>NW_015148977.1:2798709-2816468 GCF_001465965.1 Polistes dominula
TATATATATATATATATATATATATATATGTATATATATTAAACGCCTTTTCCACTATACATATTTAAAATACCGGTGCTCTTTGCCGATAAATGCTCACCCACTACTATTCACTTGTATCATCCTGCCCACCTGCGCCTTTTTCTTCCGAGAGTTCTACTACTTTATCACGCCACGTTTTTTAAATCGAGTATTATATTATATATTATATTATATTTATACATTACGTATATATATATACATTACATATTATATTATTATTATATTGTCGCACGCGTCGGTGCGTGGCCAACCAATATTTTTGCCATTTTGTAAAACGTTGAAATTCCCACTCACAGTATCTCGCTTGTGCAGCGTTTTTTCACCACTGTAAGAGTAGAACCCGCTAAAAACAGAGCTAACCACCTCTAATCGATTACCCAAAATTTATCGTACGTATCGATGCGCGGCGGGCAATACAGTATATACAGTTATATAGTAGAATATAATCATCTAAATTAATCCTAACGCTTTAATTGACAAAATGCCACGCGATGACTGAAATATCTTATTGATTTATAGTCATCGCGTACAATATTATTTGCATTATTAATCGTAACGTCTGGCATCGACACAAGTTATTTAACCAAACTCTCCTCTATCTCATCCACTAACCTTCATTCTCACTCTATTGTATAATATTATCTTTATCACTATTTCTCTCTCTCTCTCTCTCTTTCTCTCTTTCTCTCTCTCTCTCTCTCTCTCTTTCTATCTATATCTATCTCTATCTCTATCTCATAAAATTAATCTCCATTTGTCCATAAAACGAAAGAAAGTTAATAATAATCATGTTAATTGAATTTTTGCATCATCAATAATAGATTTATCGATTAAATTGATTATAAAGTGGAAAAAAAAAGAAAAATAAAAGACAAATTTTTAAAGAAAAGGAACGTGTTGTTGCTTTCAATTGATAGACTAAGCGATGATCAATTCCGAAATTTCAATTTTATTTTTTTTTATATGAAATATGATGTACGTTAAAAATGATTGATCGATAATAAAGTTAAAAAGCTTCGTCTAACGAGCTCGTTCCTTTTCATTGTATCTTTTGTATATTCTTGTATTTTTTTTCTTCTTTTTTTTTTTTTTTGTATTCTTCTAACGACGTACCTGTCTTTAAATCGCTAACGACCAGTAAAAAAAAATAAAAAAAAATTAAAAAAAACATTAGTAATAATCTTTGGAACCGCGATAGAATTGTTTAAAGATATGCGTTGTAATTTTCCAGTTCCTCCACGGTGGATCGTTGAACCAACAGATAGCATAAGTGTCGAAAGAAACAAGCACGTTGCTTTGCACTGTCAAGCACAAGGTGTACCGACACCTGTTATCGTTTGGAAGAAAGCTACAGGT
Organism: Polistes dominula; assembly: GCF_001465965.1. Next base: position 2,800,108 of record NW_015148977.1, read on the forward strand.
AAGTGTATCTCGTATGAAAAAAAAAACATGTTTGCATATCACACAAGTTAGAAGTGAAACCTTCAAATAAACAAGTTTCGAGGATATATAATTTATTATATAATATTATTATAATATTATTTGTACTTTTAATTTGCAATTATTTATTTTATTATTAATTTAAGTATAAAAATGCGCGCCTGTTCTTATGCAACCCTCCAGACACAATTTGAAAATATTGCTTGCGAGCGCCATTTACTGAGACGGAATTATTTTACAGTCAAAACTGTTTATACACTTATGTACGACGGGTTGCCTATCTTTTGGGCAGAAAAAAATTCCATCCCGACAGATGGCGCTCGCAATCAACATTTTCAAAGTTTGTCTGGAGGATTGCATTCATACAGGCGCACATTTTTATAATAATTACAAAGAAAGTAAATAATAAAACACTTTAAAAAATGTTTGCAAATCAAATATTTTTATAAATAATGATGATTTATAAATAATAATATGTTTGTCTCTTTTTATCTTCTTACGTAGTATTAAGGCCGTTTCTTTCCCCCACTATATCGTCCATTTCTTTTCCCCACTACATCACCGCGTTTCATTTTTTCAAATCACACCCATTCTAAAGAAGTTTTCACTTTAAAAAAAAAAACAGAAAAAAATAGATGTTACTCGTATGAACGAAATTTAAAGCCTAAGGCTTTTAATCGTAGGAAGTAAATCTGGCGAATACGAGGAGTTTCGAGAACGAGCATACACTAAAATTTTAAGCAACGGAACCCTCCTCTTACAACACGTGAAAGAGGACAGAGAAGGGTTTTATCTTTGTCAAGCGAGTAATGGTATTGGATCTGGCATAGGCAAAGTTGTACAATTAAAAGTTAATTGTAAGTATTTAATAAATTGTTCATATTAAATATTTTTATGTTTTGATATTGAATTATTTGTTATTTTAATTTAAAATAACAACATAGCATCACCATATTTCGCTGCACCATCGCGATTGGTCACGATTAAGAAAGGTGACACTGCTACGTTACATTGCGAGGTACACGGTGATAAGCCAGTAACCGTAAAATGGTTAAAAGGTGGAAAAATTGAATTGAATCCTTCGACGAATTATCGGTAATATGGATATATAATTTTATTTATTCCACGCAAATGTGAAAGAATTAATTTCTTTTTTTGGTAAAATAAAACCTTGGATAAAATTGATAATTTTTCATCAAAAGGGTCACCATAAATCAGGAAGCAACGCCCGACGGTGTTCTCGCACAAATGCAAATTTCCTCGGCGGAAGCATCCGACAGTGGAGCATATTTCTGTCAAGCTAACAATCTTTATGGTCGCGATCAACAACTTGTACAACTCCTCGTACAAGGTACAAAATAATTTGAGTCCGAGAAATAAATGAAATCTTTAATTTAGGAAAAATGATTAATATTAATTGTCTTTTATAGAACCACCACAACCACCGAACAATTTAGAAACAGCTATGATCGCTAGTCGAAGTATTAACGTAAAGTGGCAACACAAATCACAAGATACAAGCGAAGTTACCAAATATATACTTCAGTATAAGGAAGGCGTAGGTAAGCAAAATTACTTGTACAATATAATAGTAATTAAATTAAACGTTAATTTCGTTAAACAGGTGGTATGTGGCAACAACAAGAATTTGTCGGACCGCCTTTACCCTATGCCGCGTTAATCGATGATCTTAAACCTGCTACGAGATACACGATACGAGTGATTGCTGAAGGACCAGCAGGTCGTTCGGCTCCTTCGGCAGAACTTTTGGTAAGGACCGAACCTCAAAGACCAGCTGGACCCCCTATTAATCTTGCTGCAAGAGCACTTTCTTCATCGGAAATTTTGATTACTTGGTCACCACCGTTGCCCGAACTTCGTCACGGAGACATACAAGGCTTTAACGTCGGTTATAGAGAAACTAGGTAACGAAATTTCTTCCTCCATTTAACTCGTTCCGTACTTCATTGAATTCTCTTTTTATTATTCCATTGAAAGTAAAATAAAAGAGAATTCATTATAAAACGATTAAAGAGAAATTTGTCAAGAAAATAAAAGTCTTAAACGATCTTTCTAGCTCAGGAAATCCATCGTACAACTTCACTTCTGTATCCGGAGATGGTGAAGAAGGGGGCGGTGAACTTCGTTTGACGGGTCTTCGACCTTACACGAGATACTCCTTGGTCGTTCAGGCGTACAATCAAGTCGGATCTGGACCTTTATCCGAGCCATTACTAACGCAGACATTAGAGGATGGTGAGACTCGAAATTACCTTCCGCCGAGATCGATATGACGTTAACGTTGATTGCTACAAAGCTTCAGAACTTGCTCCCTTTCAGTTCCCAGTAAACCACCGGAAGATGTAAGATGTGCAGCGCTTACTTCGCAATCTCTTCAAGTATCTTGGCAGCCACCCTCTAATACACATAGTAACGGCATTATTCAAGGTTATAAATTGAATTACGAGCCGATTTTAGCAGACACGTGGCTTAGCGCTAACAAAATGGAAGTAAGTATTATCTCGTGAAAAAAAATCTAATCAAAAATTTAAATAAAATTAATTTATATATATATATATATATATATATATTTAGGATAACATATTCTTTTTATATTTTATATGTATTTATGCATGTATGTATATTTTTTTTAGGTACGTAAAACTAGCGCTTTAACGATAGTTCTAACAGATCTTAAAAAATACACGAATTACACAATACAAGTACTGGCCTATACGAGAGTAGGGGATGGAGTTCCTACTACTGTTACTTACTGTCAAACCGAAGAAGATGGTATCATTATTACATCTATTCTACTTTATCCTTATTTTGTACCGTGTCTAATTTAACGTTATTACAGTACCTGGAAGTCCAGCTGATATTAAAGTGGTCGTGAGTTCGCCCCAGGCTCTTTTTATTTCCTGGTTACCACCATTGGAGCCTAATGGAATTATCACGAAATACAATCTCTATACTAGGTATATTATATAATTTAATTTAATTTATAAAAATGAAATTTTTTTATTTTATCTTAATTATAACGATATTAATTATACTATAGAGTTGTCGACGGTCAAGGTGAATTAAATCACGGCAAGAGAAACTTACCAGCTACGAACACTCATTTCGAAGCTACGGGCTTGCAACAACACGTAGAATATCAATTTTGGGTAACAGGTATTACTCGAGTTGGCGAAGGCCAAAGTTCGAAAGTAGCTGTTCAAGTACCAACTAATAGAGTACCAGCAAGGATCACGTCCTTTGGTGGTCACGTCGTAAAACCATGGAGAGATACGGCTACCTTAGCTTGCAATGCGGTTGGTAATCCTACTAGAGAATGGTTCAAAGGAACCACCACACAAATTAGAATTGATACTGCCAGAAATGCACAAATTTCACCAAACGGCGAACTCGTCCTATCAAATTTACAATCACAAGATTCTGAAAATTATACTTGCCAAGTAAAAAACATGGAAGGAAGCGATAAATTACATTACAGTCTCATTGTACAAGGTAACATATTTTTTTATATAATACAATATTGGCATACTTAAAATTGTATCACTTTGTATTTATATTTTTTCTAGTTCCACCTAGTGCACCTGTATTATATGTAACAAGTTCAACGTCAAGTAGTATACTACTACATTGGAAATCTGGTTATAATGGTGGAGCACCTTTAACCGGTTACACGTTACACTATCGTACAACTCATGGTAATTTAGATGAGCTGCATCTCTCTAGACATGCTACTAATCACGAACTGAAGGTACGCTTTCTAAAGAAGTATTTTGAGTATATTGCAATTCAAAAAATAATATTTGCTAATAATAAAATTTAACAGGGCCTTCTATGCGGGAATACTTATCAATTATATCTAACATCGCATAATAAAATTGGTAGCAGTCCTTCGTCACCAGTACTTTCCGTACGAACTCAAGGACAAGCACCAGGAATACCACCATCCGCGGCTTTTCTTAATCCTAACTCGACATCGTTGGTTTTAAGATTACACGTTTGGCCTGACAATGGCTGTCCTATTCTTTACTTCGTTATTCAATATAGACCTGCGACCGATTTTCATTGGACTTTAGTCTCTAATAGTGTTAAAATGCAACGAAGGTTCATCGTGACACATCTAACACCAAGCACGGTATATCAATTGAAGGTCGAAGCTCACAACGTTGCTGGAAGCAATCAGGCAGAATTTAGTTTCGTGACTTTGACAAAGGAAGGTGGTAAGCTCGAACGATATTTATAATTATCATTTGAATTGCTTGAAAATGTCATCATTTCGCTGCTCATTAATCAAAATTAGTAAAATTGAAAGAATTATATCCAAAAGGCACTGTGTTCCTGTAACATTGCAGAACCACCACCTCCAGAATTATCAAAACGTGGAATAGCATCTGTTATTCCCTTCTACGCGGATGTGAAAGTTATCCTGCCTCTGATAATCGCTACAATTGCTCTAGTCTCAGCTGCCGTAATAGTTGCATTCCGTTGGCGAAACAGTAAGTTTTCTTAGTGAGAAATAACGATAATATTTAAAAAAAAAAACCCCCCAAAAAAATATAATTGAGATCATATTTTAGGATATTTGGGAGACCGTGTTCAAAGACCGATGAAGGAATCTCAAGAAAATCAACAAAACGCTGAAACACAACGAGAACGTTATTACGCAACTATTCACAAGGTCGCCCTGCAACAGGCAGCGAGTACTGGTGCAGGTCCCGACAAGATTCCAGGTGAACCTTTGTTACGATACGGACGACAGCCAGGTTTGGTATTATAATTACTTTACAGGTAAAATGCGCGCCGCTCATCCAATCATGCGATAATTCATGATGCAGCAGCAGGTCGATGATGAGTGAACGATATTCAAAGAATTAACTGATTACAATATTGTTTTTCTTTTTTTTAAAATATCATTTAGGTTCTCGGTCCATTCTTCGAATATCTATCGGAAATCGATCGCTGAATGTATAACGCGTCACATCAAGGTATAAAGAGTATAATCATTAAACATTTCAAATTCTATCAAAGTCTTTCTCTAGATACACGGATAAGCAGAATTATTGGTCAGACGCGATTTGAAAGGTAGGCAATGCCTCTGATGGGTTACAGAGACAGCGGAGGACATCTCGCCGTACGCTACGTTCCAGCTTTCGGAGGGTGGAGGGGGAAGCCTGGCAGGGCTGGGAGGATTGGGAGGACTGGGAGGCGCGGCGGAAGCATCTGCGGCAGGTCTACATCCGAACAACACACTTCTTCACAGTTTCATGTATCACGAGCACGCTATGACCGAGGGTTGCGCGAGTCCTCCGCCAGCGGCAACGGTATCTATTTTTTTTCTTTTTTGAAGTGAAAACTTCTTTAGAATAGGTGTGATTTGAAAAAAATGAAACGCGGTGATGTAGTGGAAAAACGAAACCGGGATGTAATGGGGAAAAGAAACTGCCTTAATACTAAGTAAGAAGAAAAAAACATATAGGATTGATTGACATATAAAATACTAAATATTATTCTAAAAATATGCATAAGTTAATTACAACATTAGAGTTCAATTTTTATCATTATTTATAAAAATATTTGATTTGCAAACATTTTTGAAAGTGTTCTATCATTTACTTTCTTAGTAATTATTATAAAAATGTGCGCCTGTATGAATGCAATCCTCCAGACACACTTTGAAAATGTTGATTGCGAGCGCCATCTATCGGGATGGAATTTTTTTCTGCCCAAAAGATAGGCAACCCGTCGTACATACGTGTATAAACAGTTTTGACTGCAAAATAATTCCGTCTCAGTAGATGGCGCTCGCAAGCAACATTTTCAAATTGTGTCTGGAGGGTTGCATAAGAACAGGCGTGCATTTTTATAATTAAATTAATAATAAAATAAATAATTACAAATTAAAAGTATAAATAATATTATAATAATATTATATAATAAATTATATATCCTCGAAACTTGTTTATTTAAAGGTTTCACTTCTAACTTGTGTGATGTGCACACATGTTTTTTTTTTATGAAATTAATCAATTTGACGAAAACTATATATACATATAATATTTATCGAATTATTGTTCAGAGTATGAAGAGTGTCTCGTCGAGGAGACGACAACAGAGAAAGCAACAGACCCCGGGCGACGTCGAGAGCGACGAGAGCGAGTCTGACCCGGATCAGCTGACGAGCTCTCGCACAGAGTCTTCCAATCAACTCGACGCTGGCAAACTCAAACACAGTACGTTAGATTATTTTTAATCTTTTTTTTATTTTCTATAATTCATTTTATTGAATTATTAAAAAAAAAAAAAATTATTTTTCAGTTCGAGCCGTTTCAGACTTCATTTATCACGGTACATCGAGCACTTCATCGGACATCTCACCGATGTCGGAACAGAAGTCGTTACCACGAAGAGGACGATCTAGGTAATTTAATATAATTCATTATTATTTAATTATTTCGTTTGTTTCCACGGATTACTTTAAAAAATACCACCACCATTGTTTTATACGTATGCTTATATATTTGTTTTATAATAGCTTATAACTAATTGAGATTTATTCTATAATTTATACGTCACATATATATATATGTATATATGATAAACCAAATCAATAATATTTTTCAATTAACTATGTTTATTTTAATTTAAAATGGTTCTTTAATTTCATTGATATGTTTTATTTAACACATTCGCGACTGCTGACGTGAATTCACGTCTTTTCAAGTTCTATTCCTGGTTACTGCTGACGTGATTCACGTCATATTATTTTTAATTTTAAAAATTTAATAAAAATAAATTTATATATATAAATTTAAATATTTCGTTATTTTTGCTGGTACTCAGTATTAAAAAAGGAAAAAATATGCCAGCCGCTAATGTATTAATATTAAATCAATTTTGATTATTTTCTTTCTATAACTTTCTAATTTAGTAAATCTAATTTATTTTTATACGATTACTTCTTAATTAATTCTTTTCTTTTTTATTTTGCTGTAATAAAATTTCTAATTTGCATAGAATAAATTTGATGTTTGTTTGTACGGCTATCTTTTAAGATGGCATGTTCCCAGCAGGAGTTCACTGCGTACGTTGCTACCACCAATATCGGTTGCTGAGACTGCTTTTGTAGCGGGAAATCAAGGCAACGTCGTACCACCACACGGAAATGGTGATCGTCCTGAATTAAGCGAGGCCGAATGTGACATCGATTCATTGAAAAAGCTCAAACTAGGTCTGAGGAGTTCCCTTTGGTCAAGACCGAGCACTCAAAATAATCCTTCCTCCGATTACTCTATCGCCGTCTAATTTTTTCTCGCGTTACCACGATCGACCGAATAAAATCCAAATTCTCTTCCAGAAGACCCTTTCATCCCTTTTCGTGGTCCAAGTTATAAATAAATAAAAGAATACAATTTAAATCTTCTTTCCGTGTCTCGTCGAAAAGCTATGATACGTTTTAAATAAACAACATCGAATAAAATACAGAGAGATAGAGAAAGAGAGAGAGAGATAGAAAATAAGTGAAAGAGAAAGAAAATATAGCAAACAAAAAATCATCGTAATGGCGACCGATTTAAAAAATAATTTAAATAACACGGTGTGAGACGAGAAACGTTATACATTAAGCATGCGCATGTTAACAAAATGATTCGTGATGTTGACACGATCTATAGAAATTTCTAGTCATATATACGCGTGAGAGTGCCAAAGAATATAAATGAGAATGAGAGAGAGAGAGAGAGAGAGAGAAAGAAAGAGAGAGAGAGAGAGTAAGGAAAGAAATAAAATAAAATATACTCGTATGTTACGAATGAAATCGCGCTAAATTTAAAAATTCGTATAATGCGATGATGGGATGCAATGTGACACCGAGAAAAAAAAAATATTGCTCTTCTTCGTCCTTCGCGTACCTTCGTAATAATATATATATATATAGGTATATAAATACATATATAGTTCTTATGATCAATTTATCCGAGAGATAATAATCGAAAACACATATCGATCGGTTATCAAAAGGATGATGATAGCCGTATTATCGGCAACAAATTTTCAACCCTTTTTTTACAAGCAGAATGTAACACGTATCTAAATCATTATGATACGTTATTTAACGAGACTGATTTTTAATCACTAGTTAAAATACAAATTTTCGGAATAATTTATTCGACAAAGTTTTTCGATAAGCGACATCTTTTATTCTTACGGTGTCACATTTCTTCATAGCATCGCTACGAAACAATTATGTGTAGTGCGAAGAGCCAAATAGAAGATGAATATAAACATGTAGGTCAAGGGATTGATAAAGAAAAAAGATTAAAAAGAAAAAAAAAAAGAGGAGAGAAATGAAAATTAGTGAAAACGAATGAATAAAAAGATGGAGATGATCTTTCGTTCTTTGAGCGAATATTCGATGAATCGTTGGACTCTGTTACATTGTAAGAATTTCTAACGTACGAGTACACATCGTTAATTACTTTAAGTCCGTTATGATACCGAAAAAAAAAAAAACTTCTAAATAGGACGTTTTACCGTGCGACGAAGAATAATGATCTAGTAAGAATAATAGAGTGGACATTTATCCGACTCTAAAAATTATTATTGTTCACTCTTCGAAGCGAGATTTAGAGGAAAAAAAAAAAAAGAAAAAATAGATAGAAAGGGAAGGAGAGAGAGAGTAAAAGGAAAAAAAAATAAATAAATAGATAATGAAAGAAAAAAAGTAAACGTTTAGTGGAAAGAATCGCGGAAAACTGTAATCTCTCTTCTAATGTCGCGTACACTCGTAAAAAATAATTCATCTAATTGCTAATTAAAAAAAAAATAATAATAAAGTATCACTAAACATCGTTGTTGATATCCTACGTCTGTTCGATTTTCGTTTCGATCGATAATAAATGGGAGAAAGAACAAAATATAATCATTGAATTTTCGTCGAATCGGTGACCGTAATTAGTCGTCGATAGAGTAAAAAATAGAGGTTGAATCTTCAAACAATTCTAAGTTCCAAAAAAAAAAAGTTCCACGACACTGCCAGTCTGCTAACTACTATCGAATGAATCCAATGATAACCTCTGACTGATATATTCATTGTCTTTGGTAACAATCACATTATTTCTGAAAGACTGTTTATGGCGTAAGATATAAAAACTACGCTGACACACTTGGGAACATTATACCAAGATTTAATAATTATTAATAAGATATTGATTGTCGGCCAATCATGGTCGTTACTTTCCTAAACTAACATAAAATGGTGCGCGACAATGCGAAGACGAGGCCGAAAGGTATACGCGTATGACGATGAAATGGTATGAAAGATCAAAGACGATTAAATTTTGTTGAAGATAACGTTTCGTCTTTTGACGTAATTAATATTTGTTTCTTTTTTTTTTTCAAAATTGACGATACAATTTCAAAATACATACACATATATCTATATGATAAAAAATTAATAAAATCACCATTACAAAATATCTTCAACAAAATTTCATCGTCGTTTCTTTAAAAGAACTCGAAGCGTGTTACGTATTTACAAAGGATACTTGCGTTGGTGTATATAAAATAATAAAAAAGATAAAAAAACAAAAAAAAAAAAAAAGAAAGCACGTCAATCAAACTCGTAGAGTTCGATTTGAATTCGTTAGAATCATTTACCGGGAAGCGGGTATTATTTACGAAGAAAAAAAAAAACAAGTCGCGTTTTAAATACGGGCATTGGATGATCGTCCACCGAATTTTTGTACATTTTTTCATTGCGATCGAATTCTCGGTCGATCATCCTTTTTTTTTTTGCTACGTTGACAATTCGGTGGAAAGATTTACAGTGTCACGAATTTACAATTGCGGGATTAATACGATGGCCGTTCATTAAATACGTTGGCGAGATATTTCTAGGAAAACAAAATGATGGAATTTTTCTTCTTCTAAAAAAATGAAATCAAAAAAACAATTTTTACATTAAATGCAATATATGTTCGTCGTATATTTTTAACTGTGTCATTTTGAATCTATTCAGTTTCTCGCAACGATTAATCATCATCATCTCATCATCTCATCATCATAATCATCATTCTATGACACGATTTAAATCTCGCAAACTTATTTGTATAAACGACCCTCGTAAGTATAGCGTACGGTATTTATATACATATGTTTTATCATATTGGATCGATCGATTCTATTGATCTCCTTACGAATAATATATCTTTGAAAGTTACAATTAAAAAAAAAAAAAAACTATTCGTTGGCGTTCGATCCAGTTTCCGATCGCGATTCGAATTTATCGTCTTCTTTCGATCGTCGACTTTCTCGCGCAAAACGATGAAAAAAGACAAAATGATATGTGAGAACAAATCAAACAAACGATTATTACTATACTATTATTAATGTCGTTGTAAAAAGAAGTATCTTGCGCGAATGTGGTATGCTTGTGTGAACGATCTAAGAATCTTATTTCCCTACCCTCTTTTCCCCCTACCCCAACCCCCTCTTTTCCCCCTTTTGGAGCATAATCTCGAACTAAAATAAGTGAAAAATGAAATGAAGAGAATGAAAAATAAAGATGACAATGCTCATCGTGATTTTAATTGTCAATAAACCGATATCTCCGCTAACTGCCAAAAAGTTTCTCTTCCGTTGCGAGACTGCGATTAAACGACGTAAATAAATAATTGAACTGGAACATTATTCAACTCTAATCGTATTCAAAGTCGACGGTATGAAGTTTCGAAGCACTGCGTCGATCATAGAATCGATTTAAATAAATTGATATCGTGTAAAACAAATAATCCGTTTTTTTGTTTCGTTATAATATCATTTTTTCCTTTATATACAAAAGTATACAACAAACATCATCCTAAACGAAAAAGATAACGAGAGAAGTTGAAGTATTCAATCAATGATCGAATTATTTAAAATCCTGTAAGTTCGGCAAATGTGGAATCCATATCGTTGCACATATACCTATATTTCTCCTTTTCTTTAAACAAATAATCTGAAACATATACATGCGTATAAATATATATATATATATAGTATATATAGTATATAAACGTTACTATCTTCGAGAAGTTAAATTTTAAGATAAAAAAAAAAAAGAAAGAAGCAGAAAAAGACAATTTAATTTTCCCACCTTCTCTCGAATCTAATTCTTTAACAAGCACCTTGACGGCCTGCTCGGCTATTATTGCCCGCTTCTCAGCCAATTTTAATTTAACTTTCAATTCCTTCAATTGCGCTTTGAATTCCTCCACTCTTCTATTGGCCTACAAGGATAAAAATAAAGTTACTGTAAGGAATTACGATCGTATTTGTCGATGTTACGTAAATTGTGTTTTGTCTTATACCTTTTCTTCTGATACTTCCAAGGATTTCAATATATTACCGACGATAAACAATTCGTCCTCGCGTTCGGCAATTTTGCTACGAATAAAAACGTAAGTATAAAATGTAAGTGAATTTTTATTAAAATATATATGACGTTACATTATTATTAGATAAAAGAACGTACCCTTCGCTCGATTTAACTCTGTCTTCCGCAGCTTCAAGTTCGTCTTCCACAAAAGCCAATTTTCGTGAAATCTCATCTGATTTAATATCGGCATCTTCAGCAATAAGTCTGGCTTCTTTTAACTGTGCTGTTAATTGATCCATCCTTTCCTCGTCCAATTTGCTTCTATTCTCCAATACCTTACAAATTCTACGTAAAAATATATATTTTTTTGTAAGAAAATAATAATATATGGAATATTAGAAATTTCAATAAATTGAAATGTCGTAGACATACCGTTTTGCATCTTCCGCAGTTTCCATAGCTTCCGTTAACTTATTTTGTACAACTAATCGTTTTTCTTCAGATTTTTCTAAATCTTCCGCACACTGTTGCATCTTTCGATTCAATATAGCCAATTCGGATTGCGTCTGAAAATATTCGATAATGATTAAAATATAAAAACAAGAAAAATAAAACAAAACAAAAAAGAAAGAAAACGAAGGATATTTTGTAAATTGTTCACTGACCATGATGTAAATACTTTCCTTCAGTTCAAGACTCTTAATCGATTTTTTTAATTGTTTTTTGCTCACTTGTAAATCATGTTCCATTTGAATGAATTTCTTTGCAAGTTCTCTTACACCATCCTTTAATTTTTCTTCCTTGCGAATAGCTTCCTTTGCTTGTCGATCGCACACGTCAGCTTTATCTATCGCCAAATCTTTTTCGACCTTCAACGTTTGCAAACGTTTCTTGATCGCGTTCATAGTACGATTCGAAGTCTATATCGATATACTATGTTGTATATCACGATGATAAAGTAACAACGAACCTTCTAATCCAAAGCTCGCGGGTTACTGCACTCGATGACCGATCAAGACAATGCTTTATAGACTCAAAGAAATGCAAAAGAAACAATGCGCCAGGTTCTTTAGTTAGACTCAAACGAATTCTTCGACTAGTTAGCGTTGTGGTCTGATTTATTCCGCCCGTTTACAACAACTGACCGACGATAATTCGGATAAAAAGAAATAGACGAAAAAATAAGTAGCTTTTTCAAGCGTATTTCTTCTCTCTCGACAATAGTTACATCACTTTTTTTCGTGAGATAAATGATAGGCGTACTAACAAAAGCTTAAACCTTAATGTTTATAATTAATGATAGAAAATAATAGTAATAGATAGAAATTTTGTTGTAATAGGCATTTATTGAAAATACAGAATTGAGAATACAACAATAAAAAGGGAAAGAAGAGTAGTATCGTACTTTTTTTTTTCTGTCACGTATCGCGATCTCGCCAAATTTATCCACGTAGATGCTTCTGAAAGAAAAGAAGCGACGTATCAGTTCTATCTGAAGAAAGTATAAGTTTCTCAAGCGACCGTGAGCCAGTATTCACTGACCCCGTAGATCTTGGCAAGGTGTTATGCATAGAGCAAAGCAGCTACGATTAAGAACTAACAACGTGCATACCTTCTACGACAGTTAACTTATCGCGAAGCAAATTATATTAAAGCCATATAAGTATTCCTTAATAGATTAAAATAATGACACGAATCAGCATATAAGCACATCGGACAGAAATGAAAGGACGTCCATGTTAGATGTAGCGAATAAGCGGAAAAAGCGCTTAAGATGTAATAAAATAATGTAAAATCGAATTTTTCTAGACGATCTCAATAACCCGTCATCTCGGCGAACGTGGCATCCATGTCGTCACAAACAGCCTTGTATTTCTCCTTCTCCTCTCTTAGCTCGTCTATAAATAAAAACGTCAACGTGCGATGTCAAATCTATCTTCCAAATTAATTTAACTTTCGTTCATTCTTAACCGATATAATCATAATTGTGATAATACCTTCTTTGGTATCCACTTCCTTCAATAATAACTTGACTGTCCTCTCGGCCATAATAGCACGTTTCTCGGCTTCCTTTAACTTCTTCTTCAATGACTTCAATTGCACTTTAAAATCCTCCACTCGTTGATTCGCCTACAATTAAACGTCGTTACGCATCATTGTTATCAATGTAACTGTGAAAAATACGTAACTTACCTTCTCCTCGGATACCTCCAATGACTTGACAATATTCTGCACGATGAATAATTCGTCTTCACGTTCAACGATCTTACTGTTGTTTTAACAGAAAAAAATATTTCGATTTAGATCGAGTTGTTATAGTTCATAATACCTTGACATAACATCATTCGACAAATAATTTATACTAACGCTTCGCTAGTCTTAACTCTTTCTTCCGCGGCTTCGAGTTCCTCTTCAACGAATTGCAATTTCCTCGAAATTTCATCTGATTTCGCATCAGCATCTTCAGCTATCAATCTTGCATCTTTTAATTCCGCCAACAGCTTTTGCGTACGTTCTTCGTCGAGTCGACTCCTATCCTCCAACACTTTGCACATTCTGCAGAAAGAAACTGCAATTAAGTATTCTTCGGTATTCTTCAATCGAGATTATCAATCATCCTTCTCTAAATTGTATAATAGATTTTTGTCGTGTTATTGCTCAGAATTTTATGGTCACTAAGTGCAAACCTTTGTGCATCATCAGCGAGTTCCGTCGCACGTGCAAGTTTCGTCTGAGCTGTAAGACGTAATTCTTCTTTCTTAGTAAGACTCGCTTCAATTTCCTGAACCCTTTTCGTCAACGACGTTCGATCTTGTTCAGCCTGTTAATGTAACAATATCAATTGATTAATTAATTAATTAATTTTTAACCGAGATATAAAACAAGAGGAATATAAAAAGTAAAAATCATATTTACGCACTCTAGACCAAGATTTTTCGCATTGTTCCAAATCGGCAGTAGATTGTTCAAGCTGAGTCTTCGTTGTTTCGTAATCCCTCTCGAGTTGGTCCAATCGTTTCTGCAAATCTCTCAAATCATCATTCAATTTATCAGCTCGCATATTTTCTTGCTTCGCTTTATTTTCATTCAATTCGACTTTTTCATTTGCGGCGTCCATCTCCATCTTCAACGCCGCAATTTTCTTCTTAATCGCCTCCATGATGACGGGCGGCTGTACTTGGCGTCTTCCTTACCGATGATCTTTATCAACTTTCGAAACCTAATCAAAATGAGATAGATATAATAAATATAAAAATAAAATTGATTGATCATGCGTGGATCACGTAATATAAAATGACTATTAACACTTGTTCTATATATCGGTAATGTAATCGTTATTTACTCAACGTTAAAAAAAACGATCTTCTATTAAAACATACAAATACAAATTTCATAAATAACACGATCATATTTAATAACGATAAGTCGCAATACCGTTGAAAAGTTAATGATTTTTTATTAAGTTAATAGTATATCACTCACTGTGATATCGTAGCGATGATCCACGATGTGAGAATGCACAACCGGATGCCTTCGAAAGCTAAGCTAAAATAAAACGAAACCGGTGTGGCACGGGCCTCCACGAACTCTTCGATCGAATCCAATTCTATAATTGCTTGGCGACTTTGGCTATGGTCCCGATTTTACCCTGGCTCTTAACTGGTCGATCCTCCTCACTATACTGACTACTAGCCGCGAAACGCGATCTCCGTCTTCCCATGCTATTCTCGTCCTCTAAAAGAATCTCGTTCCTGTTTTCTGATCGACCACGTAACCGAGTGGCCATTGTAAACAGCGAACATTGGGAATGCAATACCCGATGCGTCTTGTTCTTCGTCATTGTACTCAATTTTTCGATTCAATTTCAAATTAATTTCATCAATTTTCTTCAAATCGAACATTCGAATTTTCCCGCTTCGATCTTTTACCGATCGACCAATCGAATCGCAACGTATCACGTGAAATTAAATCAAACTCAAACGCGCCAGAGACAAATTTTTTTGAAAATTGGGAAGCAATTGGAAAGAAGTTTTTCAAAGGAACGAGCTTTTGGGTTAAACAAAATGGACTGCAAAATGTTAAGTGCAAATAACTTCACTACTCCCTGTATGTATACATATATCAGTTACAATACATGTCTCTTAACAGATCATTTTTATTCTCGACCTAATATTCAGGACATAGTTTTAGAGAAGAATTAAGTTTTACAAGACGTATTATATTTACGTTCTTAGATTATGCATAAGATCGTTGATTTTTTTTATGTTATTATATAATACAATACATAGAATTTAACATAAATTGTGTGTATGTGTGTGTATATGTGTATGTAGGGAGTACGGTTAAAATTAAAAGAGAAAAAAAAAATCTAGTACAGATACTGTATATATTCCCGATACTCCCGTCACACCTTTTTTTAGAAACCTTTTAGAATTTACACACAAATAACTATTTCCTTATGTTTTCATTTAATTTCTTAAATATTTTTCAAACTGCACGCACTTATCGTGCACAGTCTCATTGTTCCAAGTATATCTATAGATATTTTTAAAAATTTTTTTTTTATTTTTATTTAATACTATATCACAAAAAGCAATCCTTTTAGAACACAAACTTTTGATATCGTATCGCAGATTTTCAAAACTCTTAAAATTTTGCATACATAAATACATTAATTGTTTTTCTTATAACAAGAATTAAAAAACATATTTAAATGCTAATAGCAAGCAACAAGAACACATTTTTTTACAAAGTCTTAAATAGAATAAAATAGTTATGAAATTGTATATTTTTGAAATATATAATGTATAGAAATATAAGATAATATACAAAAACTTTCAAATTCTTATTTTATTCGTAATATTGTATTTCATATGTAATTTTTGTTTGATATTTTTATTATTATTATTATTATTATTATTATTATTATTATTATTATTATTATTATTATTATTATTATTATGAATATAAT
>NW_015148977.1:2816613-2893184 GCF_001465965.1 Polistes dominula
TATATATATATACTCTGGCAAAAAAGTTGTATTAAATATTTTATAAAAACTCATGCCCCAGCATGAAATCAAATCACAAAAATTATAATAACATAATAAGCATGTAATCCATATATAAATAATGGAAAAATTTCTTATTTTTTTTTTTTTTTGAATTTACCATAACTACTTCCTAAATTACTAACCAAGTTATATATTACTAGTGAAGTTTTTAGTATAAAGTCTCTCGCAGCTGTACGTAGCAAGATAATAAGAAATGTACATCTCATACAAACAAGCTTATCACACAGCATACTTAATTTTAAAAATTGTGCAATTTTTTTTTTGTTTTCATTTACGTACAAATATTATATACAGATTTTGCTAAATGAAAACAGTGCATATTGACAATTGATATTTGATAAGATACTGTTATATGGATACCAAAAAAGCTTTCGAAAGAATATTGATATCAAATTGAATATTATTTTATTTCTATATATAATATATATATATACGTGTGTAGTATGAAATGTTTTTTTTTTTTTTATGCTAACGCATAACATTTAGAAATATTCATGGATATAATTGTCCAGGGTATTATAATGATACTTCAGTTTTTGGCTAGATATGTAGCATATTGATTTGTTTTTCCTGCCTTCAAAAAGACTGATTCTTTTTTTATATAATAGTATTGTAAAGAATGATAATATGATGCAGAAAAATTTGTATACTAATGCATTGGAATGCAATTTAGAGAAATAAGATTTCCTTAAATAATCTACAGCAATACTGTACAATACATATAATGTACCTATTAAATATTTATGTCAATGCAATGAACATGATACGAATGTTGTATAAAGACAAACGTTTTATCTGTGTACCTTTATAAAGTATAGTTAATTGATTGAAGATGTAATCGCGTACATCCTTAAATGCAGCTGTAAAAAATCTTCAATGTTTTTAATTTCGTCGCATAAACTATCTCTTCTAAGATAATCAATTTGCAAAATGCCACGCATACGTTATTTTTTTAAACTGACATTGTATAAAATTACATAATAAATGCAGTTGATGTCATTAATATATGACATAAATACTTAGTATACTTACATAATTAATACAACATTTGTAACGGGCGGAAATAGTGATGCTTTGGCAATTTCAAGTGCTGCAGTATGTAAAAATTTGGTTTCTAATCTAAAAAGTATTGATGCATCGTCGATAAGCGCAGCATCGTCATCTAGAAAGATTAGACCCTGTTTCAGAGTCAATAGCCATCGATAAAATATACACTGGCGTGTGAGAAAGCAAAAGATGCACAGCATCTCCGCGATCGAGGGCACGTAATTGTTGTATAAGAGAACTAACAGTACAATCCGTGCCTGCACAATTTAGTAACCTATGGAAATAATCTTATTACAATCTTAACTCTTATGTTAAATAATTTATACTATTTTCACACTTTTACTAACCTAAGCGTCGGACTGTCCACTGTACTGTCCAATTGTGCAACTCGATCTCCTAAACCCAATCTAACGGCAAGAAGACACCAATCTCTTCCATGATGATCAGGTGGATCCAGCATCTCAGCTAATCTTCTTTTTACAGCAGGTTTTATACTCTTAAGAGGTTGTCTTGTACCCGGAAGACAATTCTCCATCATGGGTAACCCACAACCAACAATGTCCCAAATACTTTCTTCTTGATTGTTAATTGGATTTTTAAGTATGGCTTCTTCCAAGTTTTTATCTATTAAAGCAGACACTATTGTTGCAGGTTCCCAAGAATGTATTACCTAAGATACCATAAAAAAAGAAAATATATTAATTTAATAGTAATTACCACGAGAAATACACATAATTAAAGCTACTAACGTCGCTATATCCTTGAAGCTGACTTGGACTAAGCCAGTGCTTCTCAAGTAACATTCCAGGTGCTACCAAGTCAAGAGTAGCATTAACAGCATCCAAAATAACACTTAAAAGTCCAAAACACTGAGCACTAGATCCACAAGGTCCTCGTACTCGAATTTCTATACAGCTTTGTTCCTCCTCTTCAAATGTTACGATACTTTCGCAAGGACCCACACACAGTTTTGAGCCTCTCCACCATTGATATAAATCCGAATTTGATGGATCCCAAGTTTGAGTGATTTTTCTCAATTGAGCCTATTTAATAGAAACTCGTTAGAATTTTAAAAAATTTCTTTATCTGTGATATGCAGATAAAATATTGAAAAATAATTCATACTTGTAAGTGCGGAAATATTGGAGATAAATGGTATAAAGGAGCCTCTGCTGGACAAAGACGAAGACCGGCATGCGGCAACGAATTCGTAGATGATTTCCATGGCTCCCATAAACCAGGAAGACGTTCCACCAGATTCAAGCAAGGTAATTCATATTCCACTTCATCGTCATCTACTTCACACTATAAAAACATAATATTATTTTGTACATTTCCTAAATAGTTATATTAAAATAGATAAAAAAAAAAACGTATAAAAATTGAAAATATACCGGAACACACAAATTAACAGCCTGTAAAGCTTGTAGAGCTTGACTCGCAGGACAAGGACATCGTGCCTGAAAATCTTCTAAAGTATAAACTCCTGTAGTACGTCCCCCAAAACGACCTCGTAGGTCAAGACATAATTGCCAATTGATAACATCTTGCCAAAACCATTCTGGACTAAGAACTATTAAGTCTCCAGGAAGAAGTAAACATTCTCCTAAATTCTGTAATATATATAATTCTACAATAAATACAATGTGTTTGTCGAGAAGAGTTTAAAAGTATAACTTCAGGTACTATGCATCATTATAGTAGTTTCCCGTCGGGTGGTCTTTTAGGACAAAAAGTCACTATAATAGCTATATAAAAATATTATACCTTATTCAGTTGTTACTTTATACTAACGTAGATAGAACTAAATAAATTGTTAAAAACATTGATATACCAATCATGGTATTACAAATAATATCGTTAATACTCACTCCGCGGCAAAGCTATATAGAGTAATACAACTCAATAGCTAGCTTAGCCGTAACATTAGAATGACTATATACCTGTGTATATATACCTGTAATTGTAATCCAAGTTGTTTGGAATGCTCTAAGCAAACCAATGGATTGATTTTTCTGATTTCATTCAAAAATTCATCCTGTGTAAGCATTACTGGAGGTACTTCCAAAGATTGTACATATGTCCTCCATGATTCAGCCAGACCAGTCCATACCAAAGCACTCTATAGTAAAAATTCTATATTAATTATGTAGTCATACAAAAATTGATAACACATATTGATGCATAAAATATATACAAGAGAGATATTTATGCTTTATTACATTTGATAATAGTGCACGTAGTATGTATTTTTGGGGCAAAGCATTAAAGCATCTACTTTGAAATAAGTAGAATTCTTATTAGAGACATCACTTTTATCAAAGGAATTGAGAAATGGATCGACCTGTTTATCAAGATTCGCCAGGGGCACGTACATGGCCGCTTCACGCGGCGTGTCACGTCGGAGAAAACTTTCTGCAACTTCCGGTCCATCCTACATCATGCATGGCATGCATTAAGGCTGATATTAATAAACTTTAATAGCCAAATAATCAGCAACCAAAAAATATGTTATTAGTCATTCGATCATGTAATAGATACAATGGAATAAATGATCAAATATAGAAATGTTAATATTTAAACAATAACTTTTCAAAACAGATCTTATTTATATATAAATTTTTAAAATATAAAGTAAATTGTTGTAATAAATCTTATAGAAACTTTATATCTTTCATCAAAAAGTTAACAAAAAATCTAACGATAAGAGTCTGTTTTTACAAGTTTATGTATTTCATTAATGTTTTACTTGTGCTTATGTTAGTCAGACATTGCAAATAATCAATGTGATAGAAAATTGTGAAACACATAAATATTTTACTTTCAATGACTTGATTTACTGACAATTGTATTAAATTAACCATGCATTGGATCGATGACCAAGAATTGGTGAAGGAAGCATAATTAGCAAAAATATTGATATATTTTTGAATTCCTTGCTTAGTTCACCAATATTTTAACACTGCCAGACATAGTGTACATATGCAAAGTGAAAAATTAGTTTTTGACCAGGACCGTTTTGTAAAGTTATATAATATTAGGTGGTTCGGAAAGTCGTTTCCTTTTTCTTTTGTAAAAATGAAGATAATTTTTACTTTGAGATTAAACCTAAACCTTTTAAGTGGTCATAAATAGTTGAATTTGATAAATTTAACCTCTCGTCGATCTCATGTGTTACTATTTGTCGGTTTGCATCAACTAATGCCATTATTGCGTCAGTAAAAAATGAAACGACTTTCCGAACCCCACCTAATATAATATTATAAAAAATAATGTAATTATATTATAAATTGACTAAAGAGAGATATGTTATATGTCTATAAACGACACGAATTCTCTCTTTTAATCAATTATTCGTTAAACGGACCTGTTCGTACTAGATATCAAGCATGCTATGATATCGTGCACTTAGTATACTCTGAAATGCATCGAGAGTATACTGAAGTATAGAAGACATATTTAAAGATAGAGCAAGAACTAGAAGAGACTGAAAATGCTTACAGAGTGCTCACAACTTGATGAAAATTGAGAAACTTGTATTTATATATGTATATATATATATATATATATATATATGTTTTTTTTTTATTGTGAAATTAGAAGTGAGAAACATTTTCTCTTCTAGTGCGCGTGATAAAGTGTTATCACGTTCAACGTGAGAAATATTGTTGCTTCACCTCAAGAAACTCCATCCTTGCATTATTTAAATAAGATCTGAGCAGCTTCAAACCAGGGCTAGAAGGATTGGTTGCATCCACCGCTACCATTTGAGGCTCATCCCCCAAAATTAATGTAAAATCTTTCAAAAAAGGTAAAAGTGGTGCGAGAAGACTACCACCACTGGAATTTGGTGCTAAAGGCTCTGGCGCATAAGTACCTACTAAAATTACTTTTATATCACTGCATTTGCCAGCAAACCCTTTAACAAATAAAAATATTATATAGAAAAATAAAAAACATACACGTATAAAAGCAATAAAATACAATTAAAAATAAACTTCTACATACCAATATTATTTGGCGCAATTCGATCTACAATAAAACGTAGCCAAAATTTAATTTGCTGAAGTTGAACAGTAAGCGGTTCTCGAAGACTAACTGTAATAAGGTGAACTGCTGGTTGCTGAAATGTAAGTACATAATGGTAAGATGCTAAGTATTCTTCTCTGCCACATAATTCCCAAAATACGCATTCTCCTCCTATCAAACAAAATAATAAAAATATATATAATATTGTTTTATACTAAATCTATAATCTATCACATGTATTGACAAAATTTATTTTCCCTCACCTACATTTCCACGACTCCATTCTACACCTTGTGTACCTTCATATTCACTATCACTGTATTCAAAACTAAGAGAACCATGTTTACTAGTCACATCTAATTCAATACTTGGATCCCGCTGAATAAAGTTATTCTTTTTAAAACATTATTTTAACTAATAGAAAATGTATAATATTAATGAGATTAATATTATGTGATATACCTTTGTTGAATAATTTTGACTTCTAGATCTCCGAAAAAAGCCAAAACTAAAAATTCCAGATTTCAAGGAACTAATTAAAGAAGATTTTCCTGATGCACAATGTCCCAAAAGTCTTACATGTAAACGATCAATTGGCCTATGCGTTGGTTGTAATTGTCTAATATAATTTTCACGTTGACTTGGCTAAAATAATATCACGTGATATATATTAATATTTAAAATATTTTTATATAAACTATATTTATGAAAGAAAACTCACTATTCGAAGCTTGTCTAATAGATTTGCAATATCTGGATAACCATATTTAATTGCTGTAACATCAGCACGTATTCCACGATTCGTCTTATCAACGTCACAACCAGCAAGGCACAAATGTCTAACAACATTGATATTACCATGCCTAGCAGCCACATGTAATGGCGTTAGGCCTTTTTTATTTGGTGTATCCAAATCTATTCCATTTTCTATTAATAACGTAACCATTCCTTCATCTCCAGCCTCACAAGCTAAATGTAAAAGTGTATCTTCTTTCTTTAAAAAATAATATATTTATATATTAACATAAGATATTTATTATATTTAATTTCAACGCATTAATAAATATTAAAGAAAAGCTTCATACAGAATCTTTCATGTTCAATGGGGCTCCTTGCAACAATAATTGAGAGACAGCTTCAACACAACCACGTTTGACAGCACTGATCATAGCTCCACCAAGTCCATTAGATGCTTCAGATTCCTGAAGGAAAAAGGAATATAATAATTACAATCATTTTATGTCTCATATAAACTATGTATTTACTACTATGAAACCAATTGCATATAGTGGATAGGATACATCATTTAAATTTATGTGTGTCTGTATTATATTTTTTAAAAAATATTAACAAAATCTAATCAAAACACAAAGTTCAAAAATGATTTCTCTCTACAAAATGTAATTTTTGTACAATACATAATTTCTTATCATTTTAACTAAAAAAGCATTCAGTGTGTTATGAACGATCGTTCATGTTGAAAATTATATTATATTCATGCGTAATAAATACAAAAAATAAATAAATAGCATAACAATGTATTATAAGATTACTTTATAACAATAATAATATTTATGGACACACCGTAAGGATCCAAGGATGTTTAAGGCACGATTCTGCACTTCCTCTTTCTCTGAAATAATATTTAATTTGAATTTATGAAATATTGCTTAATAAAAAAATTCATTTATGTATTGTTACTTACTTTGGATCCTTGATCAACAAGGATCTTATAAAATCCTTAGCAATTTCTGATACATTACTAAAGTATTCATTATCAAATTGATATTGACAGGCTGCTACATTTGCATACGTTTCTTGTTTATCCTCTCCTAAAAATGGTGATGCACCACTCAAAAGAATATATGTAAGAACGCCAACCGCCCAAAGATCAGTACCAAGACTTAATGGTTCATAATTAACAATTTCTGGTGCTACAAACTCAGGAGTACCGAACAACGCTCTGTGTTCTGAACCAGGAACCAAACGATGTGAAAGACCTAAGTCTGAAAAGGAAATTAATTGTAATACTTAACTGTCATACTTTTATATCTCAAACAAATAGATTACCTATTAATTTAATGCTTGGCATAGGAGGAGGAGATGAAAGAAGAATATTTTCAGGTTTGATATCCAAGTGAGCCACCTGATGAGAATGTAAATGACTAAGTGCCATTAAAACTTGACGTACCTTTGAAAGTAGAGAAGAATTGTATAAGTTATATTTTTTATAATCAATAATTAAAAAACATTTATAAAGAAATGATGAATGGCAATATAAGTGAGATATTCTATGCTCTTAAATACAAACCACATGAGCAGCATCTACTTCACCCGAGGGTGTCCAATGAAATAATTCTCCTCCAGAAATCAACTCTAAAAGTAATACAACTGTTGTGCCTGTATCTATCACTTTGTGCAATGAAACAATATTGGGATGTCTCAATCGTGCCAAAAGGCCAGCTTCTCGAGCTAAAAAGAGTTTGTATATATTTGATTTGTTAAAAAATGATATGTTAACATCAATACTTACCAATATCTGCTGCAGCTACTCCTCTGGCAACTCTTCTTTTTCTCATAATTTTGGCTGCATATAATGCTCCAGTTTTTATCTCCACACATTTTCGTACTATGGCAAATTGACCCCTATAATAAACAAGGAGATGTCAACATTCGAAAAATAACAAATTAAATAATTAAATACTCACTTTCCAATTTCTTCTAATAACTCATAATTTTTTTCTATTGGTTCATGATGAACTTCCATCAAGGAATCCCACTCGGAGCCTAAGGAACACATTATATACTTTAATATCACAAGTATCTATTCGCAATAAATGTTAATTACTAACGTATATATTTAATTTTAAACCTTCACACAAAACACGTACACAAGCACATGCACACACAAATATCAGTAACTTAAAAAAATGAATGTTTTAAGTTATCATTAATGTATGGCAGTATAATGAAAATTGAAAAGTGATCAAATTGTACTAAAAGTTAGTAAACTTCTTAGTGAAATAGTTACATAACACAATCACATTTAATATTAATTGAAATATTTGAAAAAACCCCTTCAATAATATTACATAAATAAATGATTAACCTTTTGTAAGAAATAAACAAAAATATATTAAGAAACATATACATAAATATCAATAACATGTCAATTAATATTTTTTTTCATGTTTACGTATAAACAAATATATAGAAATGATAAAGATAATCATTTAAATGATAATGTAATGTGAATCTTTAGTTAAAAATTAATGATAATACGTTAAACATCTGTCAAGCTTTAATAAAAATGGTAATGCAAAAATGTTACAAACAATTGTTTCCAATTGATAATTTACCACCGTTAGAAGTAACCAATTGACGAGAATTATTCGGCATCCCAGGCATCATCTCACGTCTGTGATCATCGTTCGATGTATCTGAACAACAGTGAGTTTTCCGAATATCCGTTACGAAAATCGTATGGCATTCTACGGCCTTCGCTGGCCTTCACCCATGCCGGCCACCCTACACACACAATCGATATACCTGTATCGTACGAAACGCCACCTCGTTTTTCTTAAATTCCCATAGGTGTACCGAATACATTAAATTCTCTAAACATATTAGAACATCAATTGAAATATTTAATAAATACTTACTTTAAAACAAATACATTAGAAAAAATTCTTCACAACTTATTACAACCTTATGGTATCACGGAATGCAAAAAATGTATCGAAAAGTGCATATATATACATATATATATTAGGATAAAAGTTCTATATGTAGGAGTGGAATTTGCACACAATATGCATAATACGTTAGAAGCAATAATTATACTATCACTACCAGAGCGGCGTTGAGATAGCAATATATTTAAAATTATTGTTAAATGTCTTAAATGCGATTAGTATTATTTATTTTTTCAATTTAAATTATATGTGATATATAAAAACAGAATATATAATAAATATATAATTTACAGAAAATTTAAATATCCTTAATAGCGCAGTATGTCGTTTTAAAAATTGGGAAACAAGATCCTGTTAAAATATTGTAAAAGATGTTTTTTAATTCAATGTTATTAAATTATTAAATATCTGCATAAAGGTGTCCTGAAAAAATGTAATAATCGTAAAATAAAAATTTAAACTATGGCAATCTATTCTTTATATAAACATATAAAGAGATAGGCTCGATGTCCATATACACTTTAGAACACATTAGTTTAAAGTAACTCTAAACTGTATACTCAAATAATCGCTAGTGACAATGTACGAGACAATAATAAATTGCTAGAATATGCGAGAAACAAGAAAATTATAAAAGTAAGGCTACGATAATTATATCATTATGATAATGCAGTTTATCAGATAACATTATTTACACATGATAAGAATTACGATATGAGTTCATGTATATCAAATATTAACAAACTATCTTTGCAAAAATTAAGTACATGCATAAAACTTCAAAGGCTGGATAGCTGTCTCATACAAATTGTATTATTAGATTTTGTTTCTTTTTAATGTTAACACTGATGTCATTCATACTTACGGAATATATAAAAGTATTATGTATATATAATTTATTAAGATTTATTTTTATTGTACGAAAATGTATACATAAAGGTGAAGCAGCTCTTGTGCAAATATGCAAATGAAATTGCAATGACACAATTACTACTTGAAATAATTATTTCTTAAACTTAGATGCAAGCAATTAAACTTGTTAAAAAAAAAAAAAGCTATATAATTTAATCTTTCATGGATTCTTCGGTCACTTGACTTGGGGGTGTTGCTTCATTATCAGACTTCTTCTTTTTACTTCCTGAGACAATATCGTCAATTCTGAGGAGCAAAATAGCTGTTTCTATAGCAGTTTTATATACTTGTAATTTAACTGTAAGTGGCTCCCAAATTCCACGTTCCTTCATGTCAACCAATTGTCCTGTCTCTCCATCAATACCCCAAGTTGTTCCTTCTGTAGTATGTTTCGCACGAAGTGCCGTCAATGTTCTAATAGTATTAGCTCCACAATTCTGAGCTAATGTTCTAGGTATTATTTCCAAAGCATGTGCAATTGCTTTATATGGCCATTGTTCAACACCAGCAAGACCTGCTGCTTTCTCAGACAAAAGTCGAGAAACGGCCATTTCAACCGCACCACCACCTGTAATAAATATAATTATAATATCATAATACTACTGAAATTATTATATTTTATTCTTATGTTGTTAAATTTAATAGATTTTACATACCTGGTACTAGTTTAGGGTCTAAAAGAAGGTTACGTGCAACATGTAAAGCATCTTGCAAGTTTCTTTCAGTTTCATTTAGTACATCTTTACTAGCACCTCGCAAAATAATCGTACAAGCTTTAGGATCTTCACAATCTGTAATAAAGCAGAAGTATTCATCCCCTAATTTTTTGATTTCCATAAGTCCAGCTTTTGTTCCAACATCTTCCTCTCTAAGATCTTCTGTACGATTTACTACTGTTGCACCACAAGCTCTTGCTACTCTATTAATATCACTTTTTCTCAAACGACGAATAGCAGAAATTCCAGCTTTTACAAGATAGTGTTGAGCCAGATCTGAAATACCTTTTTCAGTAATTACTAAATCTGGTTTAACTAAAATGATATCTTCACAAAGTTTTTTTACATGTTCTTCCTCCAATTCCAAAATTCGTGTAAAATCAGTATCTTTTAATATCTCAATATTAGTTTGGGATTCTCCCTTCTTATATTCCAAAGGACAGTCTAATAGAACAATCCTAGGATTTTTTATAGAACGTCTCATTTTTGGATGAGTTACATCCTTATTAAACATAACACCTTTAAGAACAGTGCTATCTTCGATAGATCCTCCAGGAATTTTTTCAACTTTAGCATAATGTTTGATATCTATCTCTTTACGGCCATTTTCTTCCAACATTACAGTACTAACTGCATCCAATGCAATCTGACAAGCTAGTTTACTCCAACGTCCTATAAACTTCGTACTAACGCATGAATTTATCACTTGGATCAATTTATCACGATCATTACAATCCAGATCTATACTGACTTTTTCATTTAAAATCGTCACCATATCTTCCAAAGCTTGTCGATAGGCTCGTATAATAACAGTCGGATGCATACTTTGTTCTAAAAATGGCTCTGCGGTAGCCAAAATTTCTCCTGCTAGTACAATTACCGAAGTTGTACCATCTCCAACTTCTTCATCTTGAGTTCTTGCTATTTCAATCATTGATTTTCCAGCTGGATGCTGTACTGTTATTTCACGAAGAATAGCATTCCCATCGTTTGTCATGACAATACCACCCATAGGATCCATTAGCATTTTTAACATTGCTTGCGGTCCTAGACATGTTCTAATAACATCTGCGATTGCCTTCACAAAAAGAAATCAATCTTTACAGTTTTAATAATATAGTAACAAAATAAAAGTTTATATTCAACAAATATATAATATGTCTTTGTATAAATACTTTGTATGGACATTTTTTGACATATATATATATATATATATATATATAAAATACACACACATTAGATGCAGTTAATACAGCCATAATGTATACATATATATTTGTAACGTAATTAAATACGTATAGGGCAAAAATCAAAATTTCAATACATTTAATTAATAGCGTTTAACAATTTTAAAAATATTCTTAGACTATTCATAACATAAATGCACGTGGGTGTGCCAAGATCGTGAAAGCCCATAAAAGGAGTTTCATGATCGCTTGATTTTAAATTACTTACTTTTCCAGCTTGAATATTTTCTTTCTGTACTTTTCTTCCGGTCTCTCGTTTTGTATTCTGGCCTGCAATTATCAAAGCACACGACATTTCGTTAATTAAAATTTTCGCTTTAATATACCAAACAAATGATAATCATGTTCACGATTTTCAACTTACTTAATACTACAATTGGAGCAGCTCCTGGTCCAAACATCTTTTCGACCTT
Source organism: Polistes dominula (assembly GCF_001465965.1). The sequence continues at coordinate 2,828,736 of NW_015148977.1, forward strand.
CAATTAATTGTAAACACAACAAATAAACAATTTCTTGTATATTGAGATACTAATATACGCTTAGAAATTTTTTTTTTTATACAAAAATGGAGACTAATGAAGAACCTATCTCGTACCAATACACTAGACGTTCAAGAATGCCGACGTTATGAACGAATCCAATGGCGGATAATACGTAATTCAAATGAGATGTAACAGTTATATTGCAATTCGTAAAATATAAATTTTACTGTAGTTTTATCGTAATATAAATTTTATTTATACCTATAATCAAAAGTATTGTTATAATAATAATACTGTAAAATGAATAATATATAAATCAAAATATATATTAATTCTATGAAAGAACTTCATTTAAACATGCAATATCAATGATATATGTTGTTAAACATTTGAAATGAGAATTATAATTCATAAATATCCATTAGATAAATATTAAATATATATTATTTGGTACTATAAGTATTTATATTTATAATACCAAAAAAAAAGTCCATAAATGTATATCTTAAGACTTATTCGTATAAGTCATTTAAGCTTAAATCATAGGAATTAATATTGCAATTCTACAGTAAAGTACCTATTTACAAATCAATTTCATACTTAATATATTGATTAATGATTACGTCCATTTTAAGAATATATAATTTTACAATATAATTAAAATTGTGAAAATTTTATGTATATATAATAGCAAATAGTATTATATTATATATAGTTTATTTTTTTAGAAAAACGTGATTGGTTACGATATTAGCGCACCTATCGACAGCAAGGGATATAACCTTCAGATTTCCAGTGTGGTTTTCTATATGAGTTTGACCTCCGTAATAAGAAAATTTGATTCCTAAAAACAGATTATTAATACACATCGAATTGAAATGAAAAAGTATAAAGAAAGTGCTGTCCTACTAGTGTTATTTCTGATAAATATTGCATATTGTGACATATGTTATAATTTTTTAAATCGCGAAGATCCTTGTGTCACTTTATGTGAAAAAACACCACTTTCTTTCACAAACGTATGAATATTGTATTGATTTTAAGAACCATGAATTTACTTCTATAGCATAACTTATAAAAAGTATATTTTTATATTATATATGGATATTATTACTTTCATTCTTCCTTTCAGAGCAAGTACATTAAGTCTTGTTGTCAACGAGGTTGTAGATTTTTCAATTTAGTGGACTTGAATTATGGATTGGAGCCCAATGGTTTAAATGGCACTAGGGATGCCTGTGAAGCTTGTAAATTTAACTCTATTTTAATTTTAACAATAATATTACACATAACCAAAAAAATTGCTTTAAATTTTGAGCATTAAGAACAATACTATAGCTAACAGAATATGCATGGCAATAATGTTTAGAAATATTCTTATAGCTCTTAAATCTTGATATTTTGAATTAAATATTAGGCTTAAATAATGTAGAAAACAATGCTTGCTTTTATCTTTTTGTTTTAGTTATATAAAAAAAGTAACTAAACTTTCTTTCAATAGCATGCACAGAAGCGTATGCAGAACCACAAGATCGCTATGCTTGCAGCACTGGTTGTGACTTTATGGCCAAACAACGTGTCTCCGACTTGTTATCACTCTTTTCTATTGCTATCTATGTAGAGGAATATGTAGATTCTAACACCTTACTAATGTATCCTGATATACCAGAAAATGATATTCTAACAGACCCTGGTATTCGAAAAGAGCTTCTTCCAAGATGGTGGGATTCCAATGGGTTTAAATTACCTCAGACTTATATTAAAACTGTTCCAATGGATGGTGGGGTAAGTATTAGGTTTTTATTACAATATTTAGAATTTGTGTTATTAATTAATACTAACTTGTAAAGATATATTTTTATATTATACAAAAGTATATTAATTTATTATAAGCAAATAATTTTCTTTGAAATAAGATGTCTTTTAATAAGTAAACTAAATACTATAAAAATGTAGACCATGGACTATGAGACCCCATCAGATTATTCAGGAGAATCTGAACCAACTTCATCATGGATACCCGGATCCGATTGGTTTCAGTGTGCATCAAGACATGCTGGTATGCCTTCAGCACGTTTTGCTTCTGCTGCAGCAGCTGCAGTAGCATTACTTGCAGTATGTATGTATTTATATAGTGTATCTTCAGAAAGAACACATGATAACATAAAAGAATTTCTTATTGATAAGTCCGAAGCATCAGATAAAATCACATTGTATATACCAGATGAAGAACCATTGCATAAAATGCCTCCTCCTAAGTATACTGATGTTAATAATGAATTGGATGTTAACTTAAAAGTTTAAGTACCTTGTTATTGAAGTATTAAGTCATTTTGGAGATTATTAAATATAATTAATTAATTATTAAAAAAAAATTAAATATATTCAATAAAGTTTGAATATATATAAAATAATATATTTACATCACAGTTGCCCTTTACATTCTGGCACTGTTGAAGTGTTTGCTTCTCATAAGATGCTATTGAAAAATTCATAAGTTAAATACGAGTTTTGATATAATATATATGTAAAAATAAACAACAATTTAAGTCATTAATGTTTCATGCTTTCAACTTTAATAAATAATCAATTCAAAATTGATTATTCCAAGAAAGTATTAATTGAGTGCAATAATATAGAACAGTATATATATTTGAAGTATTTCATGTGTCATAAATTTTCTTACATAAGTAGTTATAATGTTTATTGTAATATTTTTGTTGTCTTGAAAAAATTATTATGCAATGTGATACTGATGCTTTTTACATTCAATCAAAATAGTGAAGATGGTTAATGTATGCACGTGATAGACTGGTTTAAAGACTGTACAACTTTTTTACATCAATATCAAAAGCCATTTTAGGCACATATAATATTATTTTTAATATAATTTATAAGGCAAACAACTCTATAATAACCAATATAACAATTTTCCATAAACCACAGATTTTATAAAACCGAACTATTCCTTTATTTTTTATCACTATAGTAATAAAAAATAAATAATTATATCTATGGATGCATTGATAGAAATAATCTAGATTTATCATTTTTGAGATATTATTGTCGTCCTAGATGGATAATTTGTTGATATTAGCTGTTGACTTTAAACATTTTTGTGACATGAGATTTATGTGTTTTAAAATAAACTATTTAGGAAAAATTAATGGTTAATATAATAAATCTTTTTAATCTTGTAAAACTGACCCTATTACATGGTATCACATGCTGATAAATATAAAAATTATTTTAAATACATCATAACACAGCATTTATTAATATAAATTAATATAAATGTTGTGTTATGATTTAAACCTGAGAAAAATTACGATGAAAATAAAGTAGTAGTTAAGATTATATATATTTTATCAGTATAAAAGAATGATGTTAAAATTAAATATTCATATAATTTGATGTAGTCTACCAAATGTTAAATAATTAATTAAACGGCATAATATATTTATTATATTTTATAAAAAATTATCATTTTTCTTTTTGGCATTATCATTACTACTTTTATAATACAATAATTAGGTATTACCAATTTTTGTTTATATTTAAAAGAACAAATTTCTGTCTTTAAAAAAGGTTTTCGCAGATTTTTACATCATAAAATTAGTAATATATAAACGTAAAGAATGAAAAACTAATCTAGTCCTATAAAATAATTTCTAAGCAAAGGAAAAAATAAAGTTTTATCCTATTAGTAAAACAAAACATGCAATGTAAATATCAAAACATTTATTATACAGGAAGATATATCGATATTTAAGAAATATCGAGAAAATACTAAATATTTATCATTCTTAATTACCTTATTGTACGTATTGTAACAAAAATAAAAACTATGCAATATTATTATATGACAATTTACTTATAAGATTGGTTGTCTATACAGACTCACTATATTATTTAAACAGAATAAAGTCTTTAAAACCTTTGCTATAATATGTATAACAGAAGTTTTATAACATACGATTCTTGAAAATAAACATCTTTTTAAACAGATATAGTATAATGTGATAAAGACTACTGTTTCTCCGTTCTACTTATACATTATAATACTATCTGTATTATATATCTTCAAATTGTTCAGACGTTATCACTTTCCTAATTCAGAATATCACAATCTGCATAATATGAAAAAATATCTAGAATTAGAAAAAGTATATATACGAAGAATGTATAAAGAAAATCTATATGTACAATATATAGTGAGCATTAACATTTTCCACTGTCTATGTATATATTTTCCTCAAAATATTAAAATAATTTTACAACCAATAAAGTTTGGGATCGTCTCGACGAACTTGAAGTTTTAAAACGTGTCTATAAATTTTCAATGCTGGACCCAACAGCAAATTAAGTCCCTTTAACACATCTGATCTCTTCATCAATAAAAGAGAATGACCATCTATGTCCTGTAAACATATAACAAATATATGAAAATTATAAATTACTTAACAATTAATACTAGGTATGAGAAATATATTTGTATTACTCACTTGTTGCCTAAATACTTCTGCTTCTTTTGGAAATAATCTAGCAAAGTATTGATAAACTTGTTCAGATGTCCAATCCGAAGCATCCGGAATATTAGGATCGATGCCATCTTTAGTAGCATCGTCTTCCATTTGATCGGAAGATGGGCGAGCAGGTGAAACTTGTGGGCTTAAAATAGGTGGTGCTAGTACAGTCACACTTGACGGAGTATCAGGTCGCGCAATGATAAGACTGACAGTTTGATTATTGTTTGTTTTCTGTTGCTTTTGAACACAATTGTTACACTGCCATCTTAAATTTGATTTTGGATTTATAACACGTGGTGAATGGCAGTAATGATGATATGCTTCGTCACAAGAATAACATGTAATTAACGGTCCCTATATAATACAAAAAAGTAATTAATATATGATATTGGTTTTCAACTATTATTACAAAAATAATATTATAACTTACAGCATCCGAAGTTTCACAACAAATAGTACAAGTCTTACAACGTTCACACTGCCAATTACTACCAGCCTTGTGAATTATTTCTTCCGGACTGTAAATACAACTTGGATGAGCTAAAACAATCAAAACATAAAGACATTAATAAGTATTAATATTATTTCAAACTGACTGTAGAGAAAAGTAAACATTCGTAAAACTTACCTCTTACTGTACAATCTCGACACGCAACTAATGCTTCTTGCTTTTCTTTGGCGCAAAGGCTACACTGTCTACAAGGCCCATCTTTAATTGGCGGTTTAACAATTTCTGGAGGTTCCTGAACCGTAGCAACTTTATTTTGTGTAGTAGATTGCCTACCACGTTTCCGTCTTACAAGGTTGTTGTCGGATGGATCAAATACTTTTTTCGCTCTCTGGAAAATGGTCTTGAGTTGAAATCAAAGAAGAAAAAGAAAAGATAGAATAATGTTAAGTTAATAACAATTTCGTGTAGTCACGTAAAATGAAACATCAGAAACGAACCTTCCTACGAGCACTACGAAAACCACCCACATTGATGTTAGACGGTGTAGGAGAGCAATTCGTAGAACTTCTTCCAGCCTCTTCGTCGTCACGATCTTCGCTAAAATGTTCGTTATCTTCCCTTTTATCTTTCTGAGCGGAAGATTCCTCCTTATTGTCTTTGCGAAACTCTTCAAATTTAATTTCTATGTCCATAGGATCATCTGTCCTCACAAGTAATCTTTGCTTACGTTCCGATTTGGAAGATCTTTTGAGGTTAGGACACTGATTGTCTGTACTCTTGACGTTATCCTTTCTCTCCTCGATATTAACTAACGGATCCTCGGATTCCTTCGTTCGATCGCCATCGAGAGATGTATCTTCGATACGGTCTTGATTTTTAGTTAGAAGAATATCAAAACATTCTTCTTTCTTGATGGACACTTCTGGTTTCGGACTCGCTTGACACGAGGATCTTGGTGTATTTGAAGCTGAATCGGCGATAGTCAAATTCTCCGATTCATCGAAATCATAAGGGCCATTAGTTGTTGAAGAAACTGTTTGTGAGTCTTTACGCCTGATATTACCATTTTCGATATTTTCAAGGGTAAAGGTTTCACGATGCGTCGATTCGGTTGCGGTCGTCATGTCGGATGTCGCCACCAGCGAATAATTACCGTTAGAGAGACGAGTTAAATTACCGCTCGCAACTTCTTTCCCGAGAAAATCCTTGGTCATACGTCTAGAGGTAGGATTCGAAATACCATCGAGCAATTGATCGACTAATTTAGAGGCTGGAACACCTTGATCGAGGTAATCCGGTTCCTCAACAACGAGCTCGGCAACCGCGCCAGCCACCATTGCCGAATTTAATTTATCTTTTACGAAGCCTTCCGGTCGATTCTTGTAAAGTTGTAAACGAGTCCATTTGGATGCGTTTCTATAACTTGTGTTACCCTTATAATCGACTTGTATAACCTTCTCCGCTTCGATTAATCGATGAAGATCGGTGATCGTATCTCGCACATCAACCGCAAATTTTCGAAGCAAGTAGTTACAAATACGATCGGCATCGGGACGCGCCTTACGTCGGCGCAACTGATCTATCGCCTCCAGGATCTGCGCCTCAAGACGAATTTGCGTTTCCATCCGGTATTGTTGCATCCTTCCTTGTCACGCTGTTACCACCCTTATCCCTCTCTTTATCTCTTCCTTTTTTTTCCTACTTTACTTTTCCTTCCTCACTTACTTTATCTTATTCTTCACTGTATACGTTTATCTTTTCGAAGTGAGAAAACATGCACATCTCTTTCTCGTACACCCCTTTCAAAGTTATTTTTTAATATCTTTCTTAAAGATATCAAAGGGTTATGAAAAATTGTTCAATCACTTCAAAATTCTATGTATTATCTTTAGATTTAGTGCTCTACGCGCGTTTTTTGTAAAGCCGCAAGCGTGTTCGCGCTTCGACCTTTCCCCCCTCTATCGCTTTCTCTCTCTCTCTCTCTCTCTCTCTCTCTCTCTCTCTCTCTCTCTCTCTCTATCTATCTTCGTTTTTACTGTCTTTCATTCGTGCGGATACGCGCGCTTACATCGGATCATCTTCGCTCGGATAATAAAGTCAAAGTCTTTTCCATTTTCTTTGTTATATATATCACTTTACAATCGCATGAGTCAAGTACAAGAAACAAGGTCGTTGAGAAATGTCACAGCGAGCGAGCAATATCTCTTCTTGAACTTGAGATCTACCTCACGTAGTAGTTACTAATAAATTAGTTCGACGCGCGCAACATAGAACACACAGTGGACATGCCGCAATAATGAAAAAAACAAGAGAAAAGTAGTCCAACGCAGTGAACTACTTGAACGAGTGTTGCGGCTCGTTGAAGAATCGAAGGTAAAAGTAAAAACAAGGTATCGATCTAGAATAAACAATTTATCGATAACTCGAATTCGATTTAACCGAAAAATGATATCAATTGTCACGATCTATAAAGTTAAATAACGAAACAAGTTCGTAAGACGTTCGAACGCGCGAAGCGGCACTTTGCTTCTTCTCACTTCGTCGTTCTCTACCCCTTCTCCCTTTCCGACGTTGTCATGTACCTCTTCGTTGTCGTCCTCCTTCTCCTCTTCTTCCGTCTCCTACTCTTCCTCTTTCTCCTACTCCTACGGGATCTCGCAAGCGATCGCTCGTCGTTCGCTCGTACGCATGGTCAATCCTCGAAGGAGTTTTCGAATCGCAAGCACCGCTCGCGCCCTTCGTCTGTAGCCCGCGCGCGCAAGCCGGAGACTACTGCCGCGCGCCGTACGAAGGGAGGGAGAAAGACGGATACGACCGATAGCCGATGATTCTCTACAAAAGTTAGCTCGTTATTACGTTGAATCGCTCGTTGAAGGGCACTTTGAAATGAAATTTTTTTATTTTTCTTCCTTATCGCGGTATGTGTAGCAATCTAATTGCAACGGAACTTACACGTTACCAAAGACGATACGACGAAAGGAGCCCAAATATTATCCTTTATTTATTTTCTTATTATCTCAGCTTTCTCTGTATTTTCTTCTTGTATTCCTATCTACTTTTGTTCGTTCTCTCTCTCTCTCTCTCTCTTTCTCTTTCTTCCTTTTTTTCTTCTTTCGTTCCTCGGTGTTAAAAGTTTCACGAAGGAGGGTTGCGCTCTCGCTAAAGGGACGGTGTTTCCACTCGATCTTTCGGCAGTACTACATGCGTTTTATGCTCGCGCATATGTATATAGTGTCCTCGGTAAGTTACGCCGGGAGCGACGTGAGCAAAGAAAGAATCTCGGTTGCGCGCGGTCGTTTCTGTCCGCACGTCGTCGGTCCACGCACCGTCTCGTATCATCGGCGCGCTACGATCGCGCCTCGTTCTTCGTGTTCTCTCTTCTACTTTCTCTGGCTCTCTCTCTCTCTCTCTCTTCTCTTTTTTTTCTCTTTCTGTCTTTTATTTTCACACTGTCGATAAATTGTTTATTTTGCAACTGATAATACGTTTATGGAACAACTAGAAAATTGAACTAATAGGCAGACGAAAGAATGAACGAAGAAATGAGAGAAGGACGAAAGAAGGAGCGAACGAGAAAAGGTCCTACTTCGTTCGCGTCGCAAGAACGAATGCTAGCGGATCACGGCTGTAATTGCAAACGACGCGCAAGCAGAGCGCGCGCCGCACACCTACGAACGTCGCAGCGCGTTCGGGTTCTACGACAAATCTACATAAACGTGCATTTACGTACTCGAATATTCCTGTGTAAGAGCGCGCATACATGTGCTGCACGACGAATATATCGTGTATATATATATATATATATATATATATATATATACATATATATATATATATTTCTCTCTATATAAATACGTATATATGCATATTATATATGTAGATGCGTATGCATCTTTATGTACCACGCGACACGTAATATTGCCGGTGCTCGAGCAATACACGTTTTAGCATACGTTAGGTGCTTTAAAATCAGGAGCGAGTGCTCGAAAGTCTGGAGAACGTCGATAAAGAGCGCGTAACCCGGAATTTTTTTGTAACGCGCTCCTTATTACTGTAGTATGATTGGTGACAAACTAAAATTACCTCAAATCTTTCTTGTCTTGCAATACGCACGAATTTTACTTCTTTCTTCTTTCCTTCTTTCTTTTATTGCGTTTGTACTTTTGATTGCTATTATTCGACGTGTCGTCGATCCTCTTTTTGTCTCATGCAAGCAAGGTGCAGCTAAGCGAAGATGTGCGCGCGCGCGCGTTTATCCGCACACAATACGACGGTACGGTGAGGGTACAGTGCCGGTGGCGGAGACGATGAGGGTGACGATGACTATGATGATGACTATGATGATGACGAAAACGACGAAAGAAGCAAGACGTAAACGCGAGATGCGCTCTTTTTCTTCTCGCACCTCGTACGAACCGCCCGAGAAAGATCGACCGATCGACTCCTCTGTACGAATCGCAACACACTTCAATGTGTTCGATACACTCTCTCGGTACCGCGCCGATCCAGAGTCGATCTAGCGCCAATCCAGCGCTAACAATCTTATGCTCGTATTATTAACACGTTTATAATTGTACTATCGATTAAGGACATAACATATCTTAATAAGATTTAAGTGCACTCTCTTCTACTGCATCGTATCACATCGCAACACATTGTACTGCACCGTCCTAATGTGAGCAAACGTAGCGCACCGCACCACGCCACGCCGGGTGCGGCTTTAACGCGAATATAGATGAGCGGAGCCGCTCTCGACGCTCTACGGTACACGCGGAGCGTGCTTCTGATAGTCATAGGAGGGGAAAGACGTTGCTTCGTCGACCGATCGAGCTCCTCCCCACTCCTCGCTCTTTTTACCCCTACTATTTTCAACTTTCACTCATACTCTAGGTACGGAGTCAACTACGAACAAAATACCATTTCAACTTAAATACTTTACTAAATTTTCTCTTTTCTTATTAAAATAAACAATTTTCATTTTTTATTTTATAAATAAATAGACATTATGACATTATCTATTGTTTGCGTAATAAAACTTTGTACTTTGATCATCTAAAAAATTAAATATCGAAATGTGCATATTCTTAACTGTGTATCTTACCAAAGGGCATCGTAAATGGATGATTTTCTTATTTGTTTAAATATCTTTATTATAAAATGAATACAAAAATTTTATCTTGTCTATGGTTAAATAGATTGAACACAAAAAAATCTGTAAAATACTATTATAATTGTTTATACGATGATTTCACTGTTTATATTATACAAATGTATTTTCCTTTTCACTTTCAATATTTTCATTATTATTCCCTCGAAACTTAGAGCTTAAATTAAATGGTTTTCCTTTTGTAATATTTGTATTATTATCTGTTAAAGGACTTTTTCGTTCTGATTTTTCGATTCTTTTCCTAATCATGGGTGATTTTTTAAACATGTCTTCTTCTTTTCTGGATAAATTTTGTGACGACATTGAAATTTCTTGGGATTTATTAATATCCTGCGATGATGTTCTTGCATGAGCACCAGGAGACATGGAATATTTTGGAATACTAGATTCTCTTTTTTGACTTTTAGGCGTGCTTTTTTTTGGCGATGGGCCTTTATTCGCTCTGTGTATATAAAAAATAAATTGTACTTAATTATATTTTCTTATAATTTTGTTTTTATTCATAAATAAAAAAATGTACTATATATTTTCTTACCTTCTTGGACTAAGATATACTTTACATTTCTCGGTAGTTACTTCCTCTTGTACGTTTATTGGTGATATATCGCATGAAGCATTAAGCCTGTCACGACGTTGAAGCGTTGGCACTTGTACAACAGATTTACGTTTTAGAAAGTCTGGTGTTGATGATGCCATTGGTTTTACTTTAGGTGATCTTTTTAATTCAATACCACTTTCGATCGAATTTGGTGTACTACTGAATATTTTAATGCAAGGTTGTACATTCTTAGGTGATTTCGTAGGAGTAATAGTACCTAGTATATAGATTCAAATCAGAAACTTCATATGTTTATATGTTTTATATGTTTATTATTTTTTTCTATACGTATACCTTTTCTTTGCATATTTCCAATTGGAATAATTGCCTTCATAGGACCTTTTTTATTCACAATTTCAGATTTTGATTTGTGTTTTAATTGATTTTTACCAACTAATTTAATGGGCTGTTTCTCTTTCGGATTATTTTCGTTTGTATTAATTTTGCCTATACCTAGAAACAAATTAAACGTATTTAGTTTTAAATCTTATTTAAAGCTTTATATATACATGTATAAAAAAACTTTGATGTAAGGAAATCACATTTTATTATGTGTGACTTGCTTTAAAAGGACCATTCTAATACTACCGAATAATATTAATATAATATAATGCAATTATATATATATATATATAAGAATACACACTAATTGTAAATGCAAATATTTACTAATAATTGGATGATCTCTTATGCTAGCAGCAATTTCTGTTTTAGATGAATCCAAATTAATTGATCCTGGATCACTAGAAAAACGCTTTCTAGTCTTACTTAATTGAGATTTGTTATTGTCTTTAAATACAAATGACTTTTGCAGTTTTTTAGGAGGAGATGTGTTATGTGTAGATGTACTTCTTCTGAATGATTTCTGATAAGTTGGTTTCTCCTATAATATTAAATATTGAAATTAAAATAATTTATTTTCATAAATATAAACGATTAAAATTCTTACCTTTGACATTACATCCAAACTTCGTCTTTGTTTTACTTTTAATGATGTTGAAGATTTTACTTTATTTCCAGATGTATCTTTAATTGGTATTTTTTCAGTATTATTAGATATCACATTAATTTTTTCTTGGTCATTTTTTGAAACTAAATTTAATACTTCTCCCAAATTCTTTAACAAGTTCAATGTGGCAGATTCGTTAGACTGTCCACTTAATACTTTACCTAAATTAATAAGCAACTCTACTGCAACTTTTTCATTATTTTCTGTTTTATTATTTTCTTCTTTATTTATTGTCACATTTTTCTGAGTAAAATTATTAATATCAACATTAATTTCTTTTTTTTCTACCTCAATAGAACTTTCTTTTTCTGGAGAAATTTCTATTCGTGGATTCATTGATGATACTTCATTTTCCTTTATTAATGATTTGTTATTGTCATGTAATGCTTCACATCCGTTAATTTTATTATCATAATGTGATTCCTCAACTTCTATTTCATTGTTTTTTAAATCATCCACATGATTCTTACTATCATGTTTATTTTCTTCTTTTGTAATTTGTATTGCTCTTGAATCATTTGTTGTTTGATCACATGTAGAAAATAATTCAATTTCGTTATTGGATTGAATTCCTAAAACTTGTTCTAAATTTTCAAGTAGCCTGTTAGCCTCGGAATTATTTTCTGTTTTGACTATTTTTTTGAGGTCTACTAACAATGTTGATGCAGCTGTTTTATTAACAGTAATTTGATTCAAAGGAGCTATGTCCATTTCTTTTTTAACGTTATTCTGTGATTTTGTTATATCATTTGTATTACTACTACAAGATAACATGTCACCATTCTTTTGTTCCCTATTGGTAGCATTTAAAACTGGTACCTCAATTAAGTTATCTACAACGTCATCTTCATATGCTGGCAACAATTCTGAAGTCCACATAGGATCATTTATAATCAATTCGTCTATATTTGCTGTTAGAAAAATATATAAAAATATATATTTAGATAGTAATAATAAATTATTAAAATTTTATACAACAGAAAGATAGTAAATAATGGAAAGTATACGTACATTCTGAAGATTTTCCTGCATATTCTTCAAACGTTCTTGCAAGAGCTATAGCTTCATTAATTATTGATGTATTGATATTATTTTTTTTCTGAAAAAAATAGATTTAAACAATCTAATACATAAGAAAACAAAATATCTTAAAGTAATCAAATTAATATAAAAATTAGATTTATATCTACTTACAACAAATATAGAATCAGAAGAACTATCCGAACTATTATTAGATAATTTAGAAGACGTAATTTCAGGGATACAAGTATCAATATCGAGCAATTTATCATCGAGTAACTTATTATTAACATCAACTGTTGTTTTGATTGGTTTTTGAGCTGGTGAAATAGGTAATGATATCGTAGGTACTGTACTCATCGTATTATTTATCCTTTCATTTAATTTAGTATCGCAAGCTATTGATGAACAACTTTTATTTAAAAAGGCAACATTCATAGTATTATTAGATATTGAGGCAGAATTATATGTTATGGAACCAGAATTCCTTGTAATGCTAGAAATGTTTGATATAGTAGAAAATACAGAAATGTCATTGTATTGATCTTCTATAAAACCTTTATTTAATACTGAAAAAGACTTGATATCTGAATCATTTGTATTTATTTTATCAGTTGTTAATGATTCTGTTGTAGAGTTAGACCTAGGTTTTATTAACTGCTTACATTCAGATATTATATCACCTTGAGAATATGAACGTGATTGTACTGTCTTTCTATTTAATGGTATTTTATGTTGAAACACATACGGAATCTCGGCTTCTTCTTCATTACATTTACTTTCATATAACGTATCGTTCATTGCTGAGTGATTTAATATCGATAAATCCAATGAATTTATCTCAGCTGTAGAAACCACAATATCAGGAATTGATAAGATTTCATTTGAAGTTTTATTTTCTTTTAACTTACACAATTGTGTGTATGTAGCTTTAAGATCATCTGTAATATTTATGTTTTTTTCTTCTTGTGCAGTGATATTATTTCCCATGAAAGCTTTTTCATATACTGTTTCAAATGGATCTTCTTTTTTACGAACATTTTCTATTGCTTCGTCTAATATCGCATCAAAAGGATTATCACCTAAACTTTCACGTTTTTCTGTTATTAATGTATTATTATTAAATTTATTATCACAAATATTTATATTTTTTCGTTTTATATTTGAAGGTACAGGTATTAACGGCGATGCTAATTTTGTATTTGATGAATCACCTGCAGAATTATCTAAGTCTATAAGGTCACACATTTTTTTAAATTTACGAAATTTTTATCGAAGAAGATTAACGGTTTGCCACTATGTGGTTAAACCGCTTCAAAATTATATATATACATACACTTTAAAAATATTGTTAACAGTGCCCTCTAGAAGATATACAAACGTAACTAAGTTTACCAAACATAACTAACCTCATTTCGTACTGACAATACACACATATGCGGTAAATTCGAAATATTAACTATCTCATAGAAAAGTATCACATATATTTATGCATCATAAATTAATTACGATTCGGATATGACATCAAATCAAATAAAAAGTTTTTAATACATTTTTATAATACATATTACGTTTATTTAATAAGATATTATAGTCTATATTTTTGATTGTTTTCAATTTAAAAATTTGATATGGTATGATACATACATAATACACATAGGGTATTTAAAGTTATTACTTTGTGATATTGTGCAAAATGAATTCTATAAACATGGCGAATACCGAAGGTGACGATTTGACGTACGAAGAAGAAACAGACGAAAGTAATATTATAGTTGATCCTGAAAGCTTGCAAGATTCTATAGAGGAAACTGATACAAATCTTCAGGTTGATGATGAACAAAGAGAGAAATTAGTACGAATTCCTATAGGCAGAGTAAAAAATATTATGAAAATGGATCCCGAAGTACATTTCGTTAACCAAGAGGCAGTATTTTTAATAGCAAAATCAACGGTAATAATTATTTCATTATTTTTTCCTATATAGTTTACTCTTAATAGTTTTTATTTATTATTATAATATTAATTTAAAATGTTATATTTTTAATTTAATATTAATTTGATTTTATAAATAGGTAATGTTTGTTTAATTATTTATTATTTTTATATTTAATGAAATAAGAAAAATGTTAATTAAATTACATTAGATTATAATTTTATTGTAATCTATTTTCATTTTAGTCGAAAAATCATTTCATTCGTTCCCAAATTTTGTGAATGAATTTCTTTTACCATTGAATGCAAAACACAATGTCAGAAATTCATTTTTTGTCTTATCAAACTCTTCTTTGCATTCCATTTTAATTTGTAAGATTTAATCTTAATTAGTATTTAATATTTCTAACTTATAATAAATAATTAAATGTATATATATTATTTCAATTTCATTTGTTTATAACTTGATTATAAAGTGTTTTTAACTGAATTTAAAATAACACTTTTTCATATTTCCATTTATAGAATATGCTATATGAGAAACTAAGTCAAACTAACAGTGAATGTCACAAATTTTCAAACCTATCTTTCTCGAAATTAAAAAGGGTTATATGAACAAATTTTATTCAACATTTTTGACTTCGTTTTTTATACAGAATTACTCTTGTTCGCTTATACCGTCAGACACAGAGTATCCTGCATATATATAATCATCTTTGTTTAAAAATTGTATAATTATTTCTGTATATCCTTGAATTTTTCTTTCAGGAACTTTTTATTGACTCACTTGCAAAGGAAGCCTATAAGTATACTGTACAAACAAAAAAAAGAACATTGCAAAAACGAGATATTGAAAATGCAATTAATAATGTAGATGCGCTTGTGTTTTTAGAAGAAATGCTCGAATGAATTAGAAAGTAATTTTCTCATTTGATATTATAATTAGCAAGAAATTATGTAATATAATATAAAAAATTGCTTAATAAATATTTTTATATTTTTTAATTTTAATTGTTATTATAACTGAAAAAAATGTATGCAAATATTTCTAGTTTTGATATTTTATTGTTTGCATTTTCACAAAAACATTAATAAATAACTTGCATCAATTAAAAAGTAATGAAAAGCTTTTATATATAATTTCAAAAATTAATTCTCTTTTGTGTTAATAATATTTTTATCTTTTAGATTATTATGTTTATAAAAAGGTAAGGTATAGATAAAAATCTATATTATAAAATAAAAGATATATGTTACAATATATAGTATAGCTTATACATCTAATTTATAGCTTTATTGTAAATTTATATGATATACATGTTAATAGCTGATATATTTGCATATACAAAGCACTTTATAATTTATGGCAGTACAAATAAGGAAGCTTTAATTTAATTAATATATGAAAATTTTTTAAATGAACATGAATATGAAATCCTGGCATACTTTGGCACTCTCGCGATTCAAATTAATTATAATGCAAGAATCTACCATTGACTTGTATACATACACAAATATACGTGTTGAAAAAGTATATAATACCACCATCATTAAAAGAATAATTTAATAATTAGTCATTGATATTTTGTTTGTTTTTGCAATTATATTCTGTAAATAATATGGTTATTGAATATTTCTGCTTTTTATATTAATTTCAGCACCTTAACTTATAATGCACTTTGTACAATGCTGAAAAAATTTGTACATATATTTTTTTATTTAATTCTATATATATGTAACATTTGCAGCATTGTTAACTTTACCTCTAATTTAATTTTGCAGATGTTCCGTCAAATTTTCTAAATACTAATACAACATATGCCTAACAAAAAAGAAGAAAATCAGTCTTTAATTTGCAAAATTCTGATAATTTAATAAATATAAATAATAGAGATCATGGTTCATGATAGTTACCACAATATTATAAAATCATTATACAACAACAACAAAAAAAAAAACGATACAATAAAAATTTTATAATTTTTAAAAACATCTGCATTAATAACATACAGAGAGAAAGAGGGAATTAAATTTTGTAGATCATATATTAAATATATTAAAGAACAGGGTATTACGATTATTATTAATATTAATTAAACTTATTCTGAGTATTTTTAAATAAAGAAATCATCTTTTTAAGAATGTTTTAATTCCACATCACGTTCATTTAACATGTATTTAGTAAATATTTCTATGTATAGAATAATATACAAAGTAATATTATATTATACGTAAATCAAATAAAGTAAAATTCATCATTTTGCACTGATTGTAAAATATCATATTTAAATCAAATAATTGTTCTTAAAATCTACTAATTACATACCTGTGTGTTACGTAAGAAATCTAGTATTAGTAACTTTTCAATGTATTCAAAAAATTAACTGTTCATTTAAACTCACAATTATAGATGATTTGAAAAAATGGATGTATATCATACCTGATATTAGTAATTAATTTCAATATTGGTTTATTTTAAACGTAAAAGTATGTAATGTAGATTATAAAATTATTATTGTTTTAATAGTTTTATACCTTTAAACATAAAATCATTTATTTTTATAATTGTACTGAAAGCATAATATGTTATATTATTATATTATGTTGTAAGTCTTGATCAAATGTTTATATATATATATTTAAAAAAAAAAAAGAAAGAAAAACCATGGCTTTTATATTAAAAAAGTACAAGCTATTTTAAATATGTACAACAAAATCAGGATGCACATTGTTTTTGCTTTTAGAAACAAATTATTTTTCTACGTGTATTGTTTTAACACTTTTTGCTTTGATGCGCCTAAACATTTAAAAAATTTATTATTTTCAAGAGTATTGTTCTAATGAAAATCATAATTCTTTTTCTTTTTTGCATGTATTATGTACTCTGATTGAGTCATATATTTTTAGAATATTAAATTGAGAGTATCAATCACTGAAGATCACCTATATTTTCAAGATCTGTACCTGTCGTTATGATGACAATCACTCAAAAAAAAAAAAGAACTTCAAACCAACCAATATGTGTTATTCGTTAACACGTTGAGCGCCACGTAAATTCTTAAAGAAATCCCAGTCAGGTCACGGGCGTTATTTTATATTGAAAAAAAACGTCAATTACCGGCGACTGATACAGCTTATATAAAGAATTTTATTATCAAGTATCGTTGACTGACGAAAAACTTGAAGTTTAAGACGCATCTTTCATCGGTAACTGGCACTTTCAACTATTTTTTTTTTAATATAAAGTAAAGCGCATGGCCTGACTAAGATTTCCCTAAGAATTTGCGTGGCGCTCAATGTGTTAACCGTATATAGTAAATACCATAAGATCTCAAAGCTTCGTGTACATTTGCTTACTTCTTGCGTTTGGTTTTTCGTCTTCTGCAATCTCCTCTAAAAGAACTTTGCTCTGCTGATGTATTAGGATTACCAGGTTTGCTGTGGTTATACAGATTATTTAAAAATTCTTCGAAATCTGCTTCACTGTATTAGAAAATATTAAAAACTTATAATTTAATTTAAATAAATCAGTTTATTATCGCTATTTATATATATATATGTATCTATATATATGTATATATATCAAATTTTCTTTACTGATTTTTTTAAATTATTAGTTTTATATTCATACCTTGTATTCGGATCCATTTGCTGTCGTTTTTTACCACTATTAGAAGTCTGTGGTGGTGGACGTTGACCTAGTACAATCCTATATTGAACGCTATGTGTGTTTGCTCTAAGATGTTTTAAATTACCGGCTTGACAAGCAGCCCAATCAGTGACATCGTACACTGCACCTTCCATACAAGCATAATAATGCCAAAGAAATCCCATTAAACGAGACTCTGCCCATATATCACCCTAATGAAATTGGAACAATTATATCATAAGTGCGAAAAAAGAATTAAATAATTACAGATTAAATACGGACTTCTTTTGCACTGTGGCGTATTTTACATTGTGCACAAAACCGGGCAGCATAGCAAGGACGCTGAGTTGGAACCCGTTTATGCCTCAAACCACAGTTTGTACACCTTATTGTATTTGCTGCTTGTTCCATTTTTCTATGTAATTGAGATAACAAGTCACTTAATTCACCCCATGCAGCTTCAACCTGTCTTGTTTGATCAAATGCTTGTCTTCGTTCCTAAAATAATATTGTTTTTAAATAATTAATCAATATTGCAAAATTATTAGTTTACAAGTAAAAAAAATATTACTGGTTCCCCAATTATATCAAAAGCATGAACTAGTATTTTGAATGCTTCTTCTGCTCCAGGTTGATTATTTTTATCTGGGTGCACTAAAAATGCTTGGCGCTTATAATATTTTTTAATATCATCATCGGAACATGTTGGTGTAACTCCAAGAATACTGTAAGGATCTTTGCCTTTACAAGCTAATAATCTCTTCATAGCTTCTTCTCCAGTGCTAGGTAGTGCAATGTTAGCTTCAAGCCCACCATGTATCCAATTTGAATTTTCTTCTTTTTCTTCATTTTCGGTCTTCATTTTACGCCAGAAAGCAAATTTACTATTTCCAAACCAATGATCTAATTGCTTACCCAAAGCATTAAGAATACGTATTTTAGAAAACATTGTTACTACATAAATCCATGAGTATTTTAAATAGAGTATAGAGTGATACCAAGCACATTTACCACTGAAAAATATAGAAAACATAATAACACATATACATATGGTTGCGTGAATTATATATTTAAAATTCATAAATTCATTTTATTAATACTTACAGTTGAATAACAAGATTGGCACTCATACTAACTACATCTGATATTAAGTGTAATAACCAATAAAAAATCTTTAATACAATTTTACTCCAACGACTTGCATATTTATTTAAGTTTTTACATAGATCCTTAATAGGAGATTCTCTGCATTCTTTTCTACGATTTCTTTTTTTAATTTGCTGTGCTTTTTCAGCTTGGAAGCGCTTAGAATTCCTTTCCTTAGTCACTTTTTTATCATCCTTATTATTTTTATTATTCTGTTGTTGATTCTTTTCAATTCTTTCGGGTGAAATTGTTTGACTGGAATTATTGATTGTATTTAAATTGTTATTTATTTGTATTGGACGTTTTGGTACATTGCCAGTTGTTTTAGAGTTATTATTTTGAACTTTCGAATTATTAAGCGTCTCATTTTTGTCACTTTTCTTCGAAGTTTTCAAAATTTTCTTCTTTTCAAACTGATCTGATCTGTTAAAAGTATTTATTTCATGAGATTCAGTTTGTGAACCTAGATTATCTAAGGAAACCCATCGTCTTGGAAGGTTAGAATTATTTTTTTCTAATACTTTTTTGGGTACTTGAAATTTTGGAGAATTATGATCATCACTCCCTGATGAATTCTGTCTCTTTAACGATGTAGATTTAATTTTATTTTTTGAACTTTTATTGGTAACTTTTTTTGTCATGGATTCAACTTTAGGTTTTGTAGATGGTAAAATTAATGGTGAAGGTGGAGTCGGTGCTGATTTAGTTAATACGTCTGAATAAGAAGGACGCATAGGCTTTACTTCAGCTACCATTCGTGGTCTTTTATAGTGGCTCTCTGGTATATTTCTTGGTAAATCTTCAGGATCTCTAACATCCGTATTAGATTGTGGTACTGGTGTTACATTAGGAGAACCACCAAAAGGACTATAAGTTCCTGATTGATTTGGAACCCAATTACCGACAAGATTATCAATTAGTTGCTTCCCATTAAAATTTTGATTGGGCATATCAGATGGTATATTCATTCGTCGGTCATTGAAAAGCCCATATTCTCTATCTATTGCACCTTGATTTTTATAAGGTGTCATATTTGAAAGTTGACATTGTTCTGCCATTATTTGTGATGCATTTCCATAAATAACATTTATGTAATTTCCTCCGCCAACATCATAAGTTCCCACTAAATCATTATTTTCATTAATACCTAAATGGTTTACAGTTTGAGGTGGAAAATACATAGGATCTGTAGTAGTATTATCATAACTTGGCATATCTTGCATATATAAAGAAGTTGCAATCGGATTCATTGGTTGCACACTTTGTGGAGATGTGGAGATAGTAGGATGTGGAGATTGATTAGCGATATAATGTCTCGTTTGACCAGAAGGATAGTCATTCCAATTATGTGGTGGAGTTTGTTGTGGTGATATTCCAAACTGAACATAATGGCCATTAGAATTTTCTAAATCAGCAGTCATCGCTTCTATTATCTTATCCAATGACATACGCTTAAAATCAGGAGTTGGTTGCTGCTGTTCTGCCATTTTAGGTTCTATGTAAAAATATATAAACATATTCTTTAGTGTTTAAAGGTCTATTTAGTTAAAGGAAGTATATGTTTAATAGCATTTTCATGCAATATCTATTTTTTTAAATATATACATATATATATTTTTTAAAAGCCTACAAAAGCAAATACGTGTATAATAAAACTGCTGTTTTGTGAAATAAAGTATATTACAACAATAATCTTACATATTGTATCTCTCTTCTCGATTAACAAAACTAAATATAAATAATTAATAATTAAATAAGTTATATAAATAAGAATAAAAGTGTATGGGATTAGTAAAAATTGATGCATGATACGAGAAATATTCGTAATAAAGATATCATCTCAAACAACTTTAGTAACCTAAAACGATGGTTCATGACGTAGTGTAAGGAAATACAAGGGTACAGTACTCACATTCGCCAGCTAATCTATTTTGTGAAGGATAATTTTACATTGCAATCAAAATAGTTATTTATTTAATGCATTATATTTAAAAATATGCAATGCACAATTTACGCTATATACCATGCGGTTGGCGCAGAATCGGTCATTATATTTATCCGTATGATACGTACTAAGAAGTACGTTTTTAAACAGATAGTACGAATGAAAATCTTCCCTATATATCTATATCTTATTGTATACATAGATACATGTTTTTTTATTGTTATCAAAATATTAATCGATGAATTGGTAATATCTCAATATATGAAAAGAATAATGAATTTATTATTACAATATTTATATAATAAATAAAATATTAAAAATATAATTGTATGATACAGTTAAACGATAAATTAATTCTAGTGATAAACGAATAATACCGCGGTATAATTACGTTCTTAGATAACGTTATTGAAAGATGTATGCGCGCGCGCTCGAATTTCAAATGTTTTATTATATAATATTATTATATACTATTAAAAATAAAGATGCTAATTTTTCTGTATTTATATAAAAACACCATATATATTTAAATAAAATTTTCTAATTAGAAATTTAAAGTAGCTTATATTTTAATCTAGTTACTTTGTAATACGCTTATCAACGACTACCTTGATTTACTATACTTCCGTTTATTGGTGAATTCGAACGTGTAAACAGACTTGTGGTGGTTTTTGAATTATTACATACATTGTTATTAAATATTGGAATAATACATTAAAAAAAATATATTTATCAAAGATAAATCGCATAACTAAAACGTAACAATCATAAATTTAAATTGATTAATTCATCTCAGAATTCATTTTATTCATTTGAGCCATTATTTCATATATCTCATTTCGCCGCGCGTATATATATATATATTGTTTTTTATTGTTTATTTAAAACGATATATCTTCTATAATAATTTATACTAATCAATTTTCCTTATTTGATTGCCATCATATAAAGATTATTTAATATCAAAAATATATCGTGTATCAGTGGAATTTAGTCATTCGTTGAAGTAGTTCAGTATTTGGAATTTGTTAAATTTAATGTTTCATATCATTCTCTTTATTTATTACAAAAAATTAGATAGGCATTTGCATAGTTGAAATAAAACATTTTAGTGAGATAAAAGAAAACTATGTATCCAAAGAATACAGGTTATTTTACAAATCTACCAAATCATTGCACACCACCATCAGGATTAACTAAATTTGTTGCAAGAAATCCATTTGAAAGTGACTTGACTAATACATTACATAAGTCTGTTATTAGTCCAAGTGTTTTTAGAAAGGTAATATTGTATATATTTATTATGTAAGGAGATTTATGTTATTATTAAATATAAAATATATTATTTTTTTTTATGAAGGTAACTAATCCTCAGCATTCACCTGAATTCTCGTGGAGCGTAGAAGAATTAGCTCTAATAAAACCAGCAAAAATAGAAGAATTTCCTATAGAACAAATACATAATGCAGATCCAGACGTTGAATTAAAGGCTCAGGAAGCGATTGATAAATTTTTTATGACAAATGAGATAGTACCAAGCCCATGGGAATCTAAGAGAAAAGAAAATAAACTTGATATTAAACAGAATACTCCTAAGCGGTTTATTGATAAATTAAATGCATTCCAAAATACTCCTAAACCAATCAAAAAAGATGGTAATAAATATCAGTAAGTAGTTATTACAATGATAAAATAATTATTTGATTAATTTTAGGTGCGTGTCAAACAACTTTATCTTTTCCATCAATATTACCAACAAATGTCGAAGAAGCATTAAAACCATATTTTAAATTTAATGAGAATGAGGTACACTGATAGTCGAGTAGAAATTTTGATATGTTTTATTTTATTTCTATGTTATAATATTTTGAACACAAAATTTATATGAATATTTTCTATATGTTAGGAACCAAACACAGATAACGATGATGCAAACTTAAGTTATAATTCGTTAAGGAGAAAATTATTTTTCAACTTTAATGAGTGTACTGATGATGAAGAGCAAAGTTCTTTCTTAGTTTCCCCAATCAAAATGAATCTTTCTTCAATATTCTGTAAAAGTCCTCCAGAGAGTGGAATGTTTCATAATGGCTCACCATTAAAGGTATCATAATCTAAATTTCTTATATTATTAATGTTTTCTACAATCATTAAAAATATTACTTTTCTTTCTATTTTTATATATATAAATCAATGTAAGACATAATATATAAAATCAAATTTCTTATTTGTAGAAATGTTCCCGTAAAATGGAACGTTATGGAACACCTATACAATGTTCTGAAAATATATCACCTAATATATCATCTATAGCTGATATTGACGAGACACCAATAGATGACATTAAAAAATATTATTCCCGTCCAGTTATGAAATTAAATTTTTGTCGTAGTATGGAAATGTCTCTTTCGAATAATACGCAAGTTTTCGAAGATAAAGTACCAGGTATACTTTATATACAAAATATTAGAAGAAATTATACTTTCAAGATACAATTACCTTATACTATCAATATTTAATAAATTGATTTTAGCTATGGTTTTATTTTTAGATAATTTAACTATAAACGAAGAAAATTCAAATAAATCCAATAATGATCATGAAAACACGAAAACAGATATAACTGCAGAAATGAATTCAGTGGGAGTAAATTCAACATCTTTAATCAAAGACAATGAAAAAAATGAAATTATTAAAGATAAAGAAGATAAAATTATTAAAGATAATAATATGAAGGAAATAAAGAACTTTCCTGATTTTAGTCAGGTTTATAAATTGGGAAAGTGCACTTCACAACAAATCCCTAGATACTGGGAAATGTCTGAGAAACAAAGTGCTTCTAATATTATTCAAGACACTGGATATTTAACTTTTTCTATGAATAGTACAACAAATCTAACGGACAATAGTTCAACTAAGCAGAAGTTTTATAACAATGAACAATTTTTATTATTTGACGATGAAATTCCACTTTCTGATTGGAAAGAAAATTGTAAAAACATTGCTTGTTCTACACCTTCAAAATATAATGTCAATGAAAAAGGGTAGCTGACTTATTGTTATTCTTTCTTATGTACGAAGATTTATAAAATTCTCAGTATTTTTTTGTAACGATAATAATTTTGTAGATAGGACGAAATATAAGTAAAATTGAATAATCAATACTGAATGAATAAGTTATTAAGAATATATTTAACTTAATAATTCTTATTACTAACATTTTGACTTTTATATATGCATTTTATAATACTGATATAGTTTTTTTTTTTTTTGTAGTTAGATATCTATTATTTTTCTTCATTAATGATATATATATATATATAAATATTGTAAATATTTACATGTTACTTACATATATTTTAATATCGATTTTATTAGTAATTGACAATTAATAAATAATAGTTATATAAAATATATCCGTTTAAAAAAAAAAAAAAAGTATTTTCTTATAAAGCGATAATTAATTTTAATAATTTTTTTCATGTAAATAAATTCGATTATGAACATAATTATTTCTATCATCATGACATGAATATATATCGTTGAAAAAAAAAAAAAGAGAAGAACTAAAAGTATGAAAGAATCTCACTTTATATTTTTAAATATGATTACGTGTAAAATAAGAATTCTTATGTATTAGAAACAAGTTTATGACTGAGTTATATTGACAGTTTTGATCATGAAAAGTTTGTATGTATATCTTTTTTTTATTCAATGCATTTAATTGTAATTTTTATAAAAAAAAAAAAACTTATATTCTAAGGACAATTCGTCTCACTTTATTCCTTTTGTTTTTTGTGAAGGCATATTTACATCTGCGCATGCGTTCGTACACGAGGTATAGTTATTGCGAACAATTCAGAGCATATGTGACGTGTGTGACGTCGATATTCTCTAATATGCAGAGTGTATATCTTTGATGTATATTGACATTATAAAACGATTATATATTTATATTTTTAAGTGACAAAAATATGTTTAAATAAAAAGGAATTCTTTGATTAATATTTCTATCGATATTATTTTAACCCAAATACTTATAGAAAGTGATTCGTGGGTTAATTGTTTTTGTGAATATTTATTGTCTCTTATTTGTAATAATTTTGTATTTTATTTTAATGCCACATGTCGTATACGGAGTGGTCCATCAATTATTAGCACCTAAATATTTTCATTATTTGTTATAATAGAGAAAAATGTTATATACAAAACTTATATGGGCATGAAAAAGTACATAAGGTAGTGTCAATATTTTTTTTATGGGTGGTGGTGTACAGAAGTTTTTAATCTCAACTTGATCTTTGTAAATTGATTCATATGTTTTTTTTTTTCTATAACATAACAGTGGGTCATGAGTGGAGTACAACGACGTATGATTCAAGGTCATGCAAGGTCATCTTAGGTCAATATTTACAAGATAAATAATTCGTATTGCTTTTGAATATCTATTCTTAATGAATAATTGAGAATATCTATTCTCAATTTGCAATAAATTTTCGAAATTATTGCCGTTGGCATTGATGCAATGTTTATATATAATTAATGTTTTTGAACTTATTGAATTACAGGCATCAATTATTCTTTGCTTCATATATTCATTCATATGGACCACTCTGTATATCTATTAAGGGCTTTTAAATATATAGAATTCCTTTAATTAGACCTTTTTTAAATTAAAATGATTATAAAGTAATTGTGTTTTGAACTAACTTTTCTTTTAAGTCTTATATTATGATATTTTATTTTACCACTAGAAAGTTTAACTTTATTTATGGGACATTTGAGAACAACAAGGATTTTTCTATTAAATTCATGAAATTCAAAGAAAAATGTCAGAATCTGTTGATGAAACTGTTGAACAAGTCGATATAATTATTCCTAAACAAGGAATTCTGTATCAAGAGGAAACTACTGATTATATACTTTGCAAACCAAAAGTGATACCTTTAAAATCTGTCACTTTAGAGAAATTAGAAAGAATGCAGAAAGAAGCTGAACAAAAGCTGAAAGAAAGTCAAGAAATAGATAACAAATTGCATCAAGATAAATAAAAATATTTATGCCTTAACAGGAATGTGTACCATTGGCTGTTGTATATAATACAAATAAATATAGATAATATAATACAAAAATGTTTCTAGAGCCATTTTTGATAGAGATTGCTGTAGCATTCTATCTTGCTGCGACTGTATTATATAAATATGGAAATGTATATAAACAGCATATTATTGTTACAGTCTCGGTGCTTATTGCATGGTACTTTTCACTGTTGATAATATTTATATTACCCCTAGATGTTTCTTCGGTAAGTGCTACATATATATTATATAATATATATAAAGTATAAAAATTATATATATATTAAAATTTGGTATATATGAAATGTTTTTATTAATAATATGCATTATAGTTTTTGAATTAAAAATAATAAATAGCAATTTTTTTGTTCAGACTGTTTATAGACAATGCTTAGAAAAACACTCACATAACTTGAGTAATATAAGTACAAATAATGCTACAAATACTACAGTTCATACATGCAAAGATCCTTTACCAAACATACCAGAAAGTGTATTCCCAAAATTATGGAGAATTGTTTATTGGACATCACAATGTTTAACATGGTTAATACTTCCTTTGATGCAGTCTTATATAAAAGCAGGCGATTTTACAGTACAAGGAAAGTTAAAATCTGCACTTATTGATAATGCCATTTATTATGGAAGTTATTTATTCATTTGCGGTATCTTATTAATATATATCGCATTAAAGCCTGGATTACATCTAGATGGGTAAGGAATGTATAATATATATATATATGTTAAACAAATCTTTGACATTATAATCTTAAACTGATGTATTTTTAGTCAAAAGTTAAAAGCTATTGCTTCCTCTGCATCAAATACATGGGGTTTATTTTTATTAGTATTACTTCTTGGATATGCACTTGTAGAAGTACCACGTGGATTATGGAATGCTAGTAAACCTGGTTATACTCTACATTATAGTTATTTTAAAATAGCTAAATTAAGTTTAGACAAATGTGAGGCCGAAGAAACAGTAGATGACTTACTTGAGGTATTTTTATTTATATTTATAATGAAGTATAGTAAATACTTTCATAAATTACAATGATGTCACAGAGTAAATAAACTTCTCTTTAGTCTTTACAAGCTGCTTCAATATCTATTGGGCCAGGCCACCCATATCATTCTTATCTGGAAATAATTTTTCAAAAAATACCTGTTGAACTAAAAGATAGAATGAACAGAAGGCAGTTACCAGATGATACACCAATTGATACTCCCTCAGAAAAATCCTTAATTCGATTACACAGACAGGTTTTATATTATTTCTTTCTTATATTTATTTTAATATTACATAATAAAATATATATATATATATATATATTTTTATAAATGGTTTTGATCATTTCTTTCAGACTATTAAAGCTTTACAGACATTGCAACGTGTAGAAACTTTATGGGGTATTACAGTGGATAAGATTTTTCATTTGGAAGACGTAGAAAAAAATCAAGTCAGTCATGAGAGAAGATTTAAACCAACATTTCCTGTACATCGATCATTTCCTCTTCGACTAATTTATAATCCAGTTATTGGTAAGAAACATGAAATTTAATAAATTAATGTATTTAAAATCTAGTATATATAACATTTTAATACTTTAATATAAAAAAATTTACACACCCATAAGATTGTATATTTGTAAATATAATTACAGAATGGTATTGGAAATGTATTATTAAAAGTTATGTTCAGAAGACTGCTGCCATTTGTGCTGCTTGTTTATCTGTAGCTGTTGTGTGGTCAGAAGTAACATTTTTTAATAAGTCACCTGTTCTGTCATTGTTTGCACAATTTGTTAAAATAGCTGAAGAAAATTATGATTATTTAACAATAGAGGTAAATAATATTATATTTATTTTTTTATAATGTAATTCTTATTGGTGGTGCATGATAATATAAAATTTTGTTCCTTAGGCATTGTCTACATACATCATTGGTTATCTTTGTTATTGTGCTTATTCAACTGTTTTAAAAATTCGTGTCTTAAATTTATATTATTTGGCACCACACCATCAAACGAATGAGTATAGTTTGATATTCAGTGGCATGATGTTATGTCGCTTGACGCCACCCATGTGTCTTAACTTTTTGGGACTTATTCATATGGATTCTCATATTATAAAAACGCACATTTTGGAAACACATTATACTCAGGTAAAATAGATCTAATTGTAATAACAAGTACGTATAATAATAATATATGTATTATTTTTTTGTATGCTTATAGGTAATGGGTCATATGGATGTTATATCCATTATTTCTGATGGATTTAATGTCTATTTTCCAATGGCAATATTAGCTTTTTGTTTGGCAACCTATTTTAGTTTAGGAAGTAGATTACTTTCGATGCTAGGATTTCAACAATTTCTTGATGAAGACGAATTTACAACAGATCTTGTAGAAGAAGGAAGAGAACTTATTATACGAGGTACATTTTAAATATTAATTTATATTTGATCCCTAAGTATATTTCTATCTGTTTGTAATTTATTTTTCCAATTAGTTATAAATTAAATAATGTTTTATTAGTTTAATAGAGATGTTAAATTTTTGTACAGAAAGACGAAAACGACAAAGAGCAGAAGATGCTATGTATAGGAGACGTGAATACCAAGAACGTTTCAGTAATACTGGAAATTCTCGTTATAGAACATCTAGACAGAACATGGATACAGGTAATTATAATTTATATGTTATAAATGATAATTGTAATAACAGAAAAATTGTTTACGTCATTTAATATTTTCTACAAAAATTGTCAAAGAACATTTGTTTTAGTACGTTCTTTAAAAAGAGACGAATCTGTGGAGTCAGCAGGAGCTGGTCTATTACGTGATTTTGATCCAACAGATTACTATGTTGGTACAACTTCTGAAATAAATTCATATGGTGCAAACAGTCACTTTGATCGTGGTTATCAAAGTGATAATTTGTATGAAGTACATTCAGATAATGCAAAGTCGTTTCCATCAAATTCAAATCGCGTAGGGCCTGCACCTAAAGGATTGTTTGATGATATTTAAAATAAATATTAAAAATAAACATTCAAATTTAACCTATTATAACAGATATAATCAAATTTTTATTTGATTATTATTATTCACAATTTAATAATTAATTGTTAGCTGGAAAAATAACATTTTACTACTATGAAAATTATGTTTTGTAATAATATAGAAATATTATATAAAAAGCTTGCATTTACCCGCTATTATGTATGATTATTTACTTTTTAACGAAAATAAATATATCTAAAGTGTAGGGTAAAACAGCTTTTAATTTAATACTCCTTAATGTCGATCTTTAAGACAAAAATTAAGGAGACCCAATAAATAATATAATTAACTAAAAATTCGATTCATATTTTTATTTTATTTTATTTTCTTACAATGCTGCATAGAACAGAAATAATATGAGCATAATTACATACTCATATAACTAATTATCGAAGCGAACGATTATAATAAAATTTTTATCATCTTTCAATTGTATAAGAAGCATATATAAATAATATTAATTAAGTTAAAATTAATAAATTCCAAAAAAAAAAAAAAAATAACAATCAACATCCAATAAAATAATAAATTGTATTTAACTCATAAAAATGTTAAATAAATTTCCTTTTTTTTTTCTATATTATATTGCAAGAAATATTTAAAATCTACGTAAAATATACTATATAGAACGTAATAATAGCTAATATAAAAAATGATAAAGTATAAGCAATAATTATTTTGATTAATTTGATATTTTCTGTATGTGGAATACGATTTTTATTTTGCCTTTGCCTAGAACTTGCTAAATCTGGCATTAGTAATAACGGTTCTAATAGTAATAGGCTTGATCTATTTGGTTGGTGCTCTGGCAATACTAATTCATCTTGTTTTGAAGTACTTGATTGTAAAAAATTGTTACGGTAATTCATCCAATTTTGTAAATCTGTATCATAGCCTATGTTTTTTATGGTGCTGAGAATATTGTCATGATTAATTTCAAAAGTCATAGGTATATATCCGTTTCTGGATATTCGTGTATATCTATCATTTATATAACGATGATATAGTTGTGTATTCACTACATCATTGACTAAATTAACAGTACTGGATATAATAATAATCTCAGGATCCAACGTTGCTTTAAGATCAAATATTTCTTTTGGTGGCCCACATGAATAAAATATTCCTGATTTAGTAGCTTTAGAGTAATTATAAAACGGCATACAGTCTTGAATATTATCATTGTTTTCTGAAAATAATTGATCACGTTTCGTTTCACGTGAAGAATATTTAAAATAATATATATCGTTAAGATTATGTAAAATAACTTCTTTAGCATATAAAGATTTTTTTTTGTATATGTATCGATCACTATATACTGGACTATATTTTAAACTGGCACATTGTTTACATATTCTTTGTCTTGGTAAAAGAAGAGTATTTATTAAAGTCTTTGCCGTTGTAGGACTATATTTTTCATAATAATCTAAAATATCAAATTCAGGCCAGTATTGAGACTCTTTAATTCTTCCAACTTCCTCGTAAATATGATCACTTGGTGATGAAAGTTTTATATTAGTTTTATCGACTATGTTCTCTTTATTTTTATTGAAATATTTTTTAGAATAATTTGCAAGTATCTCATTTTCACGAATGAATTTTGCAGTCTTATGAGTAACATCTACTTCGCGAGATTTAGACATTTCTGTTGCATCAAATAAAGTTTCAATAGCCTCTAAATCATTCTTAGAATCAGAATTATAATATTGTTTTCTTACTTTGGATTCGTCATTATTTTCTGTATCATCTTCTATCGTTATTTTTTTAGATTCCGACGAAAAAATTTCATCAACTGCAGGGAAAGTTGTTATAGTGCTGCTTGGTAGTGCGTTAGTTAAATTAACGTGCTGTTTATCATATGCGTGTGTCTCCGTGCATTGTGTTACTATTACCTTCTCAAGAGTACATAAATTTTCGTGATCGGTTTTTTTTCTAATACTACCTTTTTTTTCTAAGTTTAAACATTCTAAGTGTAGTCGGCGGTGGTGAACACACGCAAAATTGTATCAATTTACTGAATCCTGATTTTCAGATTGTAATTTTTGTTTGATTTTATCTAAATCATGAAGAACCTGCAAAAACATATTTGTATAAAATTAATTTCTTTTTTCTTTAGGTCTACCAAAAAGTTTTATCTTCAAAAGCGGACAAATCTTTCAGGTAGATCTGTTATGATTATATATAAAAAAGACCTCTAGTATAGATGAAGCGCTCCATGCTTGTGTTCGACAACTATCTCTGCAATATTCTCCATCTTTATTAGTAAGTTCAGGAAGACCACGCCAATGATTAGTAGATGCCTCGACAAAATGTCGTGAAATAATAATTTCAGTTGATTCAATCGTGCGGCGCAGTTCATCTATACCCCCAACTAACGGAGCAAAATATAAACGAGCTCTCAGAAAATAACCCATTGGCCAAATCCATTCCTAAAAAGCAATATTTTATAGATTCTTCTCTCTTACAAATACTAATAACATAATATAAAAGATTTAATTAATAATGTCAGTTAACTTACTGGTCCTTGATGATAATTCCACCCATGTGCAAGTTTAGTATCATTAGAATCATTTGAATTATCGTAATAACCATTATATGCCCAATCTGCAGGATCTAATGTTTTCATTCCTAATGGTCCTAACAAAAATTCTTCTGCTTTTTTCAATGCTGACCATGCATGATGTGGATTAAACAATTCTGGAGCCTTTAGGATATAATGAATTTACTACTATAACACATATGACAAAAACGACAATTTTTGTGTCTAATTTAAGATAAAAGAATACTTACAACTATCATAGCAATTGGAAAATTAGGACGTAATTGATAATCTGCCCATTCTTGAGTGGCCCCATGACTATCCTTAAATATGCCACGGCGATGAATTAATTCGGGTTTTAATTCACCTTCTGTGGACACTTCGTTTATATAAAAATATTTTTCAAAATTTGTTGATATTTTATCTGCCCATTGCTTATAACTCCAGGTTATTACAGTTCCTATTATGTATTATAAATAAAATATTATAAGATATTATATTTTAATATATATATGTATTTAATGTCTTATGTTTTTAAAACTGCACATTTTTTCTTACCATCACGATTTTTCCTTTGGACACTACCATAAGGGAACAGATTCTGTTTGTATAATTCAGCTAGAAAACTCAAAATACTTTTACTAAGACCAATTATTTCTATAGCGGAGCCGTCCCTTGGTGTAGCAGGTTTTCCTTTGTTACCAGCTTTTTCAGACGATCCCATTTTATCCATCCATGTTCCACAATTAGCATCATTACCTCCAAAAACAAAACCAGTTTCTGGATGTACACCAATTTGATTATTAAATCCTCTATCAGTCATATGTTCATCAATTTGTTTTCCAGCATTTCTTTCTCTGAAGCATAGTCCTTGAAAATGTACCATGAGTGCTTCTTGTATAACATCATATAAAGGTTGGTCCTAAAATGTATTCATACATATATTTCAGTCATACTTTACCGATCATATTGTATTAATGGTTTATTTAGAAATATATAAAAGCTATAAATATTAAAATAAAAACATACAGTTTGTCCTGCAGACAATGGGGGAGAATCATCACTGGGAAAGAGTCTTGAAACTTTATCTGATAGGATCTTTAAACCGTTAGGAACTTCTTGAATATAGCATTGAATAGTATACAACCACCACCACAAGGCATCGCGACAATTATACCTTATAAACAATAGATACATTACATATATAATAATTAAGTTAATATTTTTAAATATATGATCATTTATATTTATTTTACCTTGCATTTTTTCCTTTGTCTAAAAGATTTGGTATCAAACCATGTCGTAAAGTACCAGCAAATCCTAGAATTATGAATCTTGCTTCTTGGTGTCTACCCGTTAGAAGGAGTAAACCTCTTAAAGCAATAAATGTATCTCTACCCCAGTTTCTCATGTATCCTACCACAAAGTGTGGTAGACCTGCTGATAATGTTAAACATATTTGTTCTGTTTCTCCGTTATATTGTATAACTTTTGGCTTAGGAGGATCTAAATTTGGTGATAAGTCTGGTAATTGAGCTGATTTTATTATACCTCCCATTTGTACTGAGACTAAAGATAGTATTTTAATAAAAGTAGAACCATCCTTAACAAAACTGTAATTATAATAGTATAATTATTTTGAATAATAATATTATTTTAATAAATGTTAATTTAATATAATAGCACAAACATTAATACCTTGACATTAAAGCATAACATTGTTCCAGCAAAGTAATATAAACATTAGTAACAATCACGTCAAAGTAACTTGGTACTAAATAACGTGGAATTAATTTGAATGGTTCAACTACTTCCTCCAACCAATCTCCAAGAACTTTAGTACCATGATCTTCTTTAAGCCGTTGCCAAATATAATCTATTTAATATAATGTAAAATATATAAATTGTTCGTTTGATATCAGTATTATGGCAGTTCAAAATATGTTATTATTATTACCTATTAACCAATTTCCCTGTCTTAAATTAGCACATAAAGGATGGCCAAGATCATTATTTGGTCGAATGTCTGCTAACACAGACATAACACCTAATGAAAATGCAAATAAATATAAATATATATTATTTATTATAATTTACATAAAAAATGGTAATTTATTATATTAAATTACCTTGTAATCCTGCATATACTAAAGGTCCATAACCAGGTATATCATATACTCCAAATTTATTTGAAGTTTCATCACGTTCTTCTTGATCACATCTATAGAGAGCTTTATTCAGATCTACAAGATCCATACGAGATACAATAACTCGCAATTCTGAGCTTTTGTTTGATGTAATTAAAGAAATAGTGTTCTGAAGTTTGGCTAAAGCAGGTTTTATATTAGCATGAAGAGATACCCTATAATAATATTATAATTATAAAATATAATTACATATGTGTATGAATTAAAATAAATTTTATAATTTTTTACCGAATAGCAATGACAGAACCAGGTATAAAATTAATAAAGTTAAGCTGTGTTATTTTAGGATCTCCTGAATCAACTTTTTCTAACATAGTTGAGTCGCAAATTTGAATATGTTCTTTTAAATTAATAACATACTCAGACATTCCATTTATGATATTTTCATCCTTTACAAAGTTTTGTGGATAAAGAAACGGAGATGTACCATTTCTAGAATAAATATTGTTCATATGTTATATTTAGTAATTATATAATATAATTTATATATATAAAGCTTACTTTGTTCCATTGTGTGATAATGATGCTTCCAAAATGATTTCTTCTACAACACCTTCCACTCTTAATGGCTTTATATATCTTCTTAAATCATTAGCATTAGGATCAGGATGTTTGAATGCTGTAAAAGCAACTAAAACAACACTGTCATGAGTAGAGGGTGAATGTCTTGTTACTGCAACTACATCAGAATCCATTTGATCAACAAATACCTATAACGTAGTATAAGTAAGTAAAACAATGATTTGCTATTTTAATTTTATTTCATATTATGACATTATTGGTAAATATACTCACTTGGGAAAATTTATCTTTGCCAAGAATATAATGTAGTTCGTTTAATGCCTTTTTAGCTACAATTATACCATTTCCGTAATTTACAAATTTAATACCATCTGCCAAATTATCATCATCTGCCCATGATGCATATTGTCTTGTTTCATCAACAACATGAATCTAAAATTTTACAATTTATTCAATCATATTTAAATCTTGTTTCTAATATCGTTTGTTTCATTTCCTAAAATAAACATAAAAGACTTACATGATGTGGTACTAATTCATCATATCCTCGACTGCTTCCACTACCACAACATGCCATTGATACAAGTGCAGCACTTGGAAGTAAATCAAAAACACTACGTTTTTCTATTGGACTAGGATTATCATGAGTTTGATCCAAGAAGAGAGCATGAGCTATAGATGGTACTAAAGGTCGTTTACGTGATGGCAAGAAAGCCCCAACGGGTTCTCCTCCATATCGATAAACTAATCGTCCTTCCTCATGACTGTCCCATGCAGACATTGCCTCTATATTATGTACATGTGTATATAATTCAAATTTATAAAAAATATAAGATAAAAATATATTTAAAAGTTCGTTTTGTAACTTGATATTATCATACCTCTAATTAAAGATGTAATACCAAGACGATTAACAAAAATATTATCTTTTTGATCAGAATTTGTAAATAGTTCTGCCACTACATACAAATCAGGACGAATTTGGCGAGCAACGTCTAACATGTACTACGAAAAAATGTAATGTTATATAATCAGTAAATTTGATCCAGCTTTTCAAGAAATTATAGGTCAAAACAAAATATTAACATACCTCAGCAACAGGAATAGGTGTAGAATGGCAATTGTCAAGACGTATACCATCAAAAATCTTAGCAGTTTGCTCAACATATTTTGTCATATGATCCCACAGAAAAGGACAATCTTCTGGTTTTTCGCCATATCTGAAATAATAATTGAAATTTAAATATTAATAACAAATCATTAATAACGTAACTATTAGTGTGGTAACTCCATTACCTTAATTTCACACTATCACCCCATGCAATAAGTTCTCTTCGAATATAAACATTAGAATCAGGATCAGCAAAATTTTTCAAAGGATCACCATTCATGACCCATCCATTATGAACCATCAGATAACAACCAGCCTCTGAATACATTGTTGCTTCTCTCTCAACTAATGATTTAGGAGCTCCATAATCAGTAAAATATCTATAAGTTAAATTTATAAAAACTTATGAGACACATAGAGTGTTTCATTTCATTTATATTTATTTTATTATAGTTCTTTTTTACCGAGGTACAAGCGGATTTCTTTCACTGATTTCCTTAAGTCTGGGTCCATCTGCTTGCACTCTAAAATATCGTATGCCTGAAATTGTATTTTCAACAGCCGCATTCAAATGATTTTGAACTTCATTTATAATTATATCATTAAGTTCTTGTAATTTTTTTCTAAGATCTTCTGCACAACGTTTCAAACGAGTTTCTTCATCAAAACAATCAGCCCTATATAATATAAAATAACAAATTTGTTTCTTGAATAATTAAATAATATTAGTTTAAATATTAATAAGGATATATTAAAAAATACAATTATTACCTATATGTATTATATTTTTGAAGAGCAAGTGACATGTCTATGGTTGCTTTTAATCTACGATATTTGGGATCTCTTATTATTACAATGTCTTTTGTTGGTACTTCATTAACTTCTTGAGGGATTTGAGTTCGTGCTAAATTTAAAAATTCTGCTATTGTCTCATTAATATCCAATATATACAATTCATGAATTTTTACAAGTGGTAAGAAATATGTCTGCATAGCATGACGAATAGACTGAAAATTAAAGAAATAAATAAAATTTCTTCTTTAGATATAGTCAAATTTGTTAAAGTTATTTCATCATTAAATATTAAATATTAATCATGTAATATTAATGAATATATGCAACTTACATTTAAATGGTCTTCAGTTTCAACTACACTAGGAATACCTTTAAATTCCCACTCTCCAGAAGCAACCTGAATTGTTAATTCAAATAAAGCAGCGTCTAAAATATATGCAGGACGTAAGTGAGGACTGTTGAGACAGTTGTATGTGCATTCTGGGTGAGAGACTAAGAAAGGACTTTCATTTGCGGTATGGTTTAAAACAATATCACATATACTTAACATCTATAATATAGAATTGTACAAAATTAATCAAAATGATAGATAAAAATATAATTCCATATTAGATATTCTCTTGCATTATACATATTACTTACTTTCCATTCATTACGAATTTTATTTATAAATTCATCAACATCGTCGAATGTAATTGCTTCATCTCCGTCATTAAAGAGTGGATTTAATTTTAATTGGTCACTTAAACTGTAAGATGATTTAGAAAATCCTAGTTCCTAAAACATAAATATTTTTATGGATATTGTATAGTCCGAACAAGATTTAATAAAATATATTAATTACCTGAATAGGCGTAAAATGTATAACATTGTATCCAGAATTGCGTGCTACTAGTAATTTACTTTCCCAAGTGGAAAAAGGTCCTAAACTTTTTGCTAACACAGTTTGACATTGAATACAATCTAATGGTAATGATTCTCCGCGTTCTCCTACTTTTAATTCAGGATCCACCATTAAATATCCAGAAGCAATGGCTTTTATTTTTGATTCGGAACTATAAACAATTTCATATTAAATTGAAGTTATGAAATGATCATTCATATAAATAACGTCTTACCCAGAATCCATAACGTAATAATGAAAGGAACCAGGTAAAGTTAAAAGTAAATTAGCAGAATCATTTATCCAAGGTAATTGATAATATGTGTGCCTTTCAAATTTCTGATCATTTGATAATGGATGATTAGTAAAAACATCAAGCGTCTTTCCAAGAAGGGAAGCTCCAAGTTTGAATTCAACTTTCCATCCTAAATAAAAATTGATTGGTTTCAATTATAATATAAAAAATAAAATAAGATTGTTTCACAATTATATTAAATATATACCTTTTTTAAGTCTGTATAAAATTCCATCAAGATGTTCTCCTTTATTTAGAGTCAAGACTCTTACTTGCTGAGAGTCCTGGTTCTCTGTAGACGGACCACGCTCAACCATATTGTTATTTACTGCCTAAAAATAGTAATAAATCTCATATAAAATAACTAAAGTTATTTGTTAAGTAAATAAATGATTATTTGATGTAACGAAGCTCTTCACTAATATTAGATTTTCATATTTTTTTTTTTTTGCACACATTATTACACTATTTTACATTATAACACCGCACGAATATTGACTGCTATACAAATTTACTTCTATCAAATATAAATTTGTATTTTTCAAAGTATAATAGAAAATAAATTAAGGAACACAATTATAAAAATATTTTATATATGTATATATACATATATACAAAATTTAGTGTTCTTCCATAAAGTGTATTTAAAAATAAAATATTTATCTGGAGGATTAGTACTTACAAAGTAAACGAAGTAAATAGACAAGCATTTTGCTAACATGAGCCTTAATATAAGTTATTGGCACAAAGAAGTTACATAGCGTGCAAAACGCATGGTATTACATTACACAGTTCTGCTGCATGAACATACATAAAGCTTAAAGCTATTCTTACTCTACGTACTTGGATTACAACTTTATGATCTAGTGGATGGATGAGGAGAAATACTTCCTGCCATAAGATTTGTTAGTTTTTAAAGTAACAATTACGCTTAGAAAGATTGCTGTTATTAAAATCGTAACAATAATTCTATACCAAATATAAAAGGATTTTTGATAAATATTTATGACATTTGTATGTACACATATTATATCAAATATATCAGAACTTACACAAGACCAAAGAAACTTCAAACAGTTGCATTTATATAGATGTTGTAAAAATTTCATAAATTTCATTATTGTTTTTCCAAAAAAATGCTTTATTTTAACCATTGATTCCATTGTTAAAAATAATTTGATTATTTAATTTAGAATTATAGCTTTATATAAAATCTGTATACAAATGAGTCTTTATTAACCAGCTGCAATGTTGTTTTTATTATGCTTTAGAATAGTAGAAGATGACACATAGTATTACCTATAACAAATATGTGTAGTAATCATCTATAATTTAATATAGTCGTATACAGAATATCTGTAAATCGAATAAAAAATACAAACTTACATCAAAAAGAATACAAAACAAAATAGATAAATTGTAAACATATTTTTATTTACATGTTTACTTCTTATACAAATAAAAATAAGAAACATGTATATAATAGTAAATTAATAAATATAATATT
Source organism: Polistes dominula (assembly GCF_001465965.1). The sequence goes on from NW_015148977.1 coordinate 2,868,192, forward strand.
GATAAACATTGTTAATAAATTATAATTTATATATTTGTTATAACAATTCTTATGTGATAACAAATATAATTAGATTATTAAAATAAAAATACAAAAATATATATATAATAAAAAAAGGTATTTAAATATTGTATATATTATATATAAATGAATAATTTATTCTTTATGAAAAATTTATTTTTATACTTTCATTTTAATATGACGTGTGCTTTTGTTTTATTCTACAATATTATGAAATCATTTGAATAACAGTAAATATTATTTGTAATAATTAATACTTACCGTACCGGACACGAATCAATCGATTTATTTTACTTTTAAAATATAAAAATTGTTAAAAAAGATATATATAATATTTTTTCTTTTTTACTATTAATTTAAATCTAATTGTTACAATTACTTGTTATGCTCTACAAGAATATAACAGAGTAACAGCAACAAGTGATTAAAGATCTATACTTAATAAACATATATATGTACCATTTTTAAATACAATACATGTACTCACACATATATTCGGATTAGTATTTTTATGTCTTAACAAGATAATTTTATTTAAGTGATACGATTTTCATATCAGCTGAGAATATCACTAAACTACATTTAAAACGAAACAAACAACCAAACTAGCACAAGGTCGATCATGAAATTAATGTCATTTAAAAATATAGAAAAAACATAAATAAACAAGCATAATAATGTTAATTGATGTAACTTATAGCTAACGATAATACATACAATTCACCTGATCATTAATTATTTACTCCTGAATATAAAAGACTTAATGTGACCTCTACTTTGCCAAACAGATCTTGAAGGTCATCAAATAGAAACGTGGTTCATCTTAAAAATACAAATCTAGCAGACGACAGGACTTAATACAAAAAATTCGGCTTTTTTCATTGGTTGTTATATCGCGGCAAATTTACGCGACCAAATTTAAAATTTGTATTATTGTGTTATTTTACATTTCAATATTTACGTACAATTATTAAACGTAATTTTAAAGAAAAATATTTATTTGTTCATAAAAATAAGTAAAAAATATTCAATATATATTCATTTACTTATAAACATGCAAGAATTCAAATGTATTTAATGTACATGTAATATTAATTATAAGATAAATTTTTATATAAAATATAATAGTGTATAAGAGGCACATAATATCGATATTTAAATAAATATCAAAGTAGATGATATTGACAACTTCAAAGAAATGTCACAATGTGGCGGTAATTTTTAATTTAACCTTTGTCAAGGAGAATTTGAATGAGGATAATTAAGCAAAAAATATTACATGGAAATTGTACATTTGCATATATTATTTGTTGTTTATTTTATTTTTATAATGTTCACTGCAGAATATTATGCTCAAACTGAAAGAAATGAGGATAATTATTATTACCTGGATCCTGATTATGAATATTCTCAATTAAACAATACTACTGAATGTGAAGAAGAAACTAGTTCTTCTTTTACAACAAAAATAATTACACATACAAGTAAAATGATATTTAATTTATTAATAGAATTGTTTTGTTTGATAACCTAAAATCTACTTATTATACATTAGCGTCAGATCAAAAAATTAAGTGTGATGAAGATCAGATATTATTTTATCTTGCTAAATTACAAGTTATCAATCCAGAAAGTATATTATTAATTGCTGCATATAAGGACATTGAACATCTTTGTAGGTTTGTAGGTACATGTGATCTTAATGAAATTAGAAATTTTGTTAAATAGAGAATAATACATAATATATTTATTTTTATTAAAGGAAAATAGTTGAAAATCTTGATTCAATTGATAATGTAATGCAAACGTGTATACCTTTGCCAGAAGATCACTTATACATGCAACTTATAGCAGGATTAAGAGTACTCAGCAATAAACTTTGTGTATATGCAAATTATCAATCTGGTAATTTATTTAAAAAACGTACTAATAAATAAAAAAATATATTGATTATTATAAGAATAATGAATAAATTTAAATGAAATAGTATTTAGAAAATATATGAAATGTTATCAAGAACTCCATGATGAATATTTAGACTGTGTAGGACCAACAGATTGGACAGAGAATATGGAAATTCATGAATTGTGCGAGTATGTGCATAAATAATTTGTGTTTATATATAATATTTTATTTTACATGTGAATATCTTCATTTTTTCTCAGCCAATTCAAAGCAATATCTGATTGTTATTATACATTAACTGCTGTGTTATGTGGAATCGAAGCAGCAAAAATTCTCAAGGAACTTGTTGTACAAGTTATAACTGCTGTTATTTGGGTAAAAATATATTTAAATATAAATTATAAATCTAAAATATTATTTCTTTAAGGAGGTTTGAACCTTTAATGAAATTTTAATTTTTTTTTTCAGACTGATTGTCCAAATGTACACATAGATCCAGTTGTTTTAGATCCTATGCCAGATATAAATTCCAAGTCATTTTGTAATACCTCTATGAATTTTATTATTGTAATAATACTTATAAATATACTATAAATTACGATATTACTTTCGATATAATTAAAACGTACGAGTTTATATTTTTAATTAGAAAAAGACTAATTTCATATATTATTACAAAAATATAAAAAAGAAATCAAAGTATAAAATAGATTTTTTTTCTTACATTATTTTTTTTTATTAACATTATCTTTAATAATTGTTAAGAAAAAAAAATTAAGACTTAAAAAGTAAAAGTCAAAATTGTTGATTAACCTCAATTTAGAAGTATATTTAACGTTATTAAATGATAAGCGTTACTTAAATAGAAAAATAAATAATTTACGAAAAAAATCAAACAAGGAAATAATATAACTATAACTATGATGACTACATAACTGCGTTGTTAGGAATGACGTTCTATATTTATATTTTTATATTTTAGAAAATTTTCGTAAGATTTCAGTACATCGAATTGATCAAACGAATAAACGGAAATAAGACTTAAATTTGTTATTATATTTTACATTATAAAAGAAAATAACTCAATTTGCATATGTCCGATCAATGTCCATTGGCAGGTGATTCGACATAAAGCGATTAATTGCAAAATTCAGCGACATTTCTCGTTTCTCGATGTCATTCGCTTTCTCTCATACACTATTTCAAAATGGCAGCAGGAACAGACGAGCTGAGTGAGTAGTCCCGAAAAAAATAAGTTTTTATTCGGTGTATAAGGAATTAATTTGATTTAGTTCCTTATCATTTCGGAAGTCATACATTGAGTTATTTAATTGGACAACTATAATAAGCGAAATTAGTATTTTAAAGTATTTTTTAAGGTGAAAAAGAAAGTCAATTGTCATGCCGCCCTGTAAAACGACAACTTCAAACCTATCATTTTTCGTGAAGGTTCAGTTCAATAGTTTCTCAATTCACATCTCTCCCTCTCCTTACCCTTGTCAGCTGCTACATCTTCATTCCAGCACGTGCTTACTTGATTGTCAAACAAATCAATTTTTAATACAATGTTTATCTAGGATTTTATTTATTATTTTCACATTTTAATATCTGAGACAATTTACATTATTTTATACCGTTATAAATATATAATTAAATTAAATTTTTTTTTCTTATTGATTTCATATATGGTAATTATTTAACTTGTTATACATTATATATCAAATTATTTTATTTTAAAGCTCAATATAAGAGAATTTTTTAATTTATTTGAAATATATATATATATATATATATATATATATATATCTAATTTTGAGTCATATAAATTATCAAATGGATAATGTCAATTCATGTCACACACACACAACTGAGTTTTCATAAAGTTTAACAAAATATTTATGTATTTATCAAGCAAATATTTTCTGTAATTAATTATTTAATTAATATTGTTCGATTACAGTTTTGCTTGAAAGAGTTTTCCTTCGGCTGGGGTCAGCTGATACAGATGAACAATTACAAGCATCTGTTTGTAAATTTTTACCACCAGTATTGCTCAAGTTGTCCAGTGCACAGGAAGGTGTTAGGAAAAAAGTGATGGAATTATTAATTCATATTAATCGAAGGGTAAAAACTAGACCTCAAGTGCAGTTACCAGTTAAAGCATTATTGCTGCAGTATCAGGATCCAGCTGCTAGTTCATTTGTAATTGTATGTTACTTTTATTAATATGTGTACTTTTTAATAACAAAGTAATAATGTATGTAATATAATATTACAAGTACAATATTATTTTCAGAATTTTACAATTATATATATAAAATTAGGATATCCACGTATGGAAATGAAAAAACAAGCAGAATTAATCCCTAGTGTACTAAATGCTATTGATGGAAAGCCTTTATCTCATCAAGATAGGTTTGTAAATATTTAATTGCTAATTGATATGATAGATAAAATAATGTACATTGTTTCATTATATATATATGTATAATTTTTTTTAGTTTAATGCTAATAATAATGCCAGCCTTGGGACATATTAGTATCCCTGCTGACCCTGATAAGCGAGTATCTTTACTTGGTTTACAAGATAAGCCTTATGTATCAAAACAATTAATCAACTTTATGCTTGATGTACTATTGCTACCTTATGGGTAAGCAGGATTACTGTACTTTGATTAATTTAATTATAATACATTTGTTTATTACAAGCAACTTGTTTATAATATTAGATCGGTAGGACAAAGTGATAATCAGCAATCGAATCGAACTGTTGATTGGCCTCAATTTCCTGTTCCACCTGGATTAAGTGAATATGCATTCAAGAGAGTTATAGGTGAACATCCACCTACAGCAGAACAGCTGGAACAAACTAAATTGGGAATTGTTAAATTCATTTCTAGTGGATTTTTCCCTGACTCAGATATTTTTATACATTTGGTTGTTGCAGCTGCAGATACTAGATTTAGTGTTGCTAATATGGCAGATTTAGAACTGAAAAAAATTGTGAGGTATATATTCAAAATTCGATATAATTATAATGTTTTATTTTATGTTTGTTTCAGTATTTGGATATGTATGTTTCAGTTCTTTAGATTGGTCATCAATGCAAATAGCTGCACCACTTTATACATTATTCTTAGGGACTGATGGTTTAGCAACGCAAAAAGAAATTAAACCTGAAATGAAACGATTACCTGCCAGCACTCGTATTCGACTCAAAGTTTTACATTATCTTTGTCGATTAACTAAGTCTGGTTTTATTATACCTTCATGTATTCAGGTACATTATAAGTAGTTGTATTTTTAATATACAATTTGAAATCTTATAATATTAATAATATGATATTTATATTAAATTACAGGTTGTATTTGATTCTTTATATGGAAAAAATACGAATTCTAAGTTGAAATCATTAGCACTTCGCTTTACATCTAATATTGTTCAACAGTAAGTTTATTCTTTTAATTTGAGAATGTAATTTATTTATTTAAACATGATGTATATATAGTTATGTTTATTCGTTTTTCAAGATGTAGTCTTACACCATTAGTTCGCGTAGCAGGAGTAATATTAAATGGTATGATAAAATTAATCTCTGAAGGTGAAGAAATTCATAAACCTATGGCATATACAGTTATCGGACAATTAGGCCAAAGAATACCTTCTCTAATCAATAAAGATTTGAGTTTGTTACAAAATCTTTTTGATACCTTGACATCGGTAAGCATTAATTGAATACTTTCTTTTTAAAAATATTAAAAAATTTTTAAACATTTATTCATCATAATATTTTCTTTTTCAAATTTAAGACTGACGGAGATTTACGAAGAACTGTGCGAGATGCGTTAATATCTGTAACATCTGCATTTGTTCTTAATAAAGAAGATAAAAGTAACATAACTTTGATGAATGCTTTATTGTCAGCTCATATAGAATCACCAGAATCAAGTGTAAGGTGTGTATATATCCAACTATCAATATAGATATTATACATAATCAATAGATAAATAATTTATTATTATTTATATATAATATATAGGTTTGTGGCTATGCATTATGCTGCAACTGTGTTTCCTCCTGATGATGCTCCATCACGATACCTACTACTTTTGTTATGTGGTGATAACAAACATGAAATAAGCACAGAAGCTGTAAAAGCTTTATATAGTGGTTTACATAAAACTGATGGCGATAGTCATGATAAAAAGGATATTAAACAAATAGTTCTACCAGATTTTTCAGATCTTGTATCTTATATACATTCAAAAATGCAAATAAGAATGTCTATGCCAAACGGCGGAAAAATTAATGTAGGAAGTAAAACACTTCCATTTAATATTGCTACTTTTTCTGAGGTACATTCTTTTATATTCGAATAATAATATAAAGCAAAGTATTATTACTTTTATATATATATATATATGTATGTATTTTTACAGATAATTAATTATCTACGAGTTTGTCTGGCAAAAAGTGCTAATATACCGAAATATAATGAGCCATTGCAGCATCCATGCGAATATACTCCGTTGATTGGACGTTATTTACAAAATTTGTACGAAACTCAACCAGGGGCATTAAATTATTATCTTGATATGATTTTACTCCTCACTCATGCTTCTGCAGGTAATATTTCAAAGAATTGATATATATGTATTAATACATAATAGATATTTGAAACATTATTTTATTGATATTTTTTGCAGATTCAACCTCTTTGCAAGCATTATTAGAAATTGTTGGTTGTATCCCGAATTATATGAGAGAAATTTATGAAAAAGAATTACCATGGCTTCGTACCTTACTTACATCCACAAAACCTGATGTGAGATATTTGGTTGCTAAAGTCTACGGTGTTATAACTTCTAATTTTTCTTCTGTCGATTTCGAAAAACATATTTCGGAGGTTATAGATATGACAAAGAAAAAACACGTTGAATCACAGCATGGTTCATTACTGGCTTTAACTTTTATGATGGAGAGGAATTTAATAATTAAACGAAACGAAAATAGAGATGAATTACTAAACTGGGAGATGTATATTTGTGTTATTAAAATTATATGTACGTTTGTATATATATAGCAAATGAATTGTTAACAACTTATTTTATAAATTATATATTTATATATTTAGGTAAATTTCTTCATGAAAGTACAACATTACTTATGGATGCTGCAGTTGAGGCTATTGGTATTGTAGGAAAAACATTTCCTTTACCATTACCTGCAGAAGGAAATGATGACTTAAATAAAAAAGCAATTACGGAAACACTCTTTTCTATAGTAAACGATGTAAAAATAAAGACTAAGGTTTGTTTTATTATTTTAGGAAAATATGGATATTTATTGTTTTTTTTTTTGTATTTAAAATAATTCTCTTTCAGGTAAAGGAAAAAGCAGTAATCTCTTTAGGATACATATGTGTTGCAGAGGATTTTCCACATACTACATACATAATAGATAAAATAATTACAATGGCTAAAGAAGTGAGTATTTTTTTCTATTTATAATACTTCTTTTAAATATGTTATTTATATTATGTAATAATATTTTCATTTATAGACCAAGGATATAGAAATTCATTTAATTATGGGCGAAGCTTTAGTATGTTGCGTTCAAGGACAAGCATCTCCAGAAGGGAGAGATGCATGGACCACTCTTCCTAGTGAATATAAAATTTCATTTAGCAACAAGAGTATTGAACTTTTGATATATGTACTAGATGAATTATTAAAATTGTACAAGATACCACACCCTAATTCTAGACAGGTATAAAGTATGATGTTGATATAATATTTTATTCATTTCTATTTGATTAGTAATGTTGAACTATAATTTTTTTTTTATAGGCAACATGCATATGGTTGTTAGCACTATTAAAACATAATGTTCAACGAGATTGTATTAAACAGAAATTATCAGCAATTCATCATGCATTTATAGAATTTCTTTCTGAGGACAGTGGTAAATATGAAATATTAAAAAAAAAATATATATCTATTCATGAACAAATAGTATATGTTGAAAACTTTAATAATATAATATACTTTTGCTTATGAATAGATATAATACAGGATTTAGCAGCAAAAGGGCTTAGTCTAGTACATGCTAATAGTACACAAGAAGAACGTAATTCTTTAGTATCATCTATATTAGATCAGTTCATGCAAGGTCGCAGAACTGTACAACAAGTTACAAGTGATACAAAATTATTTGAGGAGGGCCAGTTAGGAAAAAGTCCTAGTGGGTAAGATAAGTTTATTAATGACAAATTGTGTACCTAAGTAATATTTTTTGTTAGTAACATGTTTTTACAATTTCAATGAATAATAATAATCACTTGTATTTTTAGTGGTAATATATCAACATATAGAGAAATTTGCTCTCTTGCAACCGAATTACAAAATCCAGAATTGGTTTATTATTTCATGAGATTAGCTAATCATAATGCAGTTTGGACATCCAAGAAAGGTGCTGCATTTGGATTTGCAGCCATAGCTAGTGTAGCAAGCGACGAATTAAATAAATATTTACCAAGTATCATACCTAGATTATATAGATATCAGTTTGATCCTACTCCAAAACTTCAACAAAGTATGAGTAGTATATGGCGTGAAATTGTTCCTTCTACAATTAAAGCTGTGAGTAAAGACATTTTTTTTATTTTTCGTCTTGTTTACAAACCTTTGCGTGACATATGCATTTTTACGTTGCTTTTTAGCTTGAACAATATCATAAAGAAATATTGGATGATATCAGAAATAATTTAACGAATAATGAATGGCGAGTACGTATAAGTTGTTGCAATGCTTTATCTGATTTGTTGCGAGCAAATGTTAATATAAATTTAGAATTGTATGCTCCTGAATTATGGATGAAATTGTTTCGCGTGATGGATGATATTCATGAAGGTACAAGGCTGGCTGCTACAAACACGACTAAAGTACTTAGCAAAGTAAGTAATAGATATAATTTTTGTATAGTACATTTTCGTATATAATATATGAATTATTTTATTATTTTAATAGGTTTGTATACGACATTGTGAGTCTTCATATGGTAAAGCAGGTGAAACTTTATTACAAGCCATTTTGCCACCGTTACTTGATATTGGTATACTCCATACAGTAGATACTGTAAGAGCAGTATCACTACAAACAGTATCTCAGCTTGTAACATCAGCTGGAAATTTGCTTAAACCTGCTCTAGTCAACTTAATACCTGCTCTTTTAAGTGCAATTGGAGAATCAGAAAATCCTAATTTGTCATATTTAAGTAATGCATATGGTACGACATCCGAAGCACAAGATGCTATTGATGCATTAAGAACTTCTGTTGCAAAGGGTCATCATGGAACGGAAACAATATCTAAAGTAAATTTTTATCCATAATTAATACTTGCCTTGTATAATTAAGATATAGTTATTATAATTAGTTTATTTTTTACAGTGTGTACAATATATTGATGCAGATATTTTGAAAGATTTGATGCCAAAAGTAATAGAATTAATAAAATGCAGCGTTGGTTTTGGAACAAAGATTGCTTGTTCACATTTTTTGATTCTTCTTAGCACTTCTTTGAAACAAGAGATAACACCATATGCTGGTTAATATAAATGCAATATAATAATTATTATTTTTAATTTGTATATTGAATATATATATATAATTATATATATTCCATAGGTAAACTTTTATCTGTTTTGATACATGGTTTATCTGATCGTAATGCAGCAGTTAGAAGGAATAATGCTATTGCTATTGGTCATGTTGTTGGATCAGCAAAAAAATCTAGTCTTCAAAAATTATTTAACACCTTAAATACTTGCTATATGGAAAATGAAGGTATGAAAGAACAGATAAGAATAATTTTTGGAATAAAAACTTAATAAAATTAAACATGTTTTAACAAGTAGAAATTATTTTTTAGATGATTCCATTAGATCAGGAATCGGGCAAGCTTTGCAATCCATAAATAATCATAATCAAGAGTTACTAAGAAATTATTTTAATATTGTTATACCTCTTACATTTTTTGCAATGCATGCTGAGAAAAATCAAGGTTTGGATATGTAAAATAATACAATCATATTGAATATATTTAACCATTTATGTATATTGTTTTATTTTAAATAATTTCTTTATAGTAAATGAAAATACAGTTGCATTGTGGACTGAATTATGGAATGATATAACACCGGGAACAGAAACAGGAATTAGGCAAAATTTAAATGCAATAACTACTACCCTCAGTGGAGCTTTAGAATCAGCTTCATGGAATACTAAAGTACAAGCAGCAAATGCAATTAATACAGTAGCAGCAAAGTTAGGTAGTGGTGTTGATGTAGATGCAAGAAATACTTTACTGAAAGTATTGACAGATGGATTACGGGGACGAACGTGGAATGGCAAAGAGAAACTTTTAAGTGCTCTTGCTACTTTAGCAAGTAATAGCAAGTAAGATCGCGTATGCTATTGTTATTACAAGATATTATATATATTATTTTTAATTTTTAATTTTAATCTTAGAGAAACTTTAAATGAAGATGAAAAATTGAAAGAAATCATAATAGAAACATTATATAGAGAAAGTAAAAAAGAAGCAGTAGAATATCGTCAACATGCTCTACAAGGTTTTTGTACGGTATTACATGAATTGGATATCGATAAATTTACAGAAGTTTATAATATTGCTCAAGAAATTTTAACAAAAGTTAGTATTAACAGATAATAATAGGTTATTTAATGTAATTATATTAAATCTAAAATATTATTTAAAACCCATAGTTATCAAATAAAAACACCGATGACGATGGTGATGATTCTATTGCTGAAAGTTCTAAAAGGAAAGAAGATAATATTAAGTTACAAGAAGTAGTATATGAAGTTCTTGGGAAAGCATGGCCATCTTCTAAAAAGACACAGGGTAAAATAATTTTATATTTAGTTAAAAAATATTAATTATATTTATATTGTTCAGGTACGTAGATATATTATTTGTACAATTATATTTTTCCAGACAAATTTTGTATAGAATTTGTACAACACTGTCAGCAAGTACTACCTAATACAACAAGATCTGTACAAATTGCTATATTGACATCATTAAATCATTTTGTGGACAAACTTGTTCTTTTTACAATAGATGATGCAAATATGACGGCGAAAGATAAAGAAACAATAAATTCATTATGCGATATGCTTTGCAATATATTATCGCATTGTATAAGTAAGGAAATTGGAATAACTTTAGAAAATACTTTTAGACTGTTAGATTCCTTTACATATATCTTTTTTCTTTTTATACTTTAGGTACTCCGAAATATACCAGAATAAAAAAGGAAGGATTAAATATAGTTATATCGCTTTCAAAAAAATTAAATGAGACAAAAAATATTGAAAATCTTGACAAAATTAAATTAGTTGTCAAAGAATTAATGCCAGATTTAACAAAAGATAATCAGCCCGAAATTCGAACGAGAGTTATAGATATTAAAGAAATGCTGAAAATGTAAACACTATGTTGTTTGATTTCTGTATTACTCTAGAAACAAAGTATATATCAGTAAACTTATATTTCCAGTACCACACATTTCTGAATAATGGTAACATATACAAGTTGCATATGTTATATGTATTTGTTGTTATCAATATATTTCGTTTTCTTTCATATTTATTTTGTAGTTTAAAATATATAAATATTAATATTTACAAATTCTTACATTTCAGTGTTGGGTTCAGGAATAAAGGTGTTACTGGACATATAATCTCATCTTTACAAAATTAAATGATGATTCTTCTATATGAATGGAAGTTTATGTATTCAAAGTATGCAGTTTATCAACTATAACAAATCTTATAATTAGGATGTACTAACATCAAAACATCAATTATTTAGACTATTAAATTCAATTACTTTATGGCATATTACTGAAATATAATATATCTTATAAAATGGGTATATTATATTTATAATAGAACTCAGTTTTATTTTTTAAGTGTTGAATTTTTCTAATATTGAAAATATTGCATTATTTTTAATATTTATGGATAAATAGTTAATTAAAATTTAGTTTTGCTGTTCTTAGTTGTTCATTTGGTGAGTGTATTGCATAATTCCAATCATTAATGTCATTACTATTATCAACAGAAAAACAGTAATTGACAAAATATAACGAATGTTATAGCACAATATTATTCTGTAAAAACTTCCTACATATTTAATGTTTTCTGTTACCAAAGGTAAGGCTTTTAATCAATAATTATATTAGATTGCCATCATTTGAAACTAAATTTCTGAAAGCTTTGTTTTATAAATTTCATGAGTAATGTAATAATATATCGTTTATTATATTTCAAATGCATTTTGTGATTATGATAGTGTTTTAATTTATAATAATGAAGACAAAATGTAGGTCAGCTTTTTTAATATCAAATGATATAACGTGATTAATGTATACACTCAAAATTTACATAAAATAATTAATTATGTAAAAAAATTGAAAACATTACATTATCAGTATAAAAATCATTTTTCTAAAACCTTTATTTGGTTAAATCCATTATATATATACATATAACAATTATTTCACATTTATTTTTTTTCTTTCAACTTTCCAAGTAAAATTGATGCTCCTGTAGTTTGTTCTTTTTCGATATTTTGCAATATTTTTTGCAATTGTAATATTAAATTATTAATAACTTTTTTAGTTTCATTTTCTATTAATAAAATTAATAAAAAGCAACCTCTATTAAATTTTATCCATTGTTTCAGAATATTTATTGTTAAACGGTCAATTAATGTTGCACCAAAAGTAGTTTCTCCTTTGGCTTCTAAGTTTTTATCATTTTGAATGAGTTTTTTTAATATCATATGTATACCTGGATTTTCTATAAGATCTTGTTCAGATTCTGTATTGGTAAGAAAAGAAGCGATAGCTTTAAATGCACAATTTAATTTTTCTCCAGAACCAGCTTTTAATATGGCAAGAGTAACCATTATAATAGGTCCTTTTGAAAGCCAATTTGCTGTTTCCGAAGCAATTGATTCTAAATATGTATCTATAACTGCTTCATGAAGTTCTTTTGCTCTAATATTAGCTGGTTTTTTGCTAGATTCATTATTATCTCCTTGACTTAAGCACTTTACTATACTTGGTGGAAAATAATGAGGATCTCTTCTTGCTACGAGATATAAAATAACATGTTTCCCGTATTCATTGAATGCTATTTCTGTTAAATCTTTTTGAATTTCAGAGAGTATTATTTTCTTCATTAAAACAGTATCATCGACAGAATCAAAAAGTGCTAATAATACCATATATCCGTGTTCAGACATGGCAATATTTTTAACATTTTCTTTAAGAGCTTTCATAATTATTTTTCTGTCTTTGTTAGTTCCATGCCATATGCAAAGCATAGCAACCTTAGTACCCATTTTTGTTTTACATAATTCTACTATTACATTTCTTAACATTACTATCAATTCACTTCTATCCGTATTTGAACAATTAGTCAAATATTCCCAAATAACAGTTTGAAGTAACACAGAATTAATCAAGTTCTTATTTAAAATTCTAGTTATATTCGTTTTTACAGCAGATAATATTGCAGATTTCATATCATCTGCATTTTCAAAAGCATCTGTAAGAACCTTTACATTTTTATCTTTACATTTCTTATAAAGATCAGCATAAAATTCTTGTTTCAAATTTATTTTCTCTTCATTCGTAGCCCAAGTAGAATATGCAAGTTCGATAAGAGGAGCGGAAACAATATGACTCATTAAATTAATTACATTTCCGTACCATTCTGAAATAATATTCTTTCTTAGTTCCGAAGATCCTTTTTTTAATAAAACTTTAACACAATTCTTAGCATATTTTGATTGAGTCATAGTTACGATGGATGGTTTCAACTCATCAAATATAGCATTTAGCGTATTAGGTTCACAATTTTTGATTATCAATTGAATTATACGCGATGTATCATGAGTAAATACTACTTTGTTATAATGAGATTTGAATAATTCGTGCAGTTCTTCACTCAGCTTCTTCTTTTCTACTAATGAACAATCACTTCTACGTAATTTTTCACTTATTTTCTTAGCTCGAATAGAAATTTCATATACATCAGTTAATTTTCTTTCTTTTCTCTGTTCTTTTAAATCTTTTTTCTTTTGTTTAAAATCCTTCCAATTTTCCTTTTGCATTGGTACAATATCATCTTTATTAATTTTCTTTTTATTTTTTAAATTCTTCAAATTACGTAAATCTTTTAAATTGTTTTTACGTGCTTTTGGCGAATCTTCTAACAGCGGTTTTTCAAATTTTACTTTCTTCTCCTTTTTAGTATTATCTGATTTATCCTTTTTCTTAGTTTGGACATCTTTTACACTTACTTTCTTTGGAACGGCATCATCATTTAATTTGGTTGAAGTCTTAGTTACCTTCTTATTCTTCGTTTTCGTCAAAGTTTCTTGTTCCCTTCGTTTCATATTTGAGTGTAACACTTAAGAAAATTAAATAAATAAGATTAATATAATTTAAATAAAAAAATTATAAGATATACTGAGAATGATCCTAACCTTAAAATATATGTAATATATATATTACCTGTAGTATCAAATTGCACTAAGAAGTTTTAATTCAATCAATAAGTACAAATATTTAAATAATAAATGTAACACAATATTTCAAGAATAAACTATTGTTTCAATAGTAAAATAAAACACGTGTAGTCCAGTCACATGGTCGTAATAATACAGTAACGAAAACCAAAGGAAAAGTAAATAAATACCTTTTCCGCCACTAGGGGCGATACTAGCATTGATACAATTTAGTAAAGTGTATTCTTGTAAATTTTACATAAATTATTATCATCATAATGAACAGAAATGTGAATTACAAAAACATAAATCAAATATGTACATATTATACAAAACATTAACATATATTTAATTTTAACTACTTTATTATAATTCAAAATGTTAATGACTTATTTCAAATTTTCAACATTTATTTGAAAAAAATAGTTGATCAATTACCATAGTTAATTCATATCTTTATTGTTACAAGTACACACATTTGTAATTATAAGAATGTCAAAGGCAATATGAATTTTATATTACCAATTTTTAATAATAAATTTAATTGTTTGTAAAATGTATTATATATAAAATATAATGTATTCGAGTTAGTATGCAAAAAACATTGTATCGTATATAAATTTATGACTTAAAAATAAATGTTTACTGCTCTGAGTAACTTATTATTTAAATATGAAAATGTAAGATAATATTAGAAGCTAATTATATTATATACAAGCATAAAGGAATATAAAAAAAATAACTGTCCATATACATATCATTGCCGCGCATAGGGTACACGCAATTTCCCCCACCACCATTCTTTTCACGCTTCTCAGGGAGTAGCTAGAAACACGCGGTTTTCTACCCTTCAGTGTTGCACAAACCTTTCGGTGGGATAATTATATTTTTCGCGTGTTTCGTGATTATTCATTTGACTTAACTTTTTAAAAAATTGTTATACAGTGTAAATTTTTTTTAAACTCTGTATATTATTAAATCCGTGTTAATTTAATTTTTAAAGAAGAAATAAATGACGTTTTTTATTTTTATTATCAAAGTTGACAATGTTATCATGATAAACAAATGGAAAAATGTATCCTAATTGATTTCAAATCATTTACGAAAATCGTATATATGTATATTAGTGAATTTTAAAGAAAGAATTATCTTTCATCGGTGAGAAATTATTTTTGATTATAGTGGTAAGGATGGATCAACAAGTTGGTTCACCAACATTCGTCTTACTTTTAATCGTAAATAGGACAAAGAAAATTCTTTCTAATCGAGCTCTGTTCTTCGAAACTTGACTTTTTTTGCCCGTACTTTCAACGAGTGATCCAAAGTGATTTGTACGTTTGATTAACCTTTACGAATTAACCCAGTTAAAAAGAAACTCGAGTAGAACGGGTAGAAATAAAGAGAAAACAAATAATAGAAAAAGAAAAAAGGAAGGCAAACGAAAAAGTAAATATCTGTGTAATTTTTCGATTTTACCGATCAATCGATTTTTCCTGATTGTGAACATTATCACCATCAAATAGATTGTCAATTTCGCGCTTGTGATTTTAGTCAATGTCTCTTATTTATCTGTACTAGCCAATCGAGTTAAAGATCGATCGACCAATCCATTTTCTCTTCGAAAGTTATAACTGAATTGTGGTAACGGAATGGGCGAATCTGCAAAGATTTTCCTTCGAATTAGTTTTTTCAAGGTCATCAAAGAATTTAATTATATTTTGCATAGGATGGTACAAAATAGGAAGATATCAACTTCGGTGGTACTTTGATCTGAAATCGATGTTTCAATTTTATTCTTAAAGACGCTCAAAAGATTAAGATAAATATACATTTATCAAGAATCTTGTATTTTTATGGGCGTTAATAATTCGATGGAAATATATTTCGAAAAACAAGTGGACATTTTTTTAAAGAAGTTTTATCGTTGAAAAGTGAACAAGTATAATTTATCGTGAAACGAAATACGAAAGTGAAAAGAAAAACGAATTTTTCGATTAGCGCGGGAAATTGAACGACAATTCGGCGCCATTACTTATCAATAGTATTGAGAGTATTCTATATACACTTACATCGACGACAAAGAACAAAACAAGGAAATCATCCAAGGTGGCAGTGACGTCAATGCACATTTGCGCGCGTATTTTCGCGTGGGCATGGGACTTTCTCGTCGGTAGCACCGCATATCCGATGCAACACGTGAGTACAATTTCATTTATTATTATCATTGTTTTTTGTTTGTCTTACAATTTCCGCAAAATTTGATTGTCCCTTTATATCTCTACCCTAATCGTAATAAGTATAGTAATCCATCCACCTACGCGAATTTATTTTAACTCGTTTTAAGCTACTAAAACTCATATGTCACCATGATGAATTATGTGAAAACAAATTTAGGGATTTCTTAGTATACTTTATTTCGTAATCCCTTAAACTTATTTCATCCCTAGTAAAAGCTAAATACATATTTGAGAATGTGATAGGAATTCATATTTGAAACTGCTTTTCATGGTTTTATTTACGGGGTTTTCATTTAAGAGTTGTTTTCGTCGTATCAATTACTCGCATAAGTGGAGGAATTATTGTATATATGAATACATAATGAATGTTTATTTATGGTGAACATTATATAATAACTGTTATATATATATATAAATGGTTTATATAAGATTATGATATTTTTTTATTGAAGATTTTTGTTTTCTTTTTTTTTCAATTTTATTCTCTAACTAAAATATATAAGTAAGACCATAAATAATGACAAGGTGAACTGTAGAAAACGTGTTAAGGAAAATCTAATTATTTACGAACGACTGATCATTAAATGGTTCACGTGCAGGTCATGCTTAACTCAGTTAAGTATTCTATGAAATAATATTATCTTTTTAAAGATATTTATATATCTGTCATGATAATGCGCCTTTCATACAAATGTTATTGGAAACTCGTTGGTGGAAATTCTTTGGAAGAAACTTGATAAAAGATAGCTTTTAACATGAATTGATTAGAAAATAAAATTCTACGAGTTGTATTACTTATTAATTTGTTAATCATTTTGGAGCTTTTAAAGATGTACTATCACAAAAATTAGCTTTATCTTATTGTAAGATTAATCACGTGGAAGTTGTATGGTTAGACTTCACTTTTGTGTGTGTATGTCTTCAAAGGATGTTTAGTTTGTTGGATTTTCCAATTGACGTCTTTCAATTGGCATTGTCCCAATGTTTAGATAAAACTATTAAGCATCTACATACATCTTTGAAAACTCATAATTCAAACAATTTTTATTATAAAATTATCATCAATCGATTGTTTTATATATATGTAAAGAAAGTATACTTTTTTTAATTTAAATTGCCCGCGCTTTAATAGATCAGCGAAAGGATAACGGTCGCTTTACATATATATAAATGTTTTATTAAATTATTTATTAATTTAATAAATAATATTAATAAATAATAAATAATAAATTATAATAAATGATATTAAATAATATTAATAATAATTAAAAATTATTTATTAATTYAATAAATAATATTTATTATCTATTAAACTTAAAAAATAGTATAACTTTTTTTTAAAAAGTATAAGAGTTTAGTTTGAAATTTTTTTTTTTTAATATTTTCTTTTGAAATATTTGACTGTCCCAGGATTTTTGGAAGATCTTCTACGAAATTTAACGTTTTATTTATTGCTGTCATTCAATACCGTGACATGCACGATTTCATGGACAAAAAGAACTAAAATTGCATTAAAACAATAATCCTTTCTCTTCTTTCGATTCATCGTATCGATATGCGTATGTTTGCAAAGGCATACACAGGTATACATGTTTACGTTGTATTCCTCACGCTACTGCACGCGTGAATGAAGGACTGATTGTAAGCTGAGACATCAGACAATGTATGATTGTCAATTTCTACAAAAACAGCTTGTACGAAGTCAATCTGTATTCCGTTAGAGAAACACGTGTTATTTTAGTCGATAGAAATTGACGTTCGTCTCATATTCGATTGATGTTAAGTGCATTTACTTTTTCTTTTTTCACGTCTGCTTCAAATAATTCATAATATTATAACTGAGGTACCTTTCATATGACATTTTCAAGGATTAAACATTATGAATATTCATGATTTTCAAGTGGAATTTTCACGTTATCGACACGTGTGTTATCTTTATCTTTTGAATAAACTTTTAATCACTAAAATGGGACAGAAAATACGACCAGGTGAATTAGTGGGGTTAACTTTTGCAAACGCAGAGGAAGAGAACAACCTTAATAGAGTTTAAGGACGACCGCTTGCGTATGTGAGTTGCTTTATTGCCAGTTTCTCCGTCGTCCGCTTATTCGCATCCTAACATTCTCTATTAGATAATAATCTAATTAGGATCCTCATCGCTCTCTACGATGTCTTGACGATACCCTCATCTCACACATTCTATAAACTTATCGATATATATCTGATGTTCGTCAACGTCAATCCGTAATTCATTTTTCCCGGTTTTTTTTTTTTTATATTGCTTTCACGTATCCTTCATCGTCGTACTTTTATCACAAACACGTAGGTATGAGTGATTGATATCTACTGATTAATCAATTTCATCTAAATCATTGATATAATTAAACATTTTCTATCGTTAAATATTATTATTTTATTAATTTTCAAAAGTAATGCATTCTGAAACGTTTGGCATAATTTGTAATCATTATCCATATCAAGTAAGAGTTTGTCCGATATTGAAAATCGAAGTGAAACTTTGGTCGTAAAATAAAAATCAGAGATATCGTCTTCCCTTTGTCGAATAACAAAAAAAAATTCTCGATTCCAGAAGCGCTTCTCTCTCCTTTGGGAATATAAATATATATATAGATATATCTCTTACAATGTTTTATAACGGACAGTAGAATTCCCGTTTGAATCTTTTCAGCTGGTTGTTGGGTATTCCCAGTGTCTGATCGAAAGAATTTTTCTTTGAAAAATAACTTGAATTTTTTGTCATCCATTTAAATCATTACAAACATATAAAAGAATCATTTTTTCTCACGTCCTTTTCATTTATCATTTTGTTCGAATAATCCTAACGAAAAAAAAGTGGAAAGAGTTATATCGAATTTTATTGAAAAAAAAAAGAAAAGTAAGTTATAGAAATTAATTGGATGATGATTTTAAATATGGTTCTCTAACGAGAGAACTGGATTAAGAAAGATGAATTTTCGAAGTTCGTTTCTTTAAATTCAAGAGCAAAAGATTATGTAAAATTGAAATAAAAAAAAAATTCGTTAATTGGTATATTTCTGTGATTATATTATAATTAGTTGATTTTATGATATTCTTTTTTAATATTTTATCTTGTTACTTTTACAAATGCGTTCATTTAATTAGTAAAAGCTTTTACCACAGCTATTTTATATCTCTTTTACCTTTAACCTCTTCACGGCAATCCCTTCAATGTTTTTGATCAATGTTTCTTATGATTCACACAAACATTTCTTATTCTTTCTTATTTACATTT
The DNA here is from genome assembly GCF_001465965.1 of Polistes dominula. The sequence continues at coordinate 2,888,237 of NW_015148977.1, forward strand.
TCACGATATCGTACAAAATTCTTAATGATAAATTAACGATATTATAAGAACGAATTTGAAAAAGTTTGTAAAGGTATGCTTAAATATGAGAAATCAGCTTACAGATAAAAAGTATTCAAAGGATTTCAAACAAGGTGACCTCTGAAAAAGCTTACGCTTTTAATATTATAAAGTTCACAGTACATCTTGCTGATGCGAACATTTTTATCGATATTTTATCATTGTCACGCGCATAGAGTTAAATATTAATATAGAATACGTGATTATTATTACTTATGCCAGTTTGTTAAAATTTCGATTTATACTACTTTCTTTCAGAATGTCAGATCATAAAGCGTTTTAACTACTTCGCCTCTATATAATTATTTGAGTGTATGTTTATGTACTATGTTACATACATATGTATAAAGAAATTTCTTACTAAATAATTATTTTACAGTAAATTATATCTTCACATCATCATTTTCTCTAATAATTTATTTTCAATTAACTCTTCTCTAATAGTAACTCTATTCCATTCAAGCTGCTTTTAAAAGATTTGCTTGTTACAAATAAAGGTTTCCTTATTATCCCTTATTATATACCGCAATCAACTACTTCTTTAGAAAAAGCTCGTATTTTAAGCTTAATTATATCGAAATAATTGTATAATTTGATGTTAAAAAATACTCTCTCGTTAAACGTATATTCTTTCATATATTTATTATTTTTTAATCATTATCTAATAGATGACTTATTAAAGAGTATTAGGAAAAACTAATCAATGGTTTAATTATAATAAAGATATGATTAAATATTCATTTGAAAATTATCATGTAAATTAATTTTAATCCCATTCTACGTATGCATATGCGTATTTGTAACAATTAATACTACAAATGCAAAACTAAAATGAAACTTGTTATTAAATAAATCTTATTAATTGTTTATTATCAACTAGAATACTAATATTTCTAATATCTATGGTATTTATGTATCCTGCATTTATTGTTAACTTTGTCATACATTTTTACTTTGAAATCTAGTTATAAATTATTAATAGGTATTTTTCATTAACGAATGTAACGAATGACGAGAATTCGGTTGTTTTATTATTAACAAAAAGTGTTTAATAATTACTCTTCCATATATATTCCCATACAATTTCATGCATCCATGAATGCAACTAGAAGGAGACTTTGTTTCTCTACGTAATACTGATAATGAAATGGTTGAAGGTAATGTTTTCCGTGGCTAGCTTTTTTGAGCTTTGTATAGTATATTCACTTTGACCTCATTAATTTCTATGAATGGTTTGTCGTTTTGTCGAGTATATCCTAAATTATATCGTATGGAAATCTCTCGAAATTCATATTGCTTGCATATATGTATTACGTTCGAAACTTATTGTTAGTATTTCTAAATTTGTAAAATAACACTAATTGTAAAAGAAATTATTGATTCTGTTTTGTAAGAAATTAATTAATTTTTTTCGTATTTATTTTGTTATATTATAATAACTTTCCCTAGTAGCATAAAATATTGAATACATGCGTATTTAATATTAAGAAGAGATTTAATGTCTTTTTAATATTAAATACACATGTATTCAATATTTTGTGCTACTATGGTTATTTAATTCTTTTATTGTTTCCTTTCATATAGAAGACGTTTAGTTTATACACATTTGACTTATTAATTATATCGTAAATTAAGAGTATTTAATTAATTCATCATGATCTTTCTTGGTGAAAAATGTTCAACAGCGAATCTTACAACTTGTTTAATACTCTGCTTTTAAAGGATTCTAGTATATGAACTATTTGAGATATAATAATAATAATAATAATAATAATAATAATAATAATATCCAGAATTATTTTTAGATTTATGTAAATTTGTATATTTGACAAAATTTGTATGAGTATTTGATTTGTAAATACGATCTTATTTTAACTCTACCATATTTACTCGTACTTTTACTCGTATTTCGTTTGCCCCCAAGTGAATTGTATGTTAGTATCTCGTTTTGTCGATATATATTTGAGAAATATCAATGTTTTCAATTTGTATGTTTTTAAATTTTATTTTGATTTATTATTTTTTAATTTATTACAAAATTTATTTATATTTATTTATATTTGATTTATTTTGTGTGTGATTATATTTTATTTTATATAATATATATATAAAATATAATATATTTTATTATTTTAAAATAATAAATAATATATAAATTTTATTATAATAAAATAAAATATATCTTATTATATATTTATTATAAAATATATTATATAAAATATAGTTTTTTTTTTAATTATTTATTTATCTATTTATTTTTTAATTAACAATTTATCAATTTTCTATCGTCAAACCAAATATTCTTCTCATTTTCTCATCATTTGAAAAGCATAACATTTGCAATTTCAATATGGGTTTGTGGTTTCAAGAGTTTACTCGTGTCCTCTGCTAGTCTAACTGGCTTTTTAATAGTTCGTTACTTTTCCAGTTGTGGTTTGCTTTGAACTTAAAATTTAAATGATATAAAATCAAAAAGGTAATTTGTTATTGGTTTATTGGTATACAATTGGTGATTTATTATGCTATATTATTTTCAATTAAATCGACTAATCTCAGTAATACTTTCAATTTGATTTTTCATTTTTATAATGAAAAGATAAAAAAAAAACATTTCACTTTTCAAGATAAATCATTTTTAAAGTACTCCTCTATCCATTTGAAATAAAACATGTTGTCATATTATTCGTATGTTAAATGTTCACGATTAATATTCGTTCTATGAAAATAAAAATGAGAGAAAAAATAACTGTGTGTTTATAGAAAATCGATGTCGTGCTTGACGTTATTTTTTGGACAAAATAATTGCATTTTTTGTAAATAACTCAAAGCGGCAATTATTCACTAAAATCTTCTACGAATGTAAATATTTAACATATTCGTAAATCCTTGCTCGATAAATCTTAATTGATAAATATTTTAATAGATATTTATTTATGTTGAATATATTTCAATCTCATTCGAGTTGTTGTATAAATTTTCAATAAAATATATTATTATTTTTGAGTATATTATATTTCAGTATATTAAACAGATGTTCTATTTTAAATTTTGTCAGAGAATTTGTGCATTTTTCACTCTGTAAAAAATCACAAAATCCACCAGTGATATCTTTAACTTTTTTTTTTATAAATTAATCTGTCAATTTTTTTGTTTAAAGTAACATTTATTCAATGTTATCAACGACGATAATAGTTATTACTAATTATTTCTTTTTTTTTTGTTTCCTTGGGGATAAAATTTAATCGTTAAAATCGAAGATTTTCTTTTTTTTTTTTCCATTGAATGAATTTGTTTGTTTCTTTTACAGTGTACAAGGGATGTATGCAATCCGTTTAAAACGATTTCAAAACTAAGCTTATGAAACAAACATTTTAACGTTGATGTACAGTCAGTAAGAGAAATACTCGGCTAGATACTTTTTGAAATTGAATAACCTGTTTTTTTTTTTCGATTAAGTAATGTACTTTTAATATTTAAAAAGATACGAAAAGATCAGTGTGCTCTACTCACGCTAGGATTGATCGATTGAGAAGATATTTACAGAATGAACATAAATCAACCAGATCTATCTATCTATCTATATATATACAATCCATATATATTCTCTTTTAATATAATTTTTTGATAATAGATGTTTGAAATGCTCTTTTTTTTTATTTTTTATATCTGCTTTAACACTAGATATACCAGACCAGTCATTTGGACTGGGCCATTTTAATTCAAAATTTCTACTTCATGTAACATTTGATTTCTGTAAATAATTAAGCGTTTTGTTATTTAAAAATGTCTATAAATCCATTTATATATTAAAATTATTATTGTTAAAGATTTTTTGTTATTTTTTAAGAGTAACTAAATACTGTGGAAATCTCAAAAAGCATTTTTTTTTATACACTAGTCATTTTGACTAGTGTGGTAAAAATACGTATACTGAAAATGGTGGTATATCTAGTGTTAAAAGAAAGAATATATTTTTTTTTTATTTTCATTAAAAGCATATCTATTTTACATAAGACATGAACAATTTTTTTTTATATCCAGTATAAAAAGCTTAGTTTGAAAAAATGTGACAAAATATTTCGAATAATTCAACGACTAATCCGTAATATGCATAAATACCTAGATTTTCTACCATCGGATTTTATGAATTCGTAGCAATTTTATTATATGTTTTGCATGCTTTCGTATCATATTGCATATGATAAATCAAAAACTGTCAAAATAAAAAAAAAAAAATCTTTATATAACGTAAAATTAAAAAAAAAGAAAAAATACAGAAAAATCCCAGCTATTATTTCAAGCATGTTAGTTTTTCAATTTAATGCAATAAGTAGACAAAAAATTCAAACGCGAATAATTTCATACGGATTTCTTAATTTTTTTTCTCTTTTTTTTTTTGGACAAAAATCTCTTTAAAGCCTTACCTTTCATATAAAATTTCGTGAAAGTTATAGGACGTAGTTTTCAACTCGTCATCGTTCTCTTACCGTGAGACACTTTCATCGCTTGGAAAGAAATGACAGTACGGGAATACAGTTGATAAAAAGTGTTAGGTACGTTGTGAAAAAAAAGGTACCATTAGTCTGGATTTTTGTCCAATATCTTTTTTTTCTTCTTCAAGAGATTCTTTTTCGAAATATAAAGTAATCCTTGGTAATATTTTGTGGCTCCTTTTTGTCACAAAAAGGTATTCTATCTTTTAAATCACATTTCTTTGATTTCCTATATATATATGTAATGTATTAATTATATTATTATAATAAATATATTAATTACATATATTATAATAAAAATAATATATTATATTATATGTATAATAATTATATATTATATAATAATATATAATATATTATTATATTACATATAATATATATATATAAATAATACA
>NW_015148977.1:2893234-2935359 GCF_001465965.1 Polistes dominula
ATATATAATATTATAAAATATATAATAATATATATTATTATAAAATAGTATATTATATGTAATAATAATATATAAATATTTAATATATAATATAGTATATATATTATAGTATATAATATTATAATATTGTATATTATATGTATAATAATATATAGTATGTACTCTAATTATATATATTAAAATATTATACAAAAGTCTATTCTCCGTCATAGATGATTTTTTTCTTGAAAATATTATATCGTATTACCTTTAAAAATTAAGGACGTTTATTATTAACATTTAGTTGGTTATTAATTTTATTTTATACGAACATGTAAACAAGTTATAAGACAAAATGTATATAATATTATACACACATAAAAAGAGTTCTTACAAATATTTGAGTTGGCGTATCTGATAATCACATTTCTTAATTAACGTCAAACATCGAGAGAGATGATAATGGAAGATTATATAATAGAGATCAATATGAATTCTTCGACATGTTGGAAGCAACATCTCTGATAATTTTTCGTCTTCTACTTCTTCGTCGTCGTTTTTTCTCCTTCCTCATCCCCGTACTCTTTTATGTTTCTGCAGAACATACACAAATGCGGGCTGGCTCCCCTTTGTGTCGGATGGCTCTTTTTCTTTTCACATTTACCCTTTTACTTTATGTATAGTACATAGGTTATTCCTTCGTTTGCGCAGTATTTACGCCCTGTTTACTATTTTGTTATTATTATTATTTTTTTCTTATTTATTATCATTTTAATGCATCATGCTCCGCCTTCGGAATATACATTTTTTCCTCATATTTAACCATGTGCAACTAAGCAGTAGGATATTTATGAACGAATATTAAACGTGCCATTAGAATTTATGTTTATCAAATGTACTTCATTTTATAAACAAAGCAAGTATATCATGACAATGTATTTGGATAACTTTAATTGTATGATAACGAACTATTATGTCACTTATTTAAATTTTTACGTGTATCAATTCATCCTCTAGTAGCACAAAATATTGAAAAATATTGAATACATGTGTATTTAATATTAAAAAGAGATTCAATGTCTTTTTAATATTAAATACACTTGTATTCAATATTTTTCAATATTTTGTGCTATTAGGATTTATACAAATTATTTATTTATTATTATTTAAATTTGCGGAATTGATTATGAGTTGGCAGGGAAAAAAATTTGATGTATGCGTTATATCATTCATCAAATTTTTATATCTTTAATTAATAATATTCAAATTAGCTAATTTATTATGAATTGAAAGATTAAAAAAACAAAAGAGAGCGTACGTCATATCATATTTTAGTTTATATCGTTTATTTATTGATATTAAAGTCCGATAATTTATATTATGAATTGAAGGTACAAAAAAATAGGAGGGAGAGAGAGTGTGCGTCATACAAACGAATGACGCAATGTTATATGCGAATGATAGTGATCAACTCTTTCTAAAAGCAATATGGTTTGTTACTAGCTTTCGTTTGTCTGCAAATTTCGTGGTTTAATCGCGAAATGGGAGTGAAATATATCGCGATTAAAACGAACGAAGGTATGGGTATATAAATGCGTTCAATCATACCTAATTAAAGGATATATTTTTGCTGAAGTAAACTGAACAATCATCGTTGAAATAATTGTTACAGGTATTATATCATTGTGTGTTGTTAGGAGAAATCCTTTTCATTACGTCAAATAGAGAATTGTTTTGAGAAAGTTATAATATGGAATAATAATATAATAGATATGGAATTCATGAAATGCATTTGTCATTCATCAAATGATTTTCCATTAAGCGTTTTACCCCTTCACCCTGATTTATATGCAATATTTCGATATTTTGTTGATTTTTATTTTGAAATTTTCACAAAAAAATAATAAATAACAAATATATTATATTATTTAATTAATAATTTATTATTTATATAAATAATAAAATTACGGTTTAATCCATTGATCCATTTTGTATAATTTTAACTATTCCTATGATAAATTAATCGATAACTTACTTACTAACTCTTTATTAAAATCTTTAGAATAATTATTCGAATTTATCATACACGCCTGTTTGAAATTTTCCAAAATTCTTAATAAAAGATTCTTTTTGATATAACTATTATACTATCGGTAAATATACTTATATTACTGATAAACAATTATATGCACTTAATTATCGTTATTTTGCAAAAGAAATTTTTTTATATAATAATATTAGTAATAATAAATTCTAAAATGATAAAAGATGTACGGTTGAAAATGTTTGAGCAATACATGATGTTTATCGTATATATCCATAAATATTTACATACAAAGTTAAAGAATTTGAAGATATTTTATTCGACATTTATTGCAGTTGTAGCTTCTCGGTATATAGAAATCCTTCAGCTTTGTCCCATGTTACTCTCCACGATACTGAATCTTGTCATGCGTTATAGTTCAATTTGTCTTCTCTGGTTATTTTGAGATACTCATGTTATAACATATTGTGGAGTATTACGATTGCAATATTCCATAGAGATTTTTTTCATTTATAAGAGGATATATAGAAAAATACTTTTATTTATTTATTCGCGTGGAAAAAAGATACTTGGTGATAAAATGAAAGAAACATAGAGAACAATTAAATTCCTATCGTTCTCTCGCTATCGTATGATTTTCAAAGAATCATACTGTTAAGTTTTTTTACAGCTGTATGCATTCGACAGTTTTAAATTCAAGGATATTGAGGAATCTTTTTTTTTTATTTATTTATTTAAACTTTTTCCTATATTTATCTTTTGTATGAGAACGAACAAATTTTATCGTAAAGTTAATATTTTGGTATTATTGTTGCAAACGTTGTTGAAATGAACTAATAATTATTTTTTTCAAAAATAACAAGTCCACGATTTGGTTGAATTCAAATATCACTCTAAAACTTTCTTTTCGATTTACGCAAAAAGATTTTTCACGAACGATAATATAATTATCCAGAAAGAAATCCTAGCTGGATTTGAAAAGTTTCGAAAATTCTGGACACAAAAAAATAAAGTAACTTTTCCATTTACTTTGAACTGAAAATCTGTAGATAAAAGAATTTCATGTTTTTAAGGTGGATTTACTTTACTTATATATCGAATTATAGAGAATTCGAAGGGAACTCGAAGCTCTTTCTGTTTATCAAAGGTAAAGTGATTAAGCCGTGTTATATAGAAAGTTGCATAACGTGATTAAAGGTAAAGATATATTTGTTACCAAATGCTACTGTTTTTATTTTTATTTTTTTTTTTAAATTGTAAAGAAGCTACTTGGAATTCCCACAGGAAAAAGCTTAGGATATATTATAATTGAGGGTTGACCTTTTGTTAATTATCCTGATGATAATGCATATATATATATATATATATATATATATATATATATATTACATATGTGTATAATACATAGATTGGATTATTAGTTTATCGATTTTTTGACTAACGACAAAGAAAGGTACTGGAGATAAATGATGAGGAGAAAAAGATACAAATGAAACAAATGCATTTATGTGGTTCTTCTTCATGAATAAAATATTTCTTTATATATATATATACGTTACCTCTTGTACCCTTTAATTTGTCACGTAATCCTGAGTGCGTTCCGCTAACTTTTTATCAGCTTCAATGTTTACACGTCAATCTTATCCGAGTTCGGTTAACGTAGTTAAGCTCCTTACTCCCACGCGACCGATTAAACCTACGAATAATTCTTTTCTTTCTTTATTTCGTTATTTCTCAAGAAACGTTATCGTTACAAGTTTCCAAAGAAATCAAGAATGTTGTTCTTATACATTTGTTGTTCTTTTTTTTTATTTTGTTATTTCAATAAATCTAATTTTATTCTCGAATCAAAATTTGTTCTTAATGTTTTATAAATTTTCTATATTTATATATAAGTGGATATGTTATTATATATACTATTATACTATATATAATCATATAGTAATATATAATAGTAATATATGATTATATATAGTACATAATCTACTAGTATCTTGCTAGTACTATACTAGTACTATACTAGTACTATAGTATTATAGTATTATAGTATTATTACTAGTATATTTACTAGTATACTTAGTACTAATCTATAGGATATAATTACTACATAATCATGTAGTATTATATAAACTACAATAAATATTCTTATATAGAATTTATATATTATTTAATAAATAATAATTTAATAAATATTTATAATATAATATATAATTATAATTTATATTATATTATTATATTATATTATTGTATATTATACATATTATATAATATTATTATTACATATAATAATATATAATTTAAGAATATATATTAATAATTAATAATTTAATAAATAATAATAAAAATAATTATTAAATAAATATATATAAAATCTATTCTTATGGGAGCTTCTTTAGGTTGACAAATTAGGTTATCAAAACCTCTTTTCCTTGAACATTCGAGTCAATGCCAATAAGAAGAATCAATCTTTTGAAATATTCTATTCGTATGTTATCATTGAGAAACGAATAATGAAATAAAAAAGAATAAAAGTCAAAGAAAATTGAGATGGAATAAGAATGATTTGGATGATATCGTTGTAATATTCGAATTAGAAAATCGAATCGTTTTATTTTTGTTCACAGGAGGTCAGTTAAAGGGTTACAGCACGTAATACGTTATCTACTACGTACAAAATCTGTTCTTCTTATCTGACAGTCGATCTCTTTATTAGTATAATGATACTAAAGTGCTCTTTTTATGTACTCACCGTGTCGATGCTTCTCGATAATTGACAGTAGGGGAAAATAAAAAAAAAGGGAAAGAGAGAGATATAGATAGAGATAGAGATAGAGATAGAGATAGAGATAGAGACGTAGAGGGATTTAATAAAATCCACTTTTTTTTTCCCCTAAGAGCAATATCGTTTTTATTCACCGATAGTAATAAACTTCAAAAAGCATAGTTCGAAGAACTTTCTTTTTTTCGTTTGACGAATGAATCGTTCGAATATTTTGAAAATATATAGTACTTATTCTAGTAAAAAAAAAAAAAAAAAATGACGTGATTCCATGTTGGAAATAGTTCTAAATGATGATTTTTCTGTATTTTTTTCTCGTACGTTGGAAAGAAGTGGAAGTTGGATGATCGTCGTGAAACAAACACCAATCTACCGTTCAACATCCTGCGGCATTTTTTGACGAATAAAAAAAATGATACAGTATATGCTAAAAAAATGGAATTGGACTCAAGGGGAAAGAAGAGATGAAGAAAAGGGGGAAAAAAGAAAATGAAAAAAGGAGGAGACAAAAAATTCAAAAGTAGAAAAGTAAGGAGAGAGAGAGAGAGAGAGAGAGAGAGAGAGAGAGAGAGAGAAAGAAGAGGGGATGGAAGAAGATACGAGGATGGAATAAATAATTCGTAATTTCTAAAAGATTTTTTTTCGGAAGGAAAAACGAAGGGGAGAAAGACCGGTGACATGCATCCCCATTATTCCCTTTTCCATCTCATTTTAGTTTGTTTCTTCTTTTCCCTTTATTTTTACTTCTTCTTCTTTTTCTTCTTCTTCTTCTTCTTCTTTTAATTCCTTCAAGGATCATTTTTTTTCTTTAAAATTCGAAAGCACGAAAAATTATGACGAAACTTCCCTGTTTTACTCTCATCTGATTAATACACCCCACCTTACTTAATTTTCGGATAATAACCAAAGGGATTCTTGATAGGGGAAAACGGAAGAGTGACGATTAAACAGAATTCATTAGTTTGAAACGACTTTTTAGTGTGGAGTAAAATATGCAAAATGATTCGTTCATCTTACGATTAAACAGTCGTTTACTATTTTTACTCACTTTCTCTCTTTCTTTTTATATACTTTTTTTAAATTTATTTATTTACTTCTTCATGTTCTTTTTGCTTTCGAGTATTAACATTATAATCTACGTGTATAATCGCAATAATGAGATTTCATGAACATCATTTTATTTTTATCTTTCATTATATTTTAACACTAGATATTCCAGACCAGTCATTTTGACTGGTTATGCCATTTTAATTCAAAATTTCTACTTCATGGAACATTTGGTTTCTGTAAATAATTAAGCATTGTGTAATGTAAAAATGTCTATAAAGCCATTTATCTATTAAAACATTTTTTGATATTTTTTAAGAATAAATAAAGACTGTGGGAAATCTCAAAAAGCCTGTTTTTTTTATACAACAGTCATTTTGACTAGTGTGGTAGAAGTAGGTATACTGAAAATGGTGGTACATATCTAATGTTAAGTGTTACTTAAAATCGTACATTTTAATAATTACTAGATTATTGTCTATTAAAATAAGAATAATATGAAATATATTTGTTTAAAGAATATCAATTAATGTACTTAAAATATTAATAAAATTTTTCGATTAGATATCTTATTAAATGAACATTTTCAAGACGAAGTTATGACTGATCAAGAACGTTAAAATAAATGTATATTAGTTTAAACAATCTTTAATATTTAATGAAATAAATGAAAGTATTCGATATTTATCTTTATTGAGAGATTGATAATTAATCGAAAAAATGTGTATATATGTTTGAAGCATCGTTCTCTTCGAAATCCAACGGTAAACTGAATCGTTATCTTTTATGAAAGTCAATTAAAATTTTACTTTGTTTATGTGCCTTTCAAAAGTATAAATTCTATATATTGCGAATATTATTTACTTTGTATATTCATATACAGACTTCGGAAAGTCATAAAAACAACATTGAATAAAAGAACTTTAACAGAGGATAACGAGCCAGTTTACTTTTGAATTTTGAAGAGAACGGTACGTCGAATTTATACTCGGTGCTTTTGAACTACAATACACATTTTTTTTTTTCGATTAATTATCAATTAATTAAGGTAAATCAAACACTTCAATTTATTCTATAATAATATTTAAGTCTGTTTAAACTAATATACATTTGTTTTAACGTTCTTAGCTAATGATAAATTTGAATTGAAAATTTTCATTTAATAATATGTCAGAATTAAATTGTTTAATTATTTATATTTAATAGAAAAAAAATCATTTTTAAACAAATGTACTTTGTATTATTCATACTTTAACACGTTAGTCGTCAAATAGCTAAATACATAGCTGAATAAAATTGTATGTGTTAATGGGTTTTAAACTAATTCTGATACTAAAAAGCATTTAAATACTAGTGAAAATAAAGTGTATTCTCCTAGTTTTTACAGTAATTTTAATATGTATGATTTTAAAGTATTGGTGTTTTTCGTACATTATTTTCATATTTATTTGTAATTTACTCTTGTTGGAAAATATTTCACAAGTTAAATGTATTAAATATATAATTATATTACAGTAATGTATTTATTTCTAAATTGTTTTCATCTTAAATACGTTATATTACTAATTTTCAATTAAAAATTTAGTAATCATAACGGTGTATGATTTTAAAGGACACTCACAGTATATACAATTATATATACTATAATATATTTCTATACCTAAAATATATTACATTAATTTGAAAATATATTAATTTAATAATATAAAATATATTAAAATTTAATTTATTTATAATATATATTATAATATTTATAAAATTATAAATATAATATATATAATATTATATACAATACAGTATAAATATAATATTATAAATATAATAAAATATATTATATAATTATATTTATATTTATAATACTTATATAATATTATATATATTTTATTATTATATATTTATATTATTATAATTTAATTAATTGTATATTATTACATTTTATTCTTATATATATATATATATATAATATATTTTATATACCTAAAATATATTTCATATTACTCTTACTTTAATAGATAAAAATCTAATAATTATTAAAATGTACGATTTTAAGTAACACTTTAAGTATAAAATAATAAAAGTTATTAATATTTAACTTTATATTAATAATAATAAAGTATTATTTATATTAAAAAAAATAATACTTTATTAAAAATAATATATATGGTAACACGCGCGTATTTATTTACATTAGTTTCATAAATAGGTTAATTAAGAAAAATAGTTATTATTAATATCCTTTGCTCATCTTTCAAAATCCTGAAGTCTTATGGTGAAAGTGGAAGATCGTTAAGCCGGTAGAAAGGAGTCGATCGATATGCAATTAAGGTGTATACTCGACATAGACCAATAGAACGGCTCTACATCCTGAATAAATATTTACCGGGCTTGCACGGTGAAGAAAGAGAGACAAATAGTCTATATACGTGTGTCTGTGTCTGTGTGTGCGTATGCGTATGAGATAGTGAGAGGGATAAAGAGAGGGGGAGAAAGAGAGAGGGATAGAAATGAGAGTGAAATGAGAGAGAAAAAGCTTTTGGTCATGCCGTCGCTTTTATTTGATCGGAAAAGAAGGCTGCCGCGTATTTATTTGTGTTTATAACATGCCTTCCGATAATCACCTATTTCAAATTCCAGATCACGTTGAGAATTGATTTTTATTTCTTTATTTAATTTTTCTTTTTTTTTTTTTTCTATTAAACGAGCTTTTTCAAAAAAGAAAAACATGCTCGATAGAATAGGAAAAATCACGAGACATTACAAATCATGCAAATTCAACTTTACAGTCAGTTTAAATAAAAGAAGAAGAAAGATAAATAAATAAAAGGATATGAGTAACGAATATATGTGTGCAATTGTATAACACTTATATCGTGTTTCGAGTATCTTTCGAAGTTACGAGATTACTCGTCGAGACGATTTGAAAGATGTCAAAGTGGGTAAAAAATAAAAAGAGAAATATTGATGAGTTTTGAATGCTTTAAAAACAAACGGAGAGAGAGTACGTGCACGAATGTCCAGATAACGAGTTACGTGTCTAAGTACAAAAGTATACGTTGAAAAAAAAAAGTATAGCTAGTTGTGCTTTTTCAATTCTCTCGTTCAATTTTAATCAATACGATTTTTCTATAGAATATAAAAATGTGTAGATATCTATAGGAAAGATAGGTTTTATAGATAAAATTAAACAGTAAGTGTTTGATGCTCGTTTTGAACGATCAATTTATATCTATATATCTATATATCTAGCTGTTTTAATTTAAGTATTTAATTCATGCAATTACAGTTCTGAGCGTTTATTCATTACGAGATATCTTTCCTCGGAATGCACAGCAAACTTTAATTTATTTTTATAGGTATTATATATTATATTTACGTTTCCATTACGACGTAACGTTCGAGTTAATGGAAAATACGGTATTTTCCATAAGAATTTTATTCTATTGCTTAAACGATGAGTAAAGCTCCTTCTACCTTTATAATTACAAAATCGATCGTAATGTAATTAAACGTTAATGGTGTTAAATTCGAAGTATCAGTAGTTGCTTTTCCTCGTGGGAGGATACAGGAGTCAACAGGTTGCGTCCGATCGAAAAGTAAGAATTATTAAAACCTATAGATGATATTAAAAGAGAGAAGAGATACCTTAGAGAATATAATATGTAATAGAAAATACTCAGAAAATTATGTTACTTTTGATACTAAGATTGATAGAAAAATATTTAATGAAAAAATGAAAGTATCTTAATTGTCCCTTCAAGTAAAGAATATTTTATCTTTTTCTTTATACAAATTTTTATTCTTTCGAGTTAGTATTAAGAAGCAGTTTGTCTTTTTGATTGACTACAGTAAACTGGTTGATTTTTATCGTAGGGGTACGAAATTCGAATTTTGCTTGTTCAAATTTATTCTCGACCTTTTTTTTCCCCTTCTTCTTTTATCCACCAATGATTTTCCCCGATTCAATGGAAAATATTCGTATACATAAAGTCTGATAAAGCTTCTTTTTTTTCTTTAATATAAAAACATCTTTAACATCTATCCTTTACAATTTTATCACACGCAACTGTGTATATATATATATAAAATTAAATTATTTTTTAAATAATTGTTTTAGATTTTCTACTTAATATAGATTTTATTGATTAAACGATAACTTTATCATTGTAAATATTTCAAATTTTCTATTTTAAGGTATTTAATGAGTACTACTTAAAAGACTGTTGCTTTAGATATGATAGAAGTTTAAACTACATTAACTAATTTCGTATTTGTGTTGAATAGATGTTAGGAAGTGAGAACGTATATAAATTTTACACATATGTTCATTATCAGGATTGTAGAGGATATTTAATATTTGTCAAATATAAGCTTTTAAGTAAGACGAGTTTTTGAACGACTTCATTATGAACCGACCAAAAGATTATCGACTCATCGAAAAAGAAGGTCATTTTGGTTTTATGTTGTTTTTTTGCAGACGGTTGGAATAGAAGTGCGGGTGACCAATGAGATACCCATCTCCGTGACGGAGGAAAATACGATAAGGGATGTCGCACCACCCTGGATGGCGTCTCCAGTCTCCAGCAGGACCACCCCAGCAACTCCTACGCATCCACATCCTCAGTATTTGTCACCGCACGTTTTTCAAGGACGTAACTCTCTCTGTTGCGCGAATGGTTAGACTTTTTCAATAATCTCGCATCTCTCTCATTTCTTTTTTTTCTGTTTTTTTTTTCTTTTTTTTTTTCTAAAGAAATTCTTTAGCATCATGAATTCATGATTCAAAATGATGATTTTTTTTCGTTAAAAAGATCCAGTTATTTATTTGGTAAAATTATTTTTCCTAACCCCCTCTCTCGTTTCCTTGAAATGAACTATGCATGAAGTACAAGGTATACGTATTGAATTTATCATGCTTCTTTAACTTCAAAAGCGTTCGATTTTATTTTAAATATAACATTACTTGTCCTTTTTTTGTTGCACGTACTTATTTAGATACTTACACGTGTTAAAATAAACGACTAAGCTCTCTTGTTACTTACCGTTGGATTTACAATCTTGTGCCGGTTTGTAATTAGGTATACAGTATAGTATGCGTTAGCACAAGAATCATGTCGTTATTTTTTCGAAAAAAACTTGTTAATTAGACAAGTCGTAATTACAAAGCAATTTTTCTAGTAAAAGATAGATTATTTTTCAATCTGGCATTTCTTTTTCAAAGGTTTTTGCTTTTTTAAGACTAAGTATTCACTGACGTTTTACCAAAGTTCTTTTATTCTTTATGCGAAGAACAATTTAATTAAGGTAACTCTTATACATAAGCAAAAGGTTTGTTCATGTAAATTTAGCGAAAAGAGAGAAGGAAAGCGATGGAACGTTTAACGAAGACACCTGATGCTCGAGAAAAAATTCTTTGAAAAAAATTACCTCGAAAGTTGAATTTTTGTTAAACTTTTACTCTTTGCTTTAGAAAATCTTTTCGATTTTTGTTTTCTTTTCTTTTCCGTCAACGTTAATCATTTTGCTTTATTTTTCGTTTAAATGTTATTTTTTAGTCGTAAAGTTCGATTTTAAAAGCAAAATTAACTGTAATGGCTATATAAACATTGAACTATGTTTTATTTAACGATATCATATTTAAGAATGAAATTATGATTAGGAAGTGGCATATTATCATAAACTTTGTTTCTATTTGATATTTTTAGATTATACGTTGCGAAGAAGGCGACCTATGACGCTTAGAATTGGACCACGATTGAGTTTACCGAATAAAAGTACATCTGCACCGACTACTACGACTGATGGAGAGTGGCCATCAATTGGGTGAGTTTTTGATTTATTTATCTATTTATTTACATATTTATTCATCTGTTTCTTAAAATTAATTGGATTAACCGTTAAGTTCGTTTTTATACGTTTCAAATTAATAACGGTAACTAACCACAAAAATTCTACGTGACCGGAAAATATTTATTGAAAATTTGATTTTCTATATTGGCTATTCTCTATTGTTGTCCTAGTCGTGCAATTTATTTAAATGACAAATCCTACTATAGATGCGATAACAATCAGAAACCAAAAAATGAAATAACGAGTATTGGATTCAACGATGCATGTTAAGCTTGGAAAACCGAATTACAATTTTCCACTTAATCTTTAAACGAATGAAGATTTTCCTTCTGGTTTTCATATAATAAAAATTCTTTAATTTGTAATTCTAGAAAAAAATTAAACGTTTTCGACTTCGTCTAAGTTTTCACGATTTAATATCATGAATATGAATATGTTCCTCTTACTGACATAAGAGAAACGTTAAGAGAAATTATATTATTTTCATTTGACTTGTAATGAAAGGATGTTATTAAGTGCTTGTTGAAAAAAATTTAATTAGCGGTATAATTTTCTTTTTTTTTTTTTCATAAATTCATTCCGAGAATGAGAATCAAGAGAAAAATACTTTTTCACTTGATGAACTCTTCAATTAAATTTACAATTCTTTTTTATAGTATTTCTATATGCACTTATGTTGCATACAAATTTTTGTACAGGTTGAATGTTAATATAAAAAGCAAGAAAAAAATTCAATTTTATTATCGACTTTTACTTCTGTTTTTATTTTATCGATGTAGTATAAGTAATTAAGACTTCCTGTTACCTACTTCCAGGATATTCGATGATGTGTCCTGATTTATCGACACTTGTTAAGGTGTATCATCGGTAAAAGAAAACAAGTTATTTTTATTCGATAATAACTATCCAGTTATTTATATTAATATCCATTTTGTGATAAATACGATAAGATTTGTTTATTAATAACTACATGATTTTCTACTTTCGTTAAGAATTTATTTCCCATTGTAGAAAAACATCCCAAGAATAGCTGTTCTCGTAATAGATACATTCTATTCTTAAAACTTCCCCTGTTATGGTACGGTCAGATAACCCACGCCACCCCATAGAGTGGGTGCATTTTATTTTTTTATATTTTTGAACACGAAACAAACAAGTATTTATATTTAACAAGATTTTAAATAAACATATTACGAAATTGTTAAAAGAATTTTTCAAGTGATATTTAAAAAATCATTTCTAAACTGATACAAACAATGTTCTTATTTCGATAAGTTTGTAAATCATCGGTAAAGTAGATGCCTGTATATTGTTTGAATGATAAGGGATGTTTAGTAAGCTTCTTGTCGGCAATCATGTCGGTAATTATTGTAAATGAAAAGATACATAAATTTATTTTCACACACATGATTTTTTTTATATATTGTAAATTAAATTACAAAGTAAATTTTTCTTATTTTTTTTTTTAACTTAGTCGGCTTTCATAATTACTGACACAAGTGTTTTTATTTATTTATATAAATTTGGAATTAAATCACTGTTACAAAAATCCTACTTTGTAGATTTTCATGATCTATTTTATATTATAATTATTGATAATATTAAGAAAATGATAAAATAAATTTTGTCTATTTTATTAGTAATTGTTAGTTCATTTTCATAATTATCGACACAAGTCCAAGGGTTACGTAGTTGGTCAAATTAGTTGGTAGGTGTCGTTGCGATCGCCATGAGGGACGCCACCCCTCGTGATTCGTCGCTGCTTGTCTTTTGTTATTACTAGCGCTTCGACAGGGCGCTTTGTTAAGAGCCGCGCGTGATTACGGACCGATCGTGCGGATTCGAAGTGATCATTTTATTGGATTTTTTTTTCATCTCTGGTTTTCATTCGAGACAATTATGTAAATCAAGTGGTTTAATTTCGAATTGTTTTGTCAAAGTGACATTTGTCATTTTCCGGCGTAAATCGTGATCGCGTGTTTGCGTGTGTTGTGTGAATACGACATAGAAAGAGAGAGAGAGAAAGATTAAAAAAGTATTGGAAACCTACAGTACTTTTAGTGGGTTTCATCGTTGACGCTTTTCTACCCGTTTAATCGACCTTTGACAAACGTAACAGATTGACATTCGTTCGTCTATTAAAAATCGAATCTTTCTACAATCACTTACAAATAATATGTAATGTCGTGAACTTTTTTCGTAATTGTTTTTTCGATCGATTTTTGGCGCCTTTTTGAAGTTACTAAGTTAAGTACAGTGCATAGATATTAACATGTAAATGTGAATAATGAGAAACGGTCTATTGTACTAAGAAGTATAGTGACATTACGAAGAGACAACTATGAAGATTATTTCTTATGATAAAAACAAAATTTACTTCGATTAGTGTACAGTGAAAGTTTATCTTTAAAATCGTTCAAAAATGCCACGTAAAAAATTGACGATCTTCGCAGATTATGAGTGCGTCGATCCTAGTGCGCGCGAAAATTTGAAAAGAAATTATCTTTGTTAAATACTTTGATTAATTTTTTTATTCAAGGAAATTAGTTCATTGTTGTGTTACCTTGAAGAACTTTTAATTATGGACTTTTGCTAATGTGTTTGTGTGAACTTGTGTCTAGACAAATGATTCGGACGTTGAAGTAATTTAGAAAAAAATAAAAAATATTTATATTAGTTTTTGTGCTTACGAGAGAAGAAAGAAGCAATGCAGCACGTGGTGTTTGATTAGCAAAGAAAAATATGAGAATTAATTTTTTTTTTTCCCAAGAAAATGCAATTTTCGAGATTCAAATTTTATTCAAAACTTCTTTCGATTTGCCTTAATTGTATTTTTTAATTTTTTCAAACAACAAGATAAAAAAACATGTTCTTAATTTTTTTTAATGGTAAAAAGTTTGGCTTGCAAATACATGAAAACTTTTTTCCTTTATTTTTCTCGTTGAAATTAATTAAAAAGTCGAGTTGAGCAGTACACTTCAAGGTTATTGCGTCGCACGGCTTTTGTTCGTTGTTAGAAAATCATTTGACGCCATTTTGAAAATCTATTGAAAGTCACGCAAGTGCGTATTTTCTTCGGCGCCAATTAAACTTCTTGATAATGTACACTTACCTCTTATCGTGTTGCATTTTCTTTTAATTCTTTTAATGTGTCGTTTATTAATTTTCTTTACTTTTTCCATTTTCACAAGAATAAAACATGTCAATGAATTTTTGAATAACTAGAAGATCGAACGAAGTGTTATCGTGTTACTTTTAAGGATATCTGAAGAAAAAGAAGAAAGAATATTGAATATCAAATAAGCTAGAAAGATTGAGAAAGAAATAAAAAAAAAGGATGGCGTACGATAAAGGTAAATAGACAAAAAAAAACAATATCTCGATTATCTTGCTTGAACGTTTGAAAAATATCGAAAAATATTTCGATCGATTTTTCAAAATGTTCTTGCTCACGAACAAGCTTGGAACGTTTCTAAAACAAAAAAAATATCTCGTCACGTTATGGAAATATTCTATTTTTTTTAATGGTACCAATTATTTTGATATGATTGATATCAAAAAATAAAAAAACAAAGATAAATTTAGAATCTTAAAAAAATAATTAAATTCATATTTCTTCTTACAGATAAAATACAATTTTTTATCACTAGATATACCACCATTTTTAGTATAACTATTTCTACCACACCAGTCGAAATGACTGGTGTATAAAAATGGCTTTTTGAGATTTCCACAGTCTTTATTTATTCTTAAAAAATACCAAAAAATGTTTTAATAGACAAATGACTTTATAGACATTTTAAAATTACAAAACGCTTAATTATTTACAGAAATCAAATGTTACATGAAGTAGAAATTTTGAATTGAAATGGCCCGACCAGTCAAAATGACTGGTCTGGTATATTTAGTGTTAAATTAAAGAACATTTCATTTATAAAGTATTTATAAATACGTATACGAAGAAAAAAAATTTCTTATCATTTGGTTTCTTTTTTTAAAATGAGTAGTTTGATCACATAACGATTGAAATAACAATTGAATATTATCTCGATTGAATCCGAAGAAAGTTTATGTTAGATAACAAACTCCTCTGATTTCATGAGACCAAAATGTCTCGGTCAAAGTGATGTTACAATAGTACGAAATAACATACCGAACTCAGATTCAAATTGTCCATCTATTTTAGATTAACAAAAATAAATCGGAAGGTTCTCTGTATTGGGTAAAGTTTCTGAGGAAGTTCCTCGAGCATACTCGATATTTTCATAAACCGTTGAGGAAAAGTTTTCTTTTCGAGAAAGAGAAAAAGATAGATAGATAGATAGATAGATAGATAGATAGAAAGAAAGAGAAAGAGAAAGAGAGAGAGAGAGAGAGAGAGAGACAGAGAGAGAGATAGATAGATAGAAAGAAGAGAGAAAACCTTTTCAACTTTTTCTTGTGACTCAATCGACAAATTAGATATTTGTTGTCGACGTTTTCTTGGATCAAAGAAAATTAATGGTGTATTTGAAAGTAGATGATGTTATAAAAAGATTTTTTTTTCTTGTTGAACTTGATACATTTATATAAGTTAAGATATTTTTTTAACTTTTTTTTTTCTTTTTATTTTACATGAATTTTCTCTTTAAAAATGTATCGTGATTTGACCACATTTCTTCTCAATATATTTCCCTATCATATAAGCACAAGCTTGCGTCATTGTATTAACCTTTGTGGTATATGGAAACTGACCAAACTGTCGATTAGAAGCGTGCGAAAATCCATGACGTCTCCCTAGTTTGAGAAATGTCAGCGTCAATAAGCAAATTCAACTTTGATCAGCTTATGCTCTTTCCTGTTCTATGTCTCAGTTGTAACGTTGCATGTGTTATTATCTATAAGTATATACTAATCTTTCTTTTTGTCTATTATTAAACATAATTGTTGTTTACGTAATATAGGTAGCTTCATTTTCTTTACGAAACAGTTGAAAACGAATTATAAATTGATATTTTTAGCTTTTTTATTTTTTAACCCTATGAGTTCTATCGACGCATATGTGTTTGTTTATTGGATTATCCGAAAAGTTTGTACCGATTTTGACGAAAGATTGAAACGCAATGCATTTAAGTTTGTTTTTTGGTAAATGTTTATTAAATTATATATAAGTTTATATATATATATATATATATATATATATATATATATATATATATATATATATATATATAAGTGTTTTATATATATATATATTATTGGTTTGGTAACTAAGTTATTGGTGATTTTAAAAGGCCACTTATCGACAAAATCTGCAATCGTTTATTTGCTAACCCAATATAAGTATTATATTATTTATATATATGTATATAATTATTATTATAATAATATAATAATTTTATTATAATATAATAATATTATAATAATATAATTTAATAATATATATATAATATAATTTCATAATATATATACTTTATAATTATAATATATAATATATAATTTTATAATTTAAAATATATATGTATATTATAAGTATTTAATACTACTAAACTATTTATTTTATTTAATTATTTAACTATTATAAGTATATAATATAAGTATTCTCCATCTTTATGGGTAACTTAAAAAATTTTGTCCTTGCAAAATTTTTCAGGTTTTTCAGCAAAAAGAACTTTATGCCATCTATCGAAAATCGGCACGAACTTTCCGGTTAACCCAATATATTAATGTAAAATAACGTAATTTTTATATTAATTAATTAAATTATATTTATATATATAAAGAAAATGTCTATTTATTCTCTATTTATCTCCTAATTTATTATTAGGATCTAATTAATAATAAACAATTTCGTTTCTACAAAATATTGTAGGTAAAAGTATTCGGCATTCAAAGGGTTAATATCTAATTTGTTTTATTTATTTATTTCTTTTGAATTTTATTTAATTAAATCAGTGACTTTGTATTATTTCTAGGACTTCGTTTGTCAGTTATAAATTTCAATAGATTTTAGAAAATCTCAAAAGAGATTATTACAACCTTTCTACAAGTTAATTTCATTTTCCAAGCATTCTTTTTTCGTCGAAAGAGTGTGAAATAATGAAACGCATTTTTTATAATTATCTTTTCAATCTAATTATTCGACCGAGAATGTAGGTAGATATTATTGGCCGTCGACGACGATGAACTCGAAATTTAAAAATAGTATAATCCAATTTTCACCTTTTTCATTACTTTTTTTTTTTATATATTTCTATCTGCATATATATATGTACTTTATAAAATTTATTTTCAGTATTCATAGAAAATCTTCATAAGTAGAATTTTTTTAATAAAAAATTATCGTCGATGTAATTAACAAAAATTTGATAATAATTTTAGTTAATTGAACCTTTTAATTGGCAATGTGTATAAAAAATGGCATTGCTTTTTAAACCTCTCTATTATTTTATAACGCAATGTTATTAAAGAGAGCTTTACTTCTTTGCTCATGGTAACCTAAAAGATCGAAAGATATTCGTGAAATTTGATAGCAGGAGATGTCATAGTTGTTATTCGGCGATTTGTTGGCCATCGATCAATTGCTACCACATATACATGTTTACATACATTTATTTCGTCTATCATCTTCAATCAATTTCATTTTGTTCCTTGATATAATATTTCATTGTGAGTATTACATATTTTTGTATTATTAATGAAAAAGTATTATAACATTATCTGTAAATTCAAAACAAGTAATTTGTATTATTAACTTTAGGATGATTTCACTTACAAACATCTTTTCTTGGTTAACACTAAATATACCACCATTTTCAGTATACCTATTTCTACCACACTAGTCAAAATGACTAGCGTATAAAAAAAAATGCTTTTTGAGATTTCCACAGTCTTTATTTACTCTTAAAAAATAACAAAAAATGTATTTAACAATAATAATTTTAATAGATAAATGGATTTATAGATATTTTTAAATAACAAAACGCTTAATGATTTACAGAAATCAAATGTTACATGAAGAGTTGCAAGAAATAGTCAAAATGACTATTCTGATATATCTACTGTTAAGGTTATAATTTTTATATCGTAGTCGAGTATTTATCGTTTTTCATTTTATTCCAAGTATGTACTTATATGTTTCGTGTCTTTTTGTCTGTCAAGTTAAAATATCATCATACAAAAATATAGGAAAATTTTTCATATAATACCACGTACCGCAGACATTTTCCTGAGTCATCGATTGACCTTTTCTCTGAAAACATCTGTCCACTCACGAAAATAGGTTTATCGTACTCGGTTAGTATGATTTTTAAAAATGAAATATTTAGAGTATCTTTCCAAGGTTCGAAATAGGAACTTTAATAAGAATGTTTTTTATTACGTTTTTTTTTTTTAAACTTTCTAGTATAATTTTATTTGCGAATGATTATTATTTTTAAATCATTGGTTGTAATATTAAAAAAAACATTTCGATTCTATTTGATTATCGATTATAATTTTCGTTGTAGTTGAAATTATATTTTTTGTGATTCTATCGTCACATCGTTGTTTGCTATAGTTAACGAACAGTAGTTCGAAGAACGAAAGTACGGTAATTTCGACGAAGTGAATGAAAATCGCATGTTGAGCTACAATTTCTTGATTATTGACGTTGAGATTTTGACCCAAAACACGAGGAATTTATCACGATAAAATGATCCTTGATGTTGTTGAATGTTAAGGTTTATCACTGCGACGTATATATATATATGTGTTTATCAATATACACACATATATGTATGTATGTATATAGATATATATATACATCTATTATATAGATATATAAATTATTGGGTTGGCAAGAAAGTAATTTCGGTAGGAAGTATATATATATATAATATTATTGAGTTGACAAGAAAGTAATATTTCACACTAGAAAACCGAAATTACTTTTTTGCCAACACAATATATTATACATCTATTATTACTATTATACATCTATTTTTATAGATACATAAATATCTATACAAAATAAATATTATATAGATATATAATATATCTATATATAATTTATAATTAAAAAAATATATTTTTTAAATCATATTATTATAGAATACATTAAAATATATTATAATATTATATTTTGTAGGAATCATATCAAAATATTATATGCATGCGTAAATAACTTTGATTTCGTTAAATAAACATCTTCTCGTTTATTTTCAGATGAATGATCAAAGTATATTTTAGCAAATGTTTCTATCAAGTAATTCATTAAAATAACAATTTTAAAAATTACAAAATCAGAAACACGTGTCAACTAGTACTGATGTCCTTTATAAACATTTATAATAAAAAATAAGTTAGAAACTCATTCAGTTTAATCAATCATTTTGATTGATTGAGGTAATTCTAAAGTTAAACGATCAATTCTTTCGGAACAATCATTTCAGATCAAAGATAATTGCGATACAGTGTGGTAGAAATTAAAACAATTATCGTCTTTTCATAAATACCAAAGAAATAACAAGAGTTGTTTTTCTCAAATTAATTATCTGAATAAGCAAATAAATTTTAATGGAAAGATTATTCATTAAAAAACTGCAAAAGTTTAGTGACTTTTAAAACATCCTCTTTTTAAATCGTTCTCTATCGAAATTGTGCGAAAAGTCGTCCTTCCCTTTTACGATTGATTTACAAGCCTTTTTTTATCTACCATTCGTAAAATTCGAATGTCTATCAATCCGAGCGTTGGATGTTTCATCATTTCAAAAACGAAAATTTCGATATTTAATTACAGTATACGAGCATGTCGTTTTAACGAATTGCGTGTGCTACATCCATGTTTGATTGCTCTTAGAGTGACTCTTTTTATCGACATTTACATATATAACTCGTGTATAATAACTATTCTAATATAAGTAATGTGGATTAGAGTATTAAAATAATTGTTAATTAATAGATGGAAATGTCTATTGTTGATTAAAAGCTGAGAGTATATGATCTATGTACCGTCTTCTTCGAAATCCACCGTTAAACTGGGTCATTCTATGAAAATGTCT
This sequence comes from Polistes dominula, assembly GCF_001465965.1. Next base: position 2,913,951 of record NW_015148977.1, read on the forward strand.
TTTATTAAATGTTGTTTATATTATTTTCCAAAAGTGTTATGTTGTGCATGTGTGCAACGGTAATAATATTTCTAGTAAAAAGAATTAAAGATTAATGTAATTATTCCATCGTTCCTGCGCAATGATGATTTCAAGGATAAAATATTCCTGTAAAATAAGTAGAGTGTATTAATCGATGCTAGTGTCTATTATTATCTAATAGCTCGAAATATATGATCTATGTACCGTTTTTTTCGAAATTCACCTTCAGATTAGTCGGTTGTCTCTTATGAGAGTGAGGGTAACTTCGGGTGACTTCGGGTAACTTCGGTTAACTTCGGCTAACTTTGGGTGATTTCAGTTAACTTCGGCTAATTTCGGCTAATTTCGGCTAATTTCGGCTAATTTCGGTTAATTTCGACTAATTTCGCAAATTTTGACAAATTTCGGCTAGCTTCGACTTCGGAAAAGTCATATAAAGAATATTTAATAAAAGCACGTTCATATAGAGGACAACGTGCCAGTTTAAAGGTGAATCTCGAAGAGGACGGAGCTCCGAACATATACACAGTGCTTTTAAACGTCAATACACATTTCTTTCGTTTAATTAACAATTATTTTAATACTATAACTCACTCTACTTACATTGCAGGAGATTTTCAGCCTCGAAGTCATCACTACGCAGGACGATAAAAAAATTACATTAGAATAAAAAAAAAATGCTAAAATCGGAACGTTATAATTTTAAATTCTTAGGAATATTATTACCTTTGCACATATGCGCAGTATTCGAAAAGTCATATAAACAACAATTTATATAAGTATTTTGATAGAAAATTAACGTGTCAGTCTGAAGGTGAATTTCGAAATGGACGGTACACAGATCATATACTTCGAGCTTTTAGATACCAATAAACATTTTTATCAATTATTTAACAATTATTTTAATATTTTAATGCATTTTACTTTTATTATAATAGTTATTATACACAATTGGTATACAGGGTGTTAAAAAAAACTATTTAATATTTATATGGTATATAGGATATACAGTACTGAGTAAATAAGTTGTAGTAAACAAGTCGAAAAGTTAACCTAATTTTTTTCAACCTAATATATATATATATATATATATATATATATATATATATATATATTTTGTTACACAGTATTTTTATACTATATATAATGCACATACGATACACGATACTTGCCAATTATATATAAAGTATACGTGAGTACACGTCGATATTATAAGTCAAGTTGAGATAATGGCATCGTTAACTTTTACGACGAACGTTATTCTGGCATCGATAACATTTGAGACGTTATGTCGGTTCTCAAAACTAATTAATAACCTTTCATATTAATTTTATCGATCGAAGAAACCCAATTTTTTGTATATCCTGTAATGTCGGGTATGTAATAGAAAGATCGAAGTACCACGTGATGGGAAATTAGATTTATTCGAAATTTTCAATGCTCAAATTTCATTACTGGAGTGTAAATTGTTAATCTCTTCGTATACTAAGGTAAACGAAATTCGATGTGTCTGAATAAAACTATTTCATTTAGAAAACATAACAGTTATATAACGTTATAGAATATTTCAATTGCTATATATATATTTAATTATTATAAATATATATAATATATTAATTAAATATAATACAAAAAAATATAATATTAATATTTAATAATATTATTTCATAATAAATTAGTAATTTTGTAAAGTATGTGAAATACGTTAATGGTGTTATTGTGTTACCATGATTATTTTTACTTGTATTTATTTTTTTATTTTATTTCTCGAATTGCTATACTCTATTGGTCCATCAGAAAGTATTGATCATTTTCGTTCTAATGCTAACTATTTGATTTCCTTTTTATTGCTCACTTTTTATTGACCAAGAGGTTTTTATTGCTTCGTATTACGACGACCGTTGTCAGATCCATTCGTCGATTCTGAAAGAAGGTAAGAATAGAGACGAGTTTCTCTTAGCTTTTAATGGAATTATGTCTCCTTCAGATGCGAGAACGTCTATTTTACCAATTCTAGAATGATCAAAGTATGAGTAAATTAGCGATTTTAATGTTAAGTTAAAGAAATGTCGCTGTCATAATTTCAACAAGTAAAATTTCAGACAAAAGAATTCCTTGGCAAAGTTTTTCATAGCAAATTGAATGATTTTGAAAATTTTTATATAATCAATATGACGTCATTGTTTGCATTCTCCAATTTCTTTCTTTCTTTCTTTCTCTCTCTCTTTCTTTCTGTTCCATCTTTGTCTATTTTTCTTGGAACGAAGAATAAAACTACGATTTAAGTTTTTTATGCTTTTCTTAGAAAATAACGTTCTCGCGTTTTTATCATATTATTTTTTATTTCCTTGAATTACCTTATAAATCGGAAATTCTTTTTCCCTTTTTTTTTCTTCTTTCGCGGAATAAAGGAGTTCGCAACGAGTTATCTTTGACATTTACATAATATCACATGATCTGAATTCACCTCTCGTTTTTGCTCCTACTTGTTATTCGATAATAGACGTTTGCACATTCGTCTTGTACTGTTTTAACGATTTTTCTTACAATATTTCATATGGACAAATTCATGAAACGTTTAGGACAATTTTTAAGACAAATTTTAAATAAGATATCAAGTTGATAATATATAAGGATATAATTTTTGAAAAATTATCAAGTATTGGGTTAGCAAGAAAGTAATTTTGGTTTTTTAGTGTGAAATTTTACTTTCTTGCCAACCCAATAATATTATATTTTTTTTATAATATATTATTAATATTTTAATAATATTTTATTATTATATAAAATTATTTTATATTATATAAATATTTATTACTATATATTATATACATTATATAATAATAATAATTATTATTATTATATAATTATTATATATTATTCCATATATTATATTATATAAAATTAATTATTAATTATATAATATATTATAAAAATATTTATATTTTAATATAATAATTTATATAAATTTTACATTATTATATTATTTTATAATGTAATAGTATATATAATAATATATATAATTGTATATATATAATATATGTATATATATTTACTTACTACCAAAATTACTTTCTTGCTAACCCAATAGATACGATTATTTGATTTTCAATGAATATTATTATAATTATTATTCTTTCAATTAAACTGATTTATTTCGTTATTTTATTTTATTTATTTTCTTTTACAGATCATAATAACTCTATTAAAGTATTATAAATTTTAATTCTATGATGTATCCTTTTATTCTCTCTCAAATATATATATATATATATATATACACATAAACTCGATATTTTCTGGAGATATAGGATATTTCAATAATTTCAATATAAATCAATAACTGCGAATAATAAAAAAGTGCGCAGAATCATATTATAATCTTCATTTTTGTTGTTTTGCGATGAATTTAACGAGAATGCGAATGAATACGTTAGTTAATGGCGTTGAGAATGAAAATTATTCTTACAAAATAAACAAACTTCTATTTTCTTCTTCTTCTTCTTTTCTTTTTTCTTTTCTCTTCTTTTTCTTTTTTTCACTTTCACCTTTTTTTCTTCTTTCTTAAAAAATAAGGAATTCTAGTTTCTCAGGAACGATCGTTATAAATATTTGCGAGTCGAGTACGGTTACATATAAACGAGTACTACCACTACTACTAYTACTACATATTCACTGAAATGGTCCGGAGTACTCGCCTTAGTACTTATGTTATTGAGAATGGCTTTTAAGTTCTGCATACACACTTGGTGTTTGCACGAGAGAAAGAGTAAGAGTGAAAGGGATATAAAGTAGGTAAAGAAGAAAGTGTATTCTTACGAAGTATTGTATCTTTCGTCGAACAGAGTTTGTCTTAGGGATTTATTATTAATTATACTTAACAATGAATTTTCTTGAAAACGAAATGAAACAAATGGAAAAGTTAAAAGAAATATTTGTAGGACTACATTGAACGATGTACCTATGGAAACAGAAGGAATGAACAGGTTTTAATTAACGTGAGTTCCCTTTGATTTGTATAAAGCATAACCAAGCAATCAATTTCTTTAATCGATTAGAATGATTAATAGTGCATATATATATTGTTAATTACTTTCAGTCACGTTTAGGAATGATGATGTAACTGTTGGAATATCTGTGGGTGTTTTACTATTTTAATGTAATACGTACTAAAGCCGATTAATTTGATGCGTTACAGTTATACGTAAAACAAGTTTATTATATATACGTTCTATTTAACACATTGTTTTAATCTGTTATTATATAATATATCTAATATATTTCGAATTAGATGCATTAATAATTAAATGGGAAGTAATTAAAATTATGGTTAATTGTTAGCATTTAAAATTAGTTAATTATTATATCAAACATAATATTTACATGGTTGGTTAACCTTTAATAATTTTAATTATATATTTTAATTACTCGCATATGCAAAAGTACGAGTACATTTCTTTGTTGTCTCTCTTTTTTCTGACGTTATAATAAACGTTTAAATAAATATATATAAATATATATATATATATATATATGTATATTGGGTTGTCTGGAAAGTTTGTGTTGATTTTCAGTATATGGCATAAAGTTCTTTTTGTTGAAAAACCTGAGAAATTTTGGAAGGACGAAATTTTGTAAGTTACCCATAAAGATGGAGAATACTTATATTATATACTTATATTAGTTAAATAATTGAATAAAATAGTTATATAATTAAATAAAATAAATAGTTTAGTAATATTAAATACTTATAATATATATATATATATTATAAATTATAAACTTATACAATAACAATATATATATAATACAATATTATTATATTATAATAAAATGTAATAAATAATTATATAAAAAAATATATATAATATAATAAAAAATATAATAAAATATTATATTATATTATATTTTAATAAAATTAATTATATTACTATAATAAAAATTAAATATATATATATATTGGGTTGGCAAATAAACGATTGCAGATTTTGTTTATAAGTGGTCTTTTAAAATCACCAGTGACTTAGTTACCAAACCAATATTATATATATAAAACAATTATATATAATTTAATAAATATATACGAAAAAACAAACTTAAATACATTGCGTTTCAATCTTTCGTCAAAATCGGCAAAAACTTTCTGGACAATCCAATATATATATATATATATATATATATATATTGTTAAGGTTGATTGTTTATATTAGCTAAAATCTGATGGTAATTTTTATTTCTCCTTTTGTTTTTTTTTATCTATTATTTAATTTAATTAATTTTAAGAACGTCTTTGTATTTTACATTGTTGAACGTTGATAAACCTAAACGTAAAGCTATCAAATTTAGTTACAGTTGACGTATAAAGGTATGTTGCTTGAGAAGCGAGGTTTCACGGTTGACGTCAATACTCAAAGCCAGTGATGAGTGACATCGAAGCTTATTGGCTGGAATGAAATTTTATGACAAAAATATACTAGTATTAAGTGGTGCAATTGTATGCATGCACATATACATACATATATATATATATATATATATATATATATATATATTTTATTTCATTTCATTATATATATGTATTCTATATATTATTTTATAGTATATGTTCAATATTTTGCAGAGAAACATTTAGAATTTTCATTACATTTGTATTTTTTACAGTGTCTGTCAGGTTTATCAATTTTAATAAATATTCGAAAGGTGTTGTAACATTTTTACAATCTGAAGAAACAATATCGCTTTTATTGTAATTTATTTTAAAATTGTTGTCTTCATTTTATATTGTAATATTGTATAATAGAAACAGTTCTCATGCTGTTATTTAGTAAACTTCTTCTTTATATTTTCTCTTTCTATTTTTTTCTCTTTCTCTCTCTTCGCTTCATTTTTCGTCATCTTGACTTTATATGTACACACAAAAAAAAAAGATAAGAATAAAAATTGAGAGAAAAGACGAAGTATAGAAGTCACTCGAAAAATAAGAATTCAATTGTGTTCGTGTGTGTCTTTTCACTACTTGTTGTATATTTTTTCGTAGTTCTACTAGTCCGGAAAAATATTATTTCGTTTAAAAGTTTAAACTTTAATAATATAAATATAATATAATCTTATTATAAATAATTTTTCAGAAATTAAAAAAAAGTATATTCTTAGAAATAGAAAATAAAAATATATATATGTAACATATTTTCCAAAATATAGAAAAAATATATATTTTTTAAATATATAATAATATATATAATATAAATTAAATATTATATTATATAAATATATAAATGTTAATAAATATATAAATTATATATTTATTAATATTTATAAATGTATATACGTATTTATATTATATTATATAAATATTATTTAATATATTATTTTATAATACATATAATTAATTATATAATATAATTAATATTATAATTAATATAAATTTATAATATAATATAATTTATAATAATAATAATATAAATATAATATAAAATATATTAAAAATCTATATTATCGTTGATATTTTTTATTGATATTATATATTTTTATTTCTAAAATATATGCAAAATACATATATTTTTAACAATATAAATTAAAAATATATAAATTATATATAAACGAAAAATAATAATAAAATATATTAAATTCTATATTTTTTTATAACGTATCTATCTAAAAAGATATCTACTTTTAAAGTATTTTTCTCAATTATAGTCAAACGAGAAGAAAAATTTTTAAGTAAGAAAATGAAAGATATACTTATCTCTGGATACCATGTTTTTTTATATTCAAAAACACATGTATATTCCGTCATTATTTTTCGTTTCTTTTTTAATCTTTTGTTTACCTCTGTATTCGATATAAATGTGTTTAAGTAGTTGACACAAAAAGTAATATATTCATGAGTTAAATTGTGTGTACCGATCTATTTCCTCAGGAAGAATGTATTATAGGTGGAACTAGACAGCGATTAGGTGAGTACCGTCCACTTAGGAAGGGCCGAAATGTTGCAACGTGTTATGGGATTGGCCCCCCTATATTGGATCGGACCTAACTAAATTGGGTCGAAGATTGGCGGTCTTTAGTGGTTCTCATGTGGAACAGAGGAAAAACAGGCTTTTCTCGATGTAATACTTGGTTTTTACAAAAAAACAAAAAAAAAAATACGATCGATAAAGTACCGTTGATTTATCTTCTTTCTCTCTTTCTTTTTTTCTATTTTTTTTTCTTTCCTTTCCCCCCTCTTTTCCATGTCCATTTTTCTCGTTTTACTTTCTTTCTTTCTTTTATTTTATTTTATTTTTTTTTATTTTTCTTTTACAATTTGTTCCCACTTTCAACGAAGTTTCAGAAGCGTTATGAATGTTGAACCTGTGTTCGATAGAAATAGAACGTAGAGGATAAAAAATTTAAAAGGAAAACAAATAAATTCATAATGGTTTTTCCTTTTTTCTTGGTTTTTTTTTTTTTTTTTTTAATTTATTTAAGAGAAAAAGCAATAATTTGATTGATAATATTATTTGTTATCTTTTTTTCTTTCTTTCTTTCTGATGTAAAAATTCAAGATAAATGCTGAAGAGATTATGAATTTAATTTTTGTTGGTTTGTTTCTTTCTTTTGGTATTACAAAAGTCGATTTTTATGATTGGTATTGATTTATTAATAAAAATTTTAATTTCATATCTGGGTTTTCGTTTCAAGATACGAATCTGTTAGTGACCTCAAAATAACTGTTTATAAAAAATTGATAATCTTACGGTTCGATAAAACGATTTTTAGTACACCTTATACATACTTTACTTTCTTTTTCTATTTTTCTTTTGTTTGCAAAATTTATAAGTTCTACCATTCGCTTAAAGACATTCGACACGTCATGAGTATTTTTTTAAATTCAACACAAGTACGACATCTGTTACTAAATTTTTTCTATTTAAATGTAACCAAATCTCTCACACATAACTTGGATCGAATAAAAAAGAAAAGAGAAAGAAAATCATTCCTATCTGAAATATTTATTTTCATATATTATACACACATACGAACTTCTATATATCCGTGTAAATATTTATAGAATTTTAGAGAATACCACCTTATATATATATAATACTTATTTTAATTCTTTCTTCTTATATTTTATTTGCAAAATTTATAATAAATTCTCGTTATCGTTCTCTCGTGTACAGATATTTGAAACGTCAAGGAAAATTCCTTAAACTCAAAACGACATTCGTTCCGAAATTCTTTCTATTGAACGAGTCACAAGTCTCTCATACTTTGGACGGAATAAAATGGAATAAGAAAAAAAAAATAAATAAATAAAAAAGGAAGAAAAAAAACCATTCTACCATTTTTATCTGGTTTCTTTCCTTTTTCATGTATTCACGTACAAAAAAAAACGTATTCATGTAAGTATGTGTATCTAGGAGGAAATACATACATATATACATCCTAAGCTCTCTTTCGTTGGATTGACACGTCACGCGTTGCTTTCATGTTGTAAGAAAAATCGATCGAGAAAAAAAAAAACGAAGCCTTCGAAAAGCGAACTACATTGATTATCTTAGGGATTACATTCGTTTTGTCTTAAGGGTTTACATTGGAAATGGATCAACGTACTTTGAAAACGATAACATCTTTCTTTTTTTTTTTTAATGTTTTTTTTTTCTTTTTATTTTCTTACCTATATCTTTATTATTTTTATTTTATTTTATTGAAGTGAAAACTTCTTTAGAATGGGAGTGATTTGAAAAAATGAAACGCGGTGATGTAGTGGGGCCATGAAACGGCCACAATACTAACAAGGAGAGTGCAAGTTCTTGGCCTCACGGATTTTGTTCAAATTTTGTAGAATGATAGATTTTGCTTCCCTGTTTACGAATATATATGGTTATAGGAGCCACTACTTAATAATTTTTTAGATATTTTCAATTAAAAATGCTAAAGATGTGATTTAGTCCTTAAACTTAATTAAATTTAATGGGTTTAGCCTAGCAACAACGATTCGGTGTGCCGGAATCGTTCTAAGCCGAATCGTTAAAGTTCGAATCCGGCTAGGGTAAATTTTTTTTTTGTCTATTTTTATATTATTACTATTTTTTATTATTTTTATTTTATTATTTTTTTTATTATTCATTATTTTTATTTTTATATTATTCTGTACTTATACAAATGATAATAACAAATAAAACTCTTATAAGGTTTCTAGTCATATAATACATTTCATTTCCAACTTATTTAAACTCCATTATATATCTTTACATGTAAAAAATGAAAACTTTATTTTTTCAAGGTTTAACTTCTAACACGTGTGATCTGCATACATGATATTTCTTTTTTCTTTTATGGGAAAAAATATTAATTTTAAATTCTAGAAACGATCGAAACGTATTGCAGAAAAATCGTTTGTCCTTTCAAGAATTTTTTTATAATATGAGACTTAAAAATTCTTCGAATATCTAAGTTGCTTTAACATCGTGTATGCAACGTTCGTAAAAAAAAAAACAAACATTTTTTTTGTTATTTTTGCTATTAAATTTCATATTCGTATGCGAAGGATATGATCCAGAAAGCGTTTGATCTTCTTAATACCTCGTGCATATATTACATATATGTGCGTCAATGTAAAACGATTTTCTTACGGATGAATTGTTTTTTCTTTTTTACGCTCGAATACATTTTCTAAATGCGAAAGATTAAGAAGATTTTCATGTATATGTGTACGTCGTTAAATATCAAAGTGTGCGAAATTTGACTTATTGTCAGAATCTATCGTTGAATTCATTGAAACGCATTGAGGTCAGTTGATATGAATGATTGATTTATTCGGTTAATAAAACCATCATATTTTTGCACATAATTTAATATATCTCAGATTTTATTTTACTTCTTTTTCGTAATATATCTTCATCTTAACCCATTATTCGGCAATGGTCTGTTTTTGACCATTTTCAATTTTTTTTTTTGATAACTGCAACTTCAGAATGAAATATATTCATTAAAATCATAAGATCGTATCTTATGCTTTATGAAAATATTAAAAATTCTCTCACTATTTTAATTTTAAATCAATAATTAACACGTTCCGTGCCACGTGTACCACCGATGGTACATTTACCATTAGACATATTTATTTAATGCGCTAAAAATATATGTTTATAACAAATTTAATTCTGTAAAAAAATATTCCTATTAAAATATTTATGCATTGTACAAAATGCAGTATAGAACAAAGTTTTTTTAATAGTTATATTTACAATAATTAATAATTACATGTAATGGTTGATTTTGTTAAAGCAAAATTAAATGGCCTGAACGACAAGTCAGGTAAAAAGAGCTTGGCACGGAACGCGTTAATGATATCAAATAATTCTTATATTTAAATAAAGAAAAAGAACAATTATTGCAAAAATAGTTCTATTTGATTAGTATGAATATAATTATACAGTTAATTTAATTTTTTTTTGCATTTTCGTATTATGGTGAATAATGAGTTAAAATGTGTGATAATAATATTATCTCGATATGAACATATATCATCTTGACAAAATATTGAATCGATTTTAAGGGAAAAATAAGAGGTAAAAGAAGAAATATTGTATAATCTTTGGATCTAGACTTATGTTTATACTTATTTAAGGTTTTGTTATATATTATGAGAAGATAACGTAACTATATATTATCTTGAAATATATCTGAAAGAAAATTTCTTATTTCTAGACATGTTGGAGAATTTGAGACGAGATTATTGCGTGTTTTTGCTATTCGTATAATGTTTTATCGTAATGATGATGTTATATATATATATATATATATATATATATATATATATACTGCACATTCTGTTTTTCTCTTTCTCTCTTTTTCTCTCTCTTTTACTTAAATATATTCTCTCTCGTTGGAACTCCCCATGGAATTATCCATACGCTGCATTCTGTTTTCCATTCGACCCTGCAAGAAATAAACGTGGATCATTGGCATACCCTTTATCGTCCTACACATCATCAATACTATTTTAATTCATAGTAAAATCTAATTTAATGGATTCGTAAAAATCAAATCTTGTTCACTTTCATTAGTCGATTAAGATCATATCTAATATTTCGAAGGAAAACACAAATATATTTTTTTCACGAATTAAGATCATTATCAAAATTGAAATCGTGAGAGTAATTAATAATATAAGGTTTCCTTTCTTTTTTAGACGTGAAAAAGAGAAAGAGAGACAAAATGAGTTAGCGAGTGAGATAGTTAAGATAAAGGGATTTCGAATAAACTCCATTTGAAAGCTAGAAACTTGGGTTAACACGAAAATTCGTAAACATAATCATCTAGTTTTATACCATCTATACGTAAAATCTTTATTTTGATCTTGATTTAAAAATTGTTTCTAGAAACATATTTGTCTTTTTCTTTTCTTTATCTTTTTTCTTTAAATTTGCTCATTCACAAGAAAAGTCAACGATTTGTCTTGTCTCTATGTCATCATTGCTGAATATACTTACAACTAAATCTCTCTAAGTAAAATTAAATGCAGCGGTAAAGTCGTAATAAGTCCGACTACTTTAAATAAAACTTTAAAATGAAATTTTCATTCTAACTGTAAGACAATGTCTCTTTTCATTTCAAACCGGTGTCACGTTTCGTATCTACGTATATAGAAGCTATATATATATATATATAGCATATAGTAAGCTATAGTAGCGAAAAATGTTAACAGGAATGATGCACATATTTGTACAAGTATATTTATTAGTTTGTACGTATTTTGGGCTCAAACGTTAGACACTATCACATGAAAACTTATCAAATAGTAAAAACCGAGTTTATGTCCTACAAAAGGAAAACGGATTCACAAATTTGTTTCAACCTTTATTTTTTAGAGTGTTCGCATATTCTCTCATTTTTACTCCTGAAAAAAACGTACTTCACATATTTTACTTCTACCATACCATTTTATTCTTCTTTCTTTTGCTATCTGCGAAATGATCGTATGGGGACATTGAACGACCACGTTTTATAGTAAATTGCTTTTTTTATTCTTTTTATTTTTTGTTGTTTCTGAGTGGATAGGGAAAGGTGACAGGACATAGTGGTTGCTTGTTACGTTGTTACTCACGACTCGAGAAGCTCGAGAAAGGTTTAGCTGACAAATCACGATTCAAGAGTGGCCCTTTGTACTCTTCTGAATTCCATCTGGAACCCTCAACCTTCATGTGTAATACGGTCGTTGACTCAGCCTCAAATGTGTCTTTTGGGAGAGGTTGACATAAGTTTTTTTCAAATAAAAAACAAAAATATAACACACTACTAATAATTTGTTCATATTGTGTTATCCTTAGACTTTAGGTGAGTGTAGAAATCTTGGCCCAGTTATCGATTAATTTTTATCATATTTTTTATTTTCTGTTAAACATTATGATTTTGTTATATGTATTTGAATTTAAGACAATTTTTGGATTAATATTATAATAATAATAATTATTATATTATACATATTTTTAATAATATATATAATATAAAGTATATTAAAAAAATATACTATACTATTACTACTATTACTATATTATGCTATTACTAATAAAAATGTACTATATATTATATATAATTTATATATATATATATATATTTTTAATTTCTTTTTTTGACTTAATCCACTATTCTTAATTACGACCATAATTATGTTTAATCGTAACAAGATTGAAAAAGAAAAAAAATCTAGAATAGTATCGATTATTATATCAATATAGTAATACATCGAATGAGGTGTTACTACGAATGCATTCATACGGAACAAAGAACGAAAAAAGAAAGAAAGAAAGAATAGGAATGAATGAGGAAAGAAGGAAATGTGGGTAGAATAGAGTTGAAACACAAGGTGAGGCCAATGGCTGAAACGAAAATGATTCGCGAGAATGCGAGATCGCGTGACCTCGTTTAACCTCGCGCATCCGAGCGAAAACTAGGCAGCCAAGCAAGCAGGGTGGTTTACTCGAGTAAAGGGGGTAGGTGGGGTGATGTCCCCGCCTTATTTTAATACATGAATATGCAGCAAATGTAGTCGGCAAGAACACTGCAGGTAAGAGAGAGAGAGAGAGAGAAAGAAATACGTCAATACACGAGGAACCTAAAAAACTTGACTTCACACACACATTTTTTCTCTAATAAAATATTAATAATTTTAATAACAATAACTATAATATTAATAATAATAAATATATAATATAATAATAAATTAATTAATTATTTATTTTATTATTTATTATTTATTTATTATATGTTTATTATTTAATTATTTTATTATTATTTAATTAGTAGTATATTTTTAATATACTATATATTATATATATTATTAAAAATATAATATATTATAATTAATATTATTAAATAATATTAATACTATTAAATAATATTAATACTATTAAATAATAATAATTAAAATAATAATAAAACTATAATATTATAACTAAATATAAACTATAAAAATAAAATATAATTAAAAATAAACTATGTAATAAAAATATACTATATATTAAAAATAAAATATATTTATTTTATTTTTAAAAGAGTCACAACATCTCGTTTGTTATATAATATTACAAAATATAATTATAATATTACAAACATAAAGTATAATATTACAAATATAAAATATAACATTACAAATATAATAATAAAATGAAATTTTTTGCAATTATTGTCCCAATTATCATGGCGATTAATTAAAAATTAATGAAGATTCGTGTTATTATAAAATTAATTTATTTCGTTCTATTTTTATTACTTAATAAATAAGATGATATATATATAGAATATAATATTCTACCATTTTCTTTTTTCATACTTCTTGACTTGCACGAAGCTTTGTAAGCATTCGTCTAATATTAAATAGACTCGGCAGCATTAATTTGGTACTGCAAAAAAGGGTACATAAAAAAGAAAAACAAAATAAGAGTTGAAGGAGGTCTTTTCATAAGGCAGTTGTTTATTCTAAATTATTCGTGAACGTAATTTTCCAACTTTCAAAATGCGTCTCTTATTGTCCCCTTGTGATTAAACAAATTCTATGTACAACGTATTCTAATTCTTTGATATCTAATAATAAACCCTACAATTTTAATTTAAAATTATCTTATGTTTAAGCAAAAAATAAAATTATTAATTTTAACATACAATCAATACTTTATTATTATTTCTCGTTTTCAATTTAATTTTGATGTTTGTATTTCGCCTACGAGGCAATTAACTTTTTAAATGAAAAACAATTTGCGTTATGTAATGTGAGTTATCAAATTGAAGTATTTTTTTTAACGAAAATAATCGATAAAGCGTTTGAAAACAATGTTTATACAAAATTTTTGTCCTATCGAAGATTTTTTTTTTAAATGATCGGAGAGATACTCATGGTCAGTGATCGATCACGAGTTCGTATGTTTTTCCTCGAGATTGACCTTATTAACTTGGTTATAAATTATTGCCTTAATTAAAGCACGGATAACATTCCTCTCTCTTTCTCTCTCATTCTCTTTCTCTTTCTCTTTCTCTCTCTACGCGGTTCTGCCAATTTATTCAAATGAATCCCGTAGGGTGAAAGTACGTACAAGCGCAGTGAGCTAACAGGAGACGAGTGTTAATGATCTTACACTATTGTGTGAGTTTGTGTGTGCGTGTATATGTGTGAATATATTACAAAATATAAGAAACTCTAGATTCCTCTTGGAAATTACGAAAAATCTCTTTAATTATTCTTAAGGGAGTAATCCATACAGACAGACAATGATAAATTAATAGAATGCCGGTAAGTAGGTTAATAATTATTGATTTATAGTTCATTTTCTTTCGAAAGATGTTTCATATAAAATTAATATGTTCGTATAATCAACACATGGATCTATTTTACAGAAGAATAATATTTTAGCATATTATGGTTTTCTTATTAAGATTATAACTTCTTATGATTAATCTACGAGAGATTAGAGTAATCTAATTTTCCATAATAATAATAATAATAATAATAATAATAATAATAATAATAATAATAATAATAATAATAATAATAATAATGATAATATATCATTATGAGTAAAACGAAGACAAATGTTTGTCGTACATTTCGTGTTATATTTGTGTTAATAATAGACACTAGTAAATCCAATTTCACGGTTTGTCGTTAGAACGTGATGTTATACGAATATATTATAGTTAACATACAATGTAATTGTAAACCATGATTAAATCATTATTGTGACAACGAATCAAGTTATTTCTTTGATAAGTTGTACATTTGGCTTTAAAGAAAATATTTGTCGATAATTTGTCCTTACGTGTTTCTTTTTTTTCGAAAAAAAAATATTCTTTTAAATCCAACACATTTAATGGGACTTTTTTAAAGCACTGTGTGCTTTACAATTTTTATCGATATGAAAAACGTGAATAGTATTTTACAAATACTATACTTTAAAAGGCTTTGAAGTCTTTTGAAAATATTTCCATTTTTATTAATTTGATTTATCACGTGCAATAGACAGAATTATAAAAACCCACGTGAAAAATAATCTACAAATTCAATCTGTTAATATAAGTTTAAAAAGCTTTTGTATTGTAGAATAATTCTATTATTATTTTTATTTTTATATTAATATAAATAGAAATTAATATATAAAATAATTAATATATAAAATAATATGTAAAATATATAGAAAATAATATATTAATAAAAATAAGATTAATAATTCTTATTAATTATTAATATTTATTTTATATTCATATAAATGGAAATTAATATATAGAAAATAATATATTATTAAGAATAACATTTATAATTGTATTATTATTATTTATTTTATATTTATTTATTTCTTTCTTTTTTTGTTTATCTTTTAATATTTTTTATTTATTATTATTTTTTATCTATATGTACATATATATATATATATATATACAGAGTTAGAACTTCTCTATTTATTTCAACGTGATCGAATAATATAAGATTAGATGGTTGAAAGGGAACATGGTGCTCGATATGGAAGAACATTCTTCAGAAAGATACTATTTCTTGAATCTTTTGCCTCTTTTTCATTCCATTTTCTATCACAGACTCGGCAATAAATTGGGACTTAAAAGTCTTCGATCCTTTGCTATATTGACACTCATACGAGACCTTTCTGACTGATATTCTTTAGACTATCATTGAAACTTGATCATTTCGATCCCTTTTTTTTCTTCCTCTTTTTATATTTCTCCTCTTTCTTTACATTTATTATATTTCGAAAGGTCTTCTCGTCGAAAATGTTTCTACTATTGTTAAATTAAATGAACAATATTTTGCCAATACAATTTTCATAAAAAATCATTCATGTTTAATCATTTCGATTAATATTTTTACACTTCTTTTGAATTCTTTTAAGTGTCGTATCACAGAGAGTGTTTTTTTTTTTATTAAATAATACCCATTGATTGTAGAATAATAAAAAAAAGAAAATAGAAATGAAAAAAGTTGAATTCATTATTTTTAGAAATTGAAACATATTCTCCCAATTCCCATGTCTTGTTTGTCCAACAGTTTTTTTTACCATGGATTCCATTTTAATTGTTAGATAGAATAGTTGTTTTATTTTTTATTTTTTTTTTATTTTTAATATTCGTTATGTAAAATATTTGTCGAAAAATAAATTAATTATATATATATTTATTAATATAATTATTAATATAATTATAATAATATATTAATATAATATAATTATATAATATATAATAATAAAATAATATATATATATAATAAATAATATAAGAAATAAAAAATATATATAATAAAAATTTATATATTAAATACTAGATATTTCATTATAGTGTGACGTCCCAGAAGGGGATGTCGAGGAGCAAGAACAATTCTAAAGATGATTTCCTTCGATTCGGTCACGCCATCAGCGTTTACTCGGTCGAAAGAATATATGCCCTATTTTGGGTCAGTCTGTAAAGCCATTACTTTACCCAGGATCTGGGATAAGAGAGAGTAACCTATTAAGTGAATAAAAGATAGTGGTTTACAATAAAATTAAGAATAAAAATATTACAAAGTACGAATATAGCTAAATAGTAATGAATAAATGACGTATAAATAGGACACTCGCACAATTGGCGCAGCAAAGTTCGAAATTAGTCGTCACTGGGACTGGGACACCTCCCTCCTTAAAGAGAAGCGTTAGGGAATTTATTTCCTAGGGCTTTGCCACTCGCGGATTTTGTGAAGGAGTTCATTGTCCATTTGGAACCGCACTTGTTTACCGGATGTATCGTCGGTTTGGGAGTTGCTCGTGGCCCTCGTCGTTTGAGGTCTGCCAGCCACGCTGCAGGTTGGCTGCGACTGCCCCGTGCAGATTTCTCGAAGTTCAGTTCCCTCTTCCATTTCCGATGTAGATTTAAAGTCTCTTCTGGTCTTCAAGTGGAGGAGTAATCCAGTTATTGAGCCCCAAATAGCACCTAATAGGTGTATGCTCCACCCATACACTGTGTGTAAGGCGTAGCCACGCAGAATAGAGTCGATCACTAACTTAACTAGTTTGAATATAAATACAATACCCAATATTGCAGCACTGACTGACCCGAACTTCAAAAGTCCGTTCTACACCCGTGAAGTTACACTTTCTTTCTTAGACAAAGGTTTTATGGGTCTCAACCTCTATTCTATCTCGCTGCTTTTATTTTAGCGATCATCGGGTGATCATGATTTTCGGCTGATTTTTCAGGAGTAAGTTGGTAATTACTACCAAAAGATGTCGGCTCTWGTACTGATAAGGGTTTTCCTGCARTGACTTTCCGCAGTTGAACTGCTTGACCGGCTTCCTCGTCCGCAAGTTTCTGATGACGATAGTAGGCCGATAATTGAACCCTTTGTCCTTGAGTAAGAGAATGCTCCAATCGTAAATCGTTTGCAGRACATAGCTCCGAAGGATAAAATCACTTTTGCGACATCGTCTACCAGATTACTTAAATCTACTTGATTGACCAAATTCATGGTAGATAGAGTGTCAATTGCTAACTGCTCGACTGCATCCCTTGCCATTGTGTTTAGCACGATAGGGAACATTATATGATCCCRGAGATTGGCCAAATCAGCTTCCGAACATATTCTACTCATCGCCAAATTTCCAGCGTCCAAATATCTCCACAGCATCATGGAGTTTGGTTGAAGTGTCTGTGGCTCTCTAGCATTGGTTGGTCTCGGTAGAAACTTACATCACTCTCTTTTCACTAGATATTCCTGCGGCGTATTCATTATAGATATTCAGCGTATTCCTGCTACGTAACTCAATTGTTCCGGTTTTRACCKGTTCTTGGTCGTAGAAAGACACTTTTATTCTGAAAAACTACTGAAAGTTCTTAGAAGCMATCCTTCGTGTGGTGCACTTTCAATTTACTAATCGTGAATAAGCGTTCCGGTGTTATTTCGAGGATAAAGAATTTCTGGTGAATAGTGTATAGCTGCGCACGTGATGTTCAGAAGTTTTATTTAATGCGAATGTTATGTCTTTTGCACTAACGGTGTACAGAATCAGTGATAGGATAGACACATTACTAGAGATCAGTTGCATTGGCAGTCCTTCGTACAAAATAGATTATTGTTTGAAGTTACAGACGGATTCGCGGGAAAGGTGGTCTTAAATGCACTACTGTTTTYGTCACTTAAACATTGGCCTTCGGAAAACGTGCACTTGATACCGTTGTTATGTTGGCGGCTGTTCCGCCGCAATCGTATCCCAACAMTGCAGAAGCTACGGTGACGTAAAAGATGATGATGCAGCAAAGTTCGGAATGCATCTTCTCTGTTGCAAACGTATAGTTCGTTACAAAATTATTTGTTATAAAAAAAAACATAAACATATACATGTATTGTCATTTTACGAAGAATATTCTAATTTTTTTGTTTAGCTTTCTTCACTTTGTCTCGATGGACAATTTTGCTTCCATTTTTATAGCTAATTTTGATATTATTTCTACGCAGCACTTCTAGAATTTGGTGGGGGCCAGTGTATTGATCTCCAAATTTAGGTGTCGTTTGTTTTAAAAGATAAATATTTTGTCCGACTGCAAGATTTTGGCCTCGAGCATTTCGATCATAATACAATTTTGATTTTATCTTTGCACCCACCAGTTTCCGTCTTGCTATTTCTTGGGCTTTCCTAATCCTATGAACTAAATCTATGTAATATTTTAAATATGTGTTCTTCTCTGCTGGCAGTCTACCACATCATCTAATAGAGTTGGCATCTAAAAATTAGTCTACTACTTCAGCTGAAAGAGCTCACGTTAAGATTTAGTCTACCTCACATTTCTTGAGAGTTTGCAAATAAAAGTTGTTCTTAGTCTTACTTTACTATCAGTAATCTACTTAATTTATTAATTACTTAGTATTCGCACTAAACTTAAATTTAATAACTCAGCTACATTATCGTTTTACTTTAAATCTTACTATTTGTAAAATCTGTATAATATAAACCTTATTTAAGAATATAGTGTTATTTCATAAATTTGAAAGTGCTTGTGCAAGAACCGAACTAAGTTCCTCATCATACGTAAATCCAGTAACCTATCGACACGGCACTAACACCAAAGGACTCGAGGAGCTTCCAAAATCTGACAATCAACGCCAAAGAAAGACCATCTTCCGGGGATTCTTAAACACCTTAAGGCAATAGTAATATCGGGTAAACTACTATCTTTTACTCACTTAATAGGTTACTCTCTCTTAGCTCAGATCCCGGGTAAAGTACTGGCTTTACAGACTGACCCAAAGTAGGGCATATATTCTTTCGACCGTGTAAACGCTGGTGGCATGACCGAATCGAAGGAAATCATCTTTAGAATTGTTCTTGTTCCTCGACATTCCCTTCTGGGACGTTACAGGAGGATGGTCTTTCTTTGGCGTTGATTGTCAGATTTTGGAAGTTCCTCGAGTCCTTTGGTGTTAGTGCTGTGTCGATAGGCTACTGGATTTACGTATGATGAGGAACTTAGTTCGGTTTTTGCACAAGCACTTTCAAATTTATGAAATAACAGTATATTCTTAAATAAGGTTTATATTACATAGATTTTACAAATAGTAAGATTTAAAGTAAAACGATAATGTAGCTGAGCTAGTAAATTTAAGTTGAATGCGAATACTAAGTAATTAATAGATTAAGTAGATTACTGATAGCAAAGTAAGACTAAGAACAACTTTTATTTGCAAACTCTCAAGAAATGTGAGGTAGACTAAATCTTAACGTGAACTCTTTCAGCTGAAGTAGTAGATTAATTTTTAGATGCTAACTCTATTAGATGATGTGGTAGACTGCCGGCAGGGAAAAACACAGTTTTTCACGCCGGGCCCAATTCGGAAGGGTGGGAACACCTCCCACTTGCTCAAAATGCTTCCTCCACTACCCACTTTCATTCAGTAAACTGCAAATTTTGAGATATGACATGCTGCTGACTACGATTCCACGAAATGGAAAAATATCAGTTACTATCAACCGTGGATCTTGCGAATTTAGAAAAATATCATTTTTCGTTTAAACAAATATCAGTTACTGTTACCCGTGAATTCTACAAAAAGACACGCGCGTTCTATCTTTGAAGCGTGATTTCAACTATAGTCAGCAGGAAAGTGAGTACTGTAGAATTGCAAAAGTTTACCTATCACTTACTTTCTCACGATCATGAACGACAATGGATCCTTGCTATTCTACTTACGTGTAATCAACGAATGCCAACATCGATGGTCGTTTATGAAAGTGGTTATAAAATAAAATTAAGAATACAAATATTACAAAGTACGAATATAGCTAAATAGTAATTAATAAATGACTTATAAATAGGACACTCGCACAATTGGCACAGCAAAGTTCGAAATTAGTCGTCACTGGGACGTGACAATAGATATTTTTTATCTATTATTAATTGTTCATACTTCAATATAATTATATTCATTTATTGTAAATAAAAAATTGCTTTTGAAAATATTCTATAATATAAATTTTTATATTTCATATTTAACATTCAATGTTAATCATTGAATCATCATTTTTCACAATAATTTTTCATTCAACGTAATATTCGAAAGGAAGATATTTAAAAAAAAAACGAATAAAAACAAAATTATTTTCTATTTTTTTTTTGTACAAGTGCAAAATTACTTTGCTATAGTTTATATTTGTTTATTAATTTTCTTTTAAAGTTGCGACAGCACACGTGAGACTTTTTTGAGTTCAAACCGACTATATTATAAAAATATACTGAAGTTAGGATGGAGGAAGCTGGAAAAAGGGAAAAAGAAGAAGAAGAAGCTTTAAGCGATAACAACATGTTGCAACATGATATTGTATATGAGATGTATCATGTTTATGTATATGTGTATATATATACAGTGTTC
>NW_015148977.1:2936045-2946348 GCF_001465965.1 Polistes dominula
TTTTATATAATATATTATATATTATTATTATTATTATTATTATTATTATTATTATTATTATTATTATTATATTAATGTTATATATATATAATGTTATTATTATATTAAAAATTATTATAGTATGAATTTTAAATCATATCTAATTTATACTCTCAAAAATATTTCAAAAAAATACATTTTATTAAATAATTAAATTTAACATCATTAAATGATATAACAATTTTTATAAATTGTATACTTAATTCTATTAAAAATATATTTAATAGTACGAACAATTAAATAATACGAAAATGTATATAACATTGTTAATTAATTTGTAATACTTGTTAATTTTGTGAACTTAATTAATCTAGGAGATGAGTGGTTTTCGTGGTCCATATGCCTTATCTATCGAAAATTTGTAGAATGATTTTTAAACGGAATCACACGTTTAAAGTGGAACGGAAAGTTCAACTTTTCGAATTTTCACTCTTGGTGCATTTTATTTCTCCACTATTTCTGTGGAAGGTAACATTGGTCTCTGGTGTTAAAGGTAGGGCAAACAGAAAATTGAGAAATCCCACTGGTATCGTAACTGTATTTAACGATAAGCGTTAACTGAGATAAAAGAAAAAGAAAAAGAAAATGAAAGAAAAAGATAAAAATAGAAAGAAATGGTTGTACGAATATTTAGCTATTTGTATTTACAGTTACCATGGTTTCTCTGCAAGCTTATTTTCTCGACTAAATTCTATTCTCTATTTGATATCCCTTTAATAATCTGTAAGACTATTGTTCTCGAAACCTTTGTCCATAGTAAAACTTTGTCTCAATGTAACCGAAAACTTATGGGGGGGATGAGAAATCTTCCGAGAGAGTAGTTTTAACTTAGATTAATATATTATTATTATATTTATAATATAATTATTATTATTGTTATACATTATTTTATTTAAAAATATTTATTTTATATTTATCTCATTTATAAAATATAAATAGATATTTATTAAAATATTTTATTTAAAAATATTTATTAATATATTTTATTTAAAGATATTTATTTATTTTTTTTTTATAAAATATTATTAATTAAAATATTTAAAATATTAGAAATAAATATTTAAAATATTTAAAATATTAGAAATAAATATTTAAAATATTTAAAATATTTTATTTATAAGATATTATAAATAAAATGAAAATATATATTTAAAAAACACTTATTTGTTACTGCTTTATTTATTTTTCATTATTTTCTTTTAAAGTTCAATATAAATGAATTTTTAATGTATTTAAAATATATGTTTATGCATAAATTATTGTATATACATGTTATAATTTTTTTTAATTTTACGATATTCTATAAAAAAGAAAAAGAAAACAAATATAATATAAATGAAAAATATATAATATTATAGCACTTTTCCATAACGTAATGATAGACACAAGCATCGTTCCAAAGCTTTTTCGTGTCACGATACATGACACGTGTGGATACGCTCTTTCAATGCGATCTATAAAATAAAATGAAAAAAAAAGGAAGAAAGAAAAAACACGATTATTCGTTTTCAGAGAATCAAGGAGAATGAAAAAAAAGGTTCGAGCGATGCATCGAAAAAGAATGAAAGCAATACTAGGTGTAAACGAGAGACAGTGTATTGTTAAGAACTCATGCTTGACAGAATTAATGAAAACTTTTCGCTTTTCACTGAACTATATTTAACGTGATGCCACTTTCGAATTCAAAACCCACGCGGCCTATCGTTTTTAATCAATAATAATAATAATAATAATCTTTCTCTTATATTTTTGTGTTTTCTCTCTTTTTCTTGCACTTTTAGAATTAATTTCATGATATAATAAAATAATAAATATATTTTTTTTATTCTAATCGTGATCGAATTATATAATATTATTATCAACAAAAAGAAGAACTACCAAATATATTTCTCATTTTATTAAAAAAAAAAAAAAAAACACATTATTATAAACTGTCGATAAAACGAATTTATCGGATCATTTCGGTGTTATGAAAAACGTTTGTACATTATCAATAAAGTATCGAAAGATTTATAAGGGGATAAAAAGATGGATTTATCCTTAATAGATTCTTTAGTAATGATACTTTTTTTTTTTTTCTTAACGTGATGAGTGACAAGTAAGATATTAGTTCGTAGAAGTTGGATATTTTATCTTGGGACCAGAAGAGAAATGAATTACCGTTATTAATTATGATAGAGCTTCCTTTCTGTAAAACGAACGTCGATCGGA
Source organism: Polistes dominula (assembly GCF_001465965.1). The sequence goes on from NW_015148977.1 coordinate 2,938,296, forward strand.
TACAACCTAATTACGTGAAAAAGCATTTACATTTTTAACAAATTTCTATATCGTATTATATCGTTAATTTCAATATATTTCATATAACAAACGATGCTTTTAAATGTTTCTTATATAACTATATATATATTGATTACACTGATCTCGGGTTGACCTATTTCGGATGAGTAACTTGCGAAACGTTGGATCGGTGTTATACTATAAGATATTGTCGAAAATGTCATTCGTATCGAAGAAAGAGAGATAAAAATAAAAGAGAGAGAGAGAGAGAGAGAGAGAGAGAAAGAGAAAGAACAACAAAATTAAAGTAGACGGAATAGAATAGAAAACAAAAAAAAAATTACTATCGGTTTTGTACGATGATGAAGTGTGATGAAAGAAAACGCGTGATGATTTCGAGACGTGCGTGTAGTGAAAGCGGTCCGCATCCAGGTATCCCAGGACCTGGTCCAGTTGGATCTGGTCATCTTTGGAGTAAAAGAAATCAAGGAAGAACTTCTGCACCTGTAGTTGGTGATGTTAAACAATCATCGATCATTCTCAAGACTAGAAGAAGTTGGCCGGTTGCACCTACTCATTGCAGAAGGTAAGTGTAAAATACAAAAAAAAAATAATAATAGAAATTGATTATCGTTAAATTGTGTCAAAACGTGTAAATTCAGGCTGTCACTTTCAGCAATCGTGAAGATTTTCACCATTGTTTGGTTCTTTAATCCTTTGAGTGCTGAATACTTTTAACTAAAATGTTTTGTACGGACGGAATAATTTATTATTATCCAGATTCTAATACTAATTCTAATAATAAATTATATTGTTATAATTATAATATATAATTCTAATAATAATTCTAATTCTTTATATAATAATAGATTATATTATTATATTTAATAATAATATTTAATAATTAATAACTATAAATTATATTTAATAATAATAAGTTTCTGTTTCTGAATATAATTTCATTAAATAATGTAAACATATTACATTATTTTATATTAATATTAACAAACACGTATAGACCATTCTGGTAATTTTTATCAAACGCATATATGCGTCCATAGCACTCTGAGGGTTAAAAAAAATGGTTATTTAAAATAGTATTTCCAATTTTCATTGCAGAAGTTAAGTTTAAAATAAAAAAACAAAATATAAAAATTGATTATCGTTAAATTGTGTCAAAATGTTTAAATTCAGGCAGTCACTATCAGCAATCGTGAAGAATTTCACCATTGTTTGATACTTTAGAAAAAAAATTGTTATTTAAAATAGTATTTCCAATTACCATTTTTTTCTACATAGAAAGAGAAGTTTCAACTATTTTACCTTCACCTTATCATAAATACAAAAGAGTCTCTAGTGAAAGGAAGATAATAGCATACCTTTTCTTCGGTAATTGCGAATAAATTATGTCACTTACATATATCAACAAAAATGTAGTAGAAAATAGTCGGGAAATGTGTTGGAACATTTTATTTTTAAAATAAAACATAATAATAATTTATATTTAATTTTTTTTAATATGTAATATAATAATTTATATTTTAATTTTTGTATTTTTTAATTTTTATTACATTTTTATTTTATAAGTTCTTGAAATAAATACACGTATAAAAACATTTTAGTTTAAAATAGAAATTATAATATTTTATATTGCATAAAATTCTTTTATATAAATACAGGTATAAAAACATTTTAGTTTAAAATAGAAAATAGAATAATTTGTATTGCATAAAATTCTTTTATATAAATACGCGTATAAAAATATGTTGCATGTTAGAAGTTAATAGTTTCTTTTTTTTTTTTTTTTAAATTTCACATGCTATCAAATGTGTTGATGATGGTCTAAGTAAAGAATCGCTATTAAAAGTAGTAAATTGCATCGATGCAGGTAAATAACACGTGTTTCAATGTCGGTGTCACGCGACACAAACTGAGAGAGATGAATAATCAATAATGTATAGTCAAACCACCGATACTGATGTAGGTTTCATGGAAGGTAACCTTACGGTTCATGCATCGCAACAAGTTTTCAACGTGTATAACAGCTTTTGAATGTGCTACTTTGATCGAAACTTCTATTTTATTCTTTTTATTATTTTTTTTTTTTTTTTTACAATTGGATCGGATCGGATTGGTGGAAATGAAGTAACTTCAATTCAATAGAATATATTGAGCTTTTTTTCCAGTTTCATTTTTTTTTTTATTGTTCTTTCTTTCTCTTTCTCTATCTTTGTTTCTCATTTTTTTTTAAAGAGAGAGATATGTAATATAGTACAGTACTTATGAACGTTTGACGAAACTTATTATTTGTCACTTGAACGCACAGATATATGAAAGATACGAAAAAGGTTAAGAAAAAAGGGTCTTGATATTTTTCGTTAGGATTTTAAAGGCCACTTTTTATCAAGGATAATTCACGAAGATAGATAACGCAAAGTCTTTGTGATTTTTTTTTTTTATGAGTTTTAAAAAAAAAGCTTTTGTTTTTCTTTTCTTTCTTTCCATTTTTTAATTTTTTTCATTTTTCACCCCTTCAGGCCAAAGTAAAAGGACGATAATATTTTTACTATTTCTGCGTTTTCCTATTTTCTTTGAGCATGTTTGTATTATTCCACAGTTTTTTCTTACGTATTTTTTTTAGTAATGTTTATAATTAAAAAGAGGGAACAAATGAGAATGAGAGAAAAATGAAACATTTGATATAAATATGAAATTATGCTTGATTAAATAATTTTTCTAATTTTTATTAATATATTTTTATTATTTATTTATTTTATTATTAAATATAATTTATTATTAATTTATTATATATATATTTTTATTATTTTATATAAATTTTTATTTAAATTTATTATACGTATATTTTAATTTAAATTTATTTTTATATTTTTTATAATAAATATATTTTTTAATTATAAATTTAATTTATAATATTATATAATTATAAATTATAATTTAAAATTAAGGGAAAAAAATACTTCTGTATTATTGTAAAAATGTGTTTTTTTTTTTTTTTAATTTATAAATTTAGATTAATAATTGTTATATTTTGTCACAATGCAATCATGCTCAACGTTTCTCGACGATAATGATCTTTCCCAAGAGAATATTATTTCAACGTTATCTTTCGTGGAGATATGAAGCTTAGGAAATTACGTTTATTAGTACGTTTTATTATCATAAAGTTCACATGAATTTTTTTTTGTCTGAGAAAATATATTCAAGAAAAATCGAGGATTACATTAACGGTAACATTTTTAAACAAAAGTCTGTAACCTTTCTTTATCAAGATTTTCTTCAACGTTCTTTTATTACTATTTATATTTCAATGAAATTAAATTTTTTTTTTCTCATAGCACGTAGCATGCGACGTAATAATGATAAATAATGAAGTTTTCCTTCCCTCATTTGTTTACCTTTTCTTATACTTTTCTGGTTTTTATTTCTTTTTTTATTTCTGAAACTCTTTCAACGTTTTATGAAAATTTACGCGTGCTATCGAGAATCTAATAAATATTTACAATACACAATTTTTTTTTTTTTATTATTATTAATTACTCGAAACATAAATTTCGATGATTAATATTCAGTCATTAAGTATAAAATGTCATATTAATTGTGCGTAAAAATAATTCATTAAATATTTGAGCCGTTTATTTTGAAAGTGGTCTAACTCCAATTATGTTCGAATCGAGATATTGAACGGTTTGCGTTTCAATGCAATAAAAAATATACGTACAAGATACTAACGAATTATACTGCTTATGTGTATCTAAAGGCTTTAAATTTATATTTCCTATTAAAATAGTGGCAATTATTAAGCGAATAATATGCGTCTTCTAACCATGAATAGAGCTAGGCCACTTTCAAAATTAACAATCTGATTTGTTATAAATTTCAAAGGAACTCAATTTCATTTAACATAATTTAAGATGCTTCAAATTAAAAAAAATTAATACTTAATTTAATTTACATATATTTAAAACACTTCACAGAAACATAATTTATGCGATTAAAAACATTTTTTAACTACATAACGTACAAAATTACAAACATAACCTACAAAACAATTTACTACTCATGTACATTTTGTGTGCGTGAAAGAGATTTAAAGAAATCATGATGTTCCGGTGGTATATATCGTAATAGGTCAATTATGTCCTTGAATTTTGCTGTTGTAATTTGTCTGATATTTTTATATAGTGGTGTCAATAAAATATTTTCGAACTTTTTTGGTCTACCTTGACATGATAATAAATTCAGGACTTTCAAATTTTCATTCTCATTCATTGATGTCTTATAGAAAATTTGATACGGTTTATTTCATACAAAACACATTCAAAATATTTTTAACCAGTTTATTGATTTTGTATCAGAATTCTTTACCCTTTTCAAAATTGCGCCTTCTAATAATTTTGGTAATACAAAATCTTCTTGTCTCATTTTATTTACGATAAAGTATTATTATATTTACTCGGAATATAAGCAACCTCAAATGCTTTATTGATACATAACATAAAGTTGTACAATAACCAGGTGCAACCAGAAAATAATAAATGACGAATGGAGTTAGGCCACTTTCAAAATAAACGTTTTCATCATTCTGTTGATCAGCAAATTTTCTTGTTACAAAATCTTCATGATTTTAAATATATTAGTAAGAAATTGTTTCAGAATGAAAAGATCATGTAAAAATGTAACTATTACGGTAGCTAACTTGATTTGTTTGGAAAATAGAGTTAAGCTATTTTCAAAATAAATGGCCCATATATATATATATATATATATATTATATATGGGCCGCTTATTTTGAAAGTGGCCCATTTCCATTTATGTTCGAATCGAGATATTGAAGGGTTTGCGTTTCAATGCAATGAAAAATATACGTACAAGATACTAACGAGTTATACTGCTTAAGTGTATCTAAAGGCTTTAAATTTATATATAAAACATAAAAAAAATAAATAATAATAATAATAAATAATATAATATTATATAATAAAATATATAATATTATATTATATATTATATTATATTATACGTATATGTATTATTATTATTATAGATTGAAAAATTGTATTCAGAGAATTTCTATATATTATATATACAAATATAATATACTATATATTATTCGTTATTTAATATATTTATTAAATTGTAATAATAATTACTAATTAATAATAATTAATTATTAAATAATAATAATTGCTATTAGTATATCATACTATATATATAGTAATAGTATATTATGTGGTCAAGTCAGGGCTGATGAAGGACTGTGTCGACTTGTTGACACGGCTAGGCAGTGTCAACAGAGTAAGGTTGCTCTGGGTGCCGGGTCATAGTGGCGTTCAGGGCAACGAAAGGGCGCATGTGCTTGCCAGACTTGGAGCTTCACGGCACGATCTGGCAAACCAATGCCACATCAGCGTGTCAGAGGGGCTCATGCGGAGGAGATCTAAGAAGTGGGCCACAGACCGCTTCAGGGATCTCTGGGTGCAAGGCCCTGGCATGAGACACACGAAGGCTCCGTTTTCAGGGCCCCCGGAGATGCTAGGTACCGAGTTAATCAACCTGGTACGAGCCCAACTGAGGCTGGTTGTAGGATTGGTCACCGGGCACTGGCACCTTAGAAAGCACCTTACGCGACTGGACCTTGCACAAGACTCGGTTTGCGGCAGGTGCGGCGAAGGAGAGGATACCCCCCCTCCATCTCATAACTCAATTCGTTGGGTTTGCGGACGTCAGAAATGATGTCCTTGGGACCACCGCCAACAACTTCGACCTTGTGGGCTCAGGGGCGGCCAGACTGCTGCGCTTTGCAAGGGAGTCGGGGCTGCCCGCGGGACCGCTACGGTCATAGGTTTTTCCCCGCAAGGGGCCCGGGTAAACAAACCTCAAGAAAAAAAAAGAAAAAGATAAAAAATAGTATATTATATTTATTATTATATACTAGAATTAGTATATTAATATATTATACTAGTAATATATTATATATAATTACTACTAGTATAATATATTACTAAGTAATAATAATTACTTAATTTTTATTGTAAAACGTGTATTTATAACAAAAGTATTATACTTTAAAGATATTTCCTTACTTAGTTACAAGAATTAGTCTGTGCTCGTTAAATTTCTTTTGTAAGTATACCTAAAGTAGTTGTCTATACTTTTGATATCGTTCTCGTGCCATGTTTCATTATCGTTCGCAAGCATGTCTATTCTAACTTCCATTTTCGTCTTTGTTGCACGAAACGATATAAAGTTAACGGTTAAAAACGAAATTAGAAAAAGACCTTGCTTATTATTTTTCTTCTAAAATTAATAATCATGCGTTCGTGTAACGTCAAATCGATTTAACATACAGTGGGTGTAGAAAGTATTCGTACATCAATCAATTTGAAATAAAATATTGCGAAATTGTAGTTTATTAACTAATTTTATATAAACAATGAATTTATACATATTCTTGAGAGTTTTTGCAATAGATATAATAACATAAAAAAAATAATTTTGTTGAATAAATTAAAAGTATATCAAATTAATCGTAAATAAATCTAAAAATATTCTTTCCACATAGTGACACATATATATTTACGTACACGAATATGTTAATTAAACGTTAAAATATATCGTTGAATATAAATGTACGTAAATTTCATTTATTCTCTCTGTGAATTTATTTAATTTCTCTGATTACTTGAAATAACATTAAACAACAAGTTTAATCAATACTTTTTTTTTTATCCAAACTTTGTAAAATTGAGTTCAACCAATGAACTAACAACCTTACAACGGTAAACGATATAACATTGTTATAATGTTGTTTCGTATTTTCTCGTAATATTGTTTTACAAATTAGTTTTGTACGTAAGGGGTATATATTTAGTCACAAAAAAATTGTCGAATGTCAGGTCACTGCTAAATATCGGGTTTGTTGAGATCGATTTTCAAGAAGTTTCTTTATAGATAATAGGTTGACAGAAAAATATGTCAATGATAAAAACATTACGTATTAAAAGCGATAAAAGAGAGAGATGCATTTTAAATCGGGGCCAGGTATGTACTTCCGCCGTTTGCAATACCTGATCTCGTCATAGAGAAAATGTAGTAGTAATAGTAGTAGTAGTAGTAGTAGTGATAATACGTACTCATTTTGTTCTATTCCAAGATACGAGATCATTCTGGATAGGCTAAAATTACTTTCGTAAATTATGCACGTTTCATGTGGATATCTATCTTTTCTATAACATTTTATTCTTCTGGAAAAGATTTCTTTTTTTTTTTTCTTCTATTTCTATATTTAAACAAAAATTTTTTTTTCTTCTAGTTATTCGATTCACGTAGACGTATGTATAAAAGTGAAATTATTTCAATGATAAAGAATGTAAAACGTTTCTCGAGAAATTAAAACGAATAATAATTACGTAAAACTATGTCACATATGTAAAATGAGTTTTATTAAAATGTATGTTTTCGTAAGACGTTGATATACTATCTCTCGTTAGTTATTATCTCGACAAGGTAAATCTCGTCGTATGAAATAACGACGTATAACGTTATGTTAGTTGAACTTGATTGGTAAATCCTCATTAAGTTGTCAAACTTCGTGATATAAATAATATTACGTAGCAAGCTTTAAATTTAAGTTATAATGATATTGTAGAAGGACCCCCAACGGGGATAATATTGATAAGAAATTTTGCGGTTTGTTGTTTAATTCGATAATTTGTTCTATCGTTAAAAATTGAAAAATTTTTAATGAAACTTCTTTATATAGTATATACGTGCTAGCAATGAAAACACGTTAATATCATATAGGTGATTTCATTATATTTCTTTTATATTCATAATACCTGCGCCTGTGTGTGCGTGTGTCATATCATTATTTATTATAAAATGTATTCATAGATATTCTAAATATAATTAAAAAATATTCGTATGATATTTTTTCTATAATTATAAAATTTGTGTGTGTACATTTCTTATATATATATATATATATATATATTAGGGTGGGTCAAAAAAATGACTTTTTTTTTTTTTTTTT
>NW_015148977.1:2946483-3007904 GCF_001465965.1 Polistes dominula
TTTGAGACGAATTTTGTAGGAAATTTAATGCTCTACAAAAAAGGTATCTTATATTTTTTTCGTAAACCTCACCATTTGAATGATATTGAAGATTTAAGTTTGATTATTTTAAGACAAATTTCATTTTTTTGGTGAATTTTATAACTCGACAATAAATGACTATTAAAAAGTGCACAATACAGATTTTTATAGGAAATTAACTGCTCTATAAAAATGGTGTCTTATGTTCTGACGATTAAATTAAGCGTTCAAAAGATATTCATCATCAAATTTTCATGTGTACTGATTTTTGTCTATATATATATAGAATATAAATTTAAATAAAAATTTATATATAATAACAAAAATATATATAGAATATAAATTTAAATAAAAATTTATATATAATAATAGAAAACTATATATAATAAATTAATAATAAATCATATTTATAACATATAATAAATAAATAGTAAAAATATATTAATAAAATTATAAATAATAATAAAAATATATATGTAATAAATTAAAATTAAAATATATATTTAATTATATATTTATAATAATATATACATGAATTATTTCTTATTTCCTATTTATATTTTTAAACTATTTCCTAAATATCAATACGATTTTTTATATTTGCCAATTTCATTATAGATATGTATATTTATATGGGATTTAAAAAAAAAATTGATTATATACATAAAAAGTTACCTTTATTTTTGGTGAAACAAATATTTCTACTTAAAGCTCGATCTCATTTCCGTCTCACTCTCACTCTCTCTCTCTCTCTCACTTCCTCTTGATGCATTTTCAGCATCTAATTCTTCTTTATCGATCGGGCCACGTGTTTTCAAGAACGGATCCACGTTCCGTTAAATTATAATGATGAGGTAAAGTCTATTTTACGAATGACTGGATAAAATCGTTACTTCGAACATAATCGCGAAATGAAAATGTGGAAGGTTGGATAAGTGGATAGATAGAGAGAAAAGGATATATATGTTATATAAAATGTGTGTGTGAGAGAGATAGAGAGAGAAGAGAAAAAAAATATAAATAAAAAGAAAATGAGATGTGTTTTTAACATACAAGTTGATATACTGTAATTCTCAAATCAAATGTTCCTTTTTGAACTTTAACTTGATCATTCTTCTAATTTTCATCTTTATGAGAAAAAAAAGAAGAAGTAGAAGAAGAGTCTCTTGTTTCGAGTACCTCCTTGTGATTTTCCTATAGAAAGAGAATGAACTTTATCAATAACGGGGTAAAAAGGAAGAAGATAAAGCGGGAAAGGGAATATGGGCTTAGGATGGTTGGTAAAAAAAAAAAAAAAAATGATCGACGGCGTGAAGAAAGAAAATCCACGACGATGAGGAAAAATTGTGAAAGTTCACCGATACTTTTTGATCCAGAAAAAGATGAACTAACTTTATCCCTTCGTTTATCTTCGATTTATATGTTTTTTATTTTATTTTTTTATTTTTTTATTTTTTTTTTTTTGAGAGAGAGAGAGAGAGGTTAAATTTTATGAGAAAGTAAACAAAGATATAAACAATATTTGTAGAAAATTAATTAATTTGTGATATTCTATGATCTAACGTAATTTTATTTCTTTCCTGTATTTAATCGTTCTTACTTTATTGCATCAGATAAAAATAGAACACGGCCATGTAGTTGTTGAAAAAAAGAGAGAGAGAAAGAGAGAGAGAGAGAGAGAGAGAGAGAGAGAGAGAGAGAGACGAACTAGTACTTGAATTGGTACTTCTATAGTAGATGAGAATCGAATTGGAGTGGTCGTTAATTCGACGATTCGTTGAGTAAATAAAAATAATTTTTTTTTGGGGGGGGGAAAGAAAGAAAGAAAAACAAATGAGTTATAATAAATTTCACACGAATAATTCTGATAAATTAATAATAATCGTTTGAAACGTCGTATATGTTTTTTATCATTATTGTTTTACAATTTTTTTTTCTTTATTTATTATATTTATTTGTTATTTTTTTTTCTTTCGATTTAGTTGATTCACATATCATGGTAGAATAATTTTGATAAATTTATTGTGAATCGCGTTCAGGTAGAAGACTTTATATGGCGTCTCCATGCATATAAGCATATTATGTGCGTGCTGATATTTCAATGATATGGGGTCACGTAGGGAAAGAAAGGAAATAAATTGGAGGGTAAGAAAGATGAATGATTATAGCTATTGAATAAAGTCCATATATATATATATAATGTTTAAAATAATAAATTAAATAAAATATAATATAATAAATTAAATATAAATATAATAAATATAACATTTAAATTCTTTCTGTACTATGTGAATTACAAATTTATGTAAAAATTTAAACACTGTGAGAACATTTGATCAATTGTTTGAGTCACTGTACATATATAAACAATTTTTATATATGTATATATTTGTTTCTTACTTTAATACATCTTTATTATTTATTTGTATCGATTATCTTTGACAAAAATAATATGAGTCCAAACTCGTCGCTAAATAAATTTTCCTAAAACGTATGAAAAAATTTTGGAAATGTTTAGTCAGAGAATAGGCATAATTAATAGATTGAAAGTATTATATTTCCAACCCCAGGTATTAACAAGTGGAGGTTGTTTCATGATACACCTACTCCAAATGATGCTACTATTCAAATTGAATCTAATATTACCATTATTTTATAATTACAGCTAATTTAAAATAACCTCGATATTTACGTGAATCGAAATATCGAATTGGGATTATTTTATAATTAGTTGTTTACTCTAGGCGATATAATGTTTAAGCACAGAAATAAATTATTATTTAAATGTTTTAATGTAATTAAATAACGAGGAACAAGTAATATGAAATTTAAATGAATGTTTAGCAACCGAAATGATATTTTAATAAATTGTTCGAACAGGTAAAGTGTTTATTAATCTAGTTTTAGGAGAATACAATACTATCATGTGTCAAAGTCAATTATAAGTTTAAACTTATGTGACGTTACCTCTCTCTTATTCATTTTAAATTGCATGTAAATTACCGTTCGTTTCTCGCGATCTATCGTTTAAGCAAATGTAATATTATATAATTAATGTAGTTTTATTACCAACGTACACGAAACATTTTTTAACACACATTTAAATAAAATTAAATTACGCGAATATAATAATTATTTAAGCTAATATGTCAAATTACGATTATTTCCCATGCATATCGTTTTTCATTGTGTTTTAATTATTTTTCAAAATTACAAAAGTATATTAAAAAAAAAAAAAATAGACACACAGCTTACATAAAAAATATTTGATAGGAGCTAATAGACGAAATGAAGGAAATGTATGTTTAATTAAATAATTATTTAATAATAATATTTATTTTATAATGTTTAATTTCATAATATAATAAATATAATATTGTAATAGTAAAATTATTAAAAAATAAATATAATTATTTATTTTAAAATATTTACTTTTATTATAAATTTAATTTATTTAATTAAAAAATAAATAAATATTATTATTCAGTTTGTAATATTTATTTTAATTATTTTAATATATAATAAATATAATTATTTATTTTATAATATTTATTTTATTAGTAAAACATCTACGAAAATTTTAAATCTTTTTTTTTCTTGTTTCTTTTTTTCTTTCTATGTTCGTGATCTTCAATGTAGACAACTTTTGAAATTGTTTTAAAACAATTTCAACTTGTAGGTTTTCAAAAATGCATAGTTCCATTTAAAAAAGTTACGATGAATTTCAAATCTGCTAGGGAAAAAAATTGTCCCCGTGACATAACTCGCCTTCCGCCACCCCACTTAATGGAAAATCCATTTTTATTTTAAAACATTTTTTTGCCCCGCTATCAGTAATAATTTTCAACATTATTCGCGGGTAATCAGTTTTATCTGACTTTATATTTTATATTTATTCGTACATTTTATCCGTCAATGTAATATTATATATAATATGTTACTATCATGCATTTAAACGTACCGAAAATGGTGTATCAAGTTTCGTCAAGGATTTCTTCTAATGATAAGAATAAAAACACCAAGACGATACTAGGTCGTTTACTTGAATATTGAAAATGTATTCAATTTAAAAATTACAAAATAATGGTCATTGTGTTTTTTATTTGATATAATAAAATATATATTAATAAATTAATATAATATAATATTATATAATAATATAATATAATAATATTAAATATATTTATTATATAATAATATAATATATAATATTATAATAATATAATATAATTTTATTAATATAATAAATATATTAATAAAAAATGATAAAAATAATTTTCATCATTTGTTTTCGTTTCATTTCATCATTGTTTTTCTTTTTCGTTATCTCTCTATGTTTTTTGTTTCTATACTTGTTTCGGATATCTCAATAATAAATTTTCATTTTAACAAAGATTTGCAAAGTAGTTTTGGACAATTCTCATTATCAGAGAAAGAAAGTGAGAGAAAAACATGCAAGTATATTTGAAAAATTTACATAACGATCGTAGGTAGGGTGATATTGTGGTACACGCTAGACTTTTATCAAGAACCGATCTGTAATAAGAATTCAACCGGCGACAGTAGGGGGAGCTTTTGATGATTTGTAACTCTCTTTTGATCAGATATATAAACCTAACATATACCTATAAAGTAAGAGATTCATCGTATAGAAAGTTTATTTATCGTTATTACCAAGAAACGTTTCACTACTTGTTGATCGTATGAAAAAAATTAAAAAAAAAAAAACATGTGTGCATATCATACAAGTAAGAAATAAAACCTTCAAATAAACAAGTTTCGAGGATAATTTATTATATAATTAGGGGTGCCCCGGCCACGCGTTGCTGTGGCTAATAAATATATAGATAGATCTGAATCTACGCACATAAMATTTRTYTTCTTTTTCTCTTTTTTCTTAATATCGAACCAACTGCGCATAAGCGGAACATAAGATCACCACTTACTTCACATCATATAATTTTACATTGTCTGAATATASGCACATAAYATTTGTCTTTTTTTCTCTTTTTTCTTAATATCCTTTTAAAGGAAAAATAATTATGGTGGGTCACCCTTATCACTCAGGGGTATAAGAAATATAAGAAAAACTATTCTCATACCTACCGAATATATACAAAAAATTTCATATAAATCGGTCAAGTCGTTTTGGAGAATAAGAATAACAAACACTGTAACAGGGGAATTTTATAGAGATAAAGATATTATTTTAATATGATTTGTACTTTTAATTTGTAATTATTTAATTAATTATAAAAATGTGCGCCTGTTCGTATGCAACCCTCCAGACATACTTTGAAAATGTTGCTTGCGAGCGCCATCTACTGAGACGGAATTTTTTTGCAGTCAAAACTGTTTATACACGTATATATGACGGGTTGCCTATCTTTCGGGCAGAAAAAAATTCCGCTCTGACAGATGGCACTCGCAAGCAACATTTTCAAAGTATGCCTGGAGGATTGCATTCATACAGGCGCGCATTTTTATAATAATTACAAAGTAAGTAAATAATAAAACACTTTAAAAAATGTTTACAAATCAAATATTTTTATGAATAATGATAAAAATTGAACTCTTATAAAATAATTACTTTATGCATATTTTTAGAATAATATTTAGTACGTTATATGACGTTAAGGCCGTTTCTTTCCCCCACTACATCGTCCGTTTCCTTTCCCCACTACATCCCGATTTCGTTTCTCCACTACATCACCGCGTTTCATTTTTTCAAATCACATCCATTCTAAAGAAGTTCTCACTTCAAAAATAAAGAAATATTTAACATAATTCAAGTATGCACATCGTTTTATTTATTTATTCGCTATATTGAGTTTCTTCTAGATCGTATTTTTTTTCTTTCAAACAATAATTCGTTTTATCACTCGTTTTATAACGTATCGAAGACTGTCTAGCGTAAAAGTTGTTATAAAGTGTTACGTTGAGTAAAAAAAAGAGGAAAAAAATACTGAAAAAAAGCAAAATAAAAAAAAAAGGAATACCAATGTTATATATTGCAATTTTATCGAGTGCTGTCGATGCGGATGCTACACTATTGGCCATTGATTAAATGCTGCACTACGGTCATTGATTAAACATTCAAATATAGTTACCTATTCATCTCTGGAATGGGTTTATGACAAAATATTCGACGGGTCGATTCTCTGCAACATTTGATCATAGATTAACTAAAAAGTTAATACAATGATATCGTTGTGAGTGCCAGTGTAATGTATACCGTCAACAGTTGTGCAACAGAAGGTGAATCCATTTAAACGTATTTTATTTTATGTAAAAAGTCAGAGAGAGAGAGAGACAGAGAGAAAAAGAGAAAGAGAATGTATAGGAAACATTATGAGAGTATTATTTTTTCATTATATTCTGTTTTATTTTTTCAGTTATCCTCTCAATAAAAAATGACTACGATATTTTCAGTAAAGAGTTTATTAAAAATAATGTTTGTTACGAACAAAGAAAAAAAAAAAAAAACAAACAAAAAATGTAGAAAATAGAATTCCTTCATCGACCATGAACTTCTTCTTCTTATTTTCTTGGTTTTTTTGTTATTTTTTGTTTTTATTTTGTTTCGAAAGACTTATCACCATTTACAGTAAAGAGTTTATTAAAAATATTTTTTTTACGAAAAAAAAAAAAAAAAAAAAAAACAAACAAAAAATGTAGAAAATGCATTTCCTTCATCGACCATGAACTTCTTCTTCTTATTTTCTTGGTTTTTTTNAAAAAAAAAAAAAAACAAACAAAAAATGTAGAAAATGCATTTCCTTCATCGACCATGAACTTCTTCTTCTTATTTTCTTGGTTTTTTTGTTATTTTTTGTTTTTATTTTGTTTCGAAAGACTTATCACCATTTACCTATATTTTTTTCTTCTTCTTTTTTTATTTTATTACTTGCCTTTTTTTTTTTTACAAATGTTAGAAAATGATAATAGTTACGGTGGTCTCAAACTTTTCTATTTTTTTATTTTCACGGAGTTCTCCAAGTTGGTTGGTGTGTCTGCAATGCAGTTCCGAGTTAGTATCGACCTGTTAGACGGCAGTCATCAACCTGTCGGCAGGTAAATGTGTTTCACGCGGGTGCATCGTAAACGGCCGAGTAAGAATTGATCGTTTTGTTAGCGTTGTGGTTAGGTAAACTTGCATTAAATAACCATTTTTTCTTTTTATTTTTATTTTTGTTTTTTTTTTCGTAACTTCCTACCCCCATTTTTCCCTCCCTTCTAATAATATTATTTAGATCGAACATTTTTTTGTCTTTTTTTTATCTTGAATTACCTCTAATTATGAATTAGATTACGATTTAAATATATATTTTGATATATTATGATTAGATATATCTATATAAATAAAAAAAATATATTTATATTATAATATAATTTATTATATAAAAATATATTTATATTATAAAATATAAAAATAATAATTATTATAAAATAGAAGCAATATTTTTTTATATTATAATATAACTATATTTTATATTGTTTTTTTATATTTATACTATAATTTATTTTTTTATTTTATTACTATATATTTATTATTATTTTATTTATTACTATATACTTTATATTTTTTTTTACTATAATTCATATTTATTATATTTATTATATTTATTATATTATATTAATAATTTACTTTATATATATTATATTTATATAATATAATAATATATTATTATATATAAAACTTATTCTATAATATATAATATATATTAAATCAAAAATAATAATATATAAAATGAATAAAAAATAATATTATAAAATATAATATTATAATATATAAAATACACATTACCTTGAATTAGTTATATTATGTAGGACATAATCTGACGTTTATAGAATATATAAACAATTTTTTAAAGTTATTTAATTTAATTTTATATAGAATAAAGATGTGATTGTTACACGATTATTGTTTAATTAAAAACTCGTATGTTGAATTATACATTTTTAATCGACGTAACTATTTGAAAAAGTATATTACAAATAAAATTTATTTTATAAAAGTTATTATGTTTGATCTGATCAACGATATGTTCAGGAAATTTAAGTTTGCTTTTTTTTATTTGATAAAAATAAAATACTATATAAACACTTTTATATTTGTTCTTTTGTCAATAATTATTTGCTTTGAACGACGATGTACATTTACGAGAGAATTGTAATCGTAATCGTTACCGTTTTTTTTTCTTTTTGTCATAATCCATATCGTAGATTAAAATTCGTATCCTTTCTTTTTCCCTCCCTCCCTTCCTCTCTCCGTCCTACGTTAAAAAACGTTTACGCAGAACTTTTATTAATTAATCGAACAAAAAAAAAATAAATTCAAGAACATATTCGATATCGAATATCATACAATTTCGTTGTATCATGTCGTATTTTTTCCGTATGATTTATGGAGGATTATTTTTCCATTAAATATTTCTTCTTTTTTAATTTTTTTTTTAATAAGCTTCTGCATATGAATGTAAAAGCACGTGAGTAATTATACAAGGAAATACTGAAACATGTTGATTCAAGGAAAAGTATCGTATCCCCTTTTTCAATATTTTTTGCCCTTTATGATACTCTTGAGAATTTTCTTTTCAATTTAAGTGTGATTTAATTCTTAATTCTATTTGTTTTTATCATTGGATTAATGTTTTTCCAATGAGAATATTTTTTTTCTCCATTTTTTTTCTTTTTTTTTTTATTATTTTTACGATGATTTCATTGTAATTGTATCCATCAGTTAAAATTCGTTAATAATATTCTATTTATAATATATTAATATATTAATCTTTTAACATGGATTTATTTTGAAAGAAAAATCAGTTATCTCGATGTTTATAAAATTAATGGAATACATTTTATATACGATTAATTAATAATCAATTTAATGTCTACGTAATTATCCTGTGTATATGTAATATATTATAAACTTTATTAAGATAATATACATCGTGGTTGTATTCAAAATTAAATCGTCAGATAAAGAGATTAAACTTAATGTGAAACATTACTTATACGATAAGAAATAAATCGTTTATTTTTTAACAAAATTAATATCCATGCCAAAAAAATAATTTGCATTACAAATTTTACCTATTATGATTCTGTTTAATTATACATTTTTCATAATGCAAAAAAGATGCGAAAAGCAAACATTATTTATGATAAAAAAAAATGACAATTTAAAGTTTACGTGTTATTTCCACTGGGAAATAAATGAAAGTGGTTTTTTTTGTATTACTGATAAAAAAAAAATTTGAATGTGCGGAATGTAGATTTGTGAAATTGTTATCAAAAAATAATATTAAAGAAATATTTAACTGTACAAAATAATATAATGATAATAGAATAGAAACTTTTATCTTTAAATCCTGTTTAAATCACGTCTCGAATGACCTGTGTTTTGGTTTAAATTTCGGTCGAGGATAAAGTACTTAATTAATGGTCGCTCGTAACTAGTATACACGCGGAAATACATCCTTGTTCATAGCAGTGTGATCACTGTGTTACGTGTATACGATAGTAAGCATAGGTTTCCTATGGTAATTTGATATATTAATTTGAAACACCACATGTGCGCCTTTTTTCCCTTTCATTACGAAATACAACGATTATATAAACCTTGACAAATTTTTATATAACAATTTTGTTAACCTGAAGACATAAATCTTATAGAAATCGAAAAATATTTTAAAATTTAAAAATAATATTTTATTGTGTCAATAATAATTAATTTTTATTATTATAATAATAGATTATTAATATTTTTATTATATTATTTACAATTTAATATTTAAATATTTGAATATATTAATTAATATTTTTTTTTATTATTTGCAATTTTCATTATTAATGATAAATTATTAAAATTATTAAAATAAAATTAATGAATTAAATTAAAAATATTAAATTAAAATTATTAAAATAAATTATTAATAATTTTATTAATAATTTTATTAATAATTTATTATTATAATATAATGTTATTATTACTTTTTTTTATTATAAGACAATGTTATTATTATTAATTATAAGATCGATTTATTTGTTTTTTTTTTTTTAGTAATTTTGCGGACACAATATTTTTTATGTTTCATAATTTAAAGTATAATAAAAGGTAAAATAAAGTAGATATTGTTTAGTAAAATAACGTAAAATTTAAATAAAAAAAAAATATATTACGCATATAATATTGTTCAACTTATTAAAAAAAAAAAAAAAAGAAATTTTCGGGACAATCTAATACATTAAAATTTTATATTATTTATGAGAATAATTACTTTTCAAATTTTTATATTAAAATTGTACACATTTTTTTTTTTATCTGTATTATATTTCCTTTTATTTGATAATATATCTTCCAAATTGAAAATTGTACACGTGGTGTACTCTGAACTCGATAAAGTTTGTTTCGTCGATAAAGCTTGCAAGAAAAGCTCCTGTAGATTTCTTTTTTATCATCGTGTCGGTACGATAGAAAATTACTTTGATCCTTGTGTCTCTGTCGAGCTTTTTTATTTTCGGTTGATAATAATATCATACGAAGATTCGAGATCATATCTCACTGGGTAAGTGTGTTTTCAAAAAGAAAAGAAAAAACGAAATATAAATCATTATTTTATTTTCCATCAAATTTATTTGTACCTTGCGGTACGTACTAATACATTATTTTAATTTTCTGTTTCAGGTGAGTCTTGAATTATTATTATTATTCAATTTTATATTAAAAACCATCACACGGAGTTCACGCAACAACGGTGAGTCAAAGATTGCATGTGAATTTTATTATAATTAAAATTTAAATAAATTTCTCAAATTTTAATTAAATATTATTTATTTTTTTAAATAAGTCATAATAAATATGTATAATAATTTTACATGATTTTAAATAGCGTTATCACTGATGATGATATTTCAATAACTCCCTGTTGAACAAATTTTATTCGTTATCGATTCAATTTCTTTTCTTTAAAAAGAAACTAATCGAAAAAAATGGGAATTGAAGATATTCCTCTTCGAGATCTTTTAATGTGTAAAAATAAAAAAAAACCGAGGGGGTACTTTTAGAGACGAATTATTTTCTTTTCTTAGAATATTGATTTTACCGAAGTAGTAAAATCCTTTGTGTCCGTTTCCACATTTATTCTGGCTTAACTTCTGAAAAAGAAAAGTCTATGAACTCTGAAGAAAAAAAGAGCTAAGGAATAAGATGAGGAAGAGGTGGGGGGGGGGGTAAGGTAAAAGAGAATGAGATAGAACGTAAAGAAAAGTATTATACATACTTTATGATTGGATATTGAGCAAAAGTACAAAGCCAAGTAGGTCTTGGAAATCGATAAAGGTTTACAAAAAAAAAAAACCTTTTTTGAAACTTTGTTTTCTTGCTATACTTCGTAACACGTTATTTTGTCATAATTTTTTTTTTTCTTTTCAAGTGAAAACTTCTTTAGAATCGGGGTGATTTGAAAACTGATGAAACGACGAAACGAAAAAATGACCAAAAGCTACGTCACTAAAAAGAGAAAAAGATAAGAGAAAATATATAAAAATCTATGGGATTGAACCTGCGAGAGAATGAGATAGAATATAGTATGCAGTTTTTCCTATTCTCGGTCTCCTCTTTGTGCGGTACTTCGTAGTCACCACTCTTGGCTACTAAGCGTTGTATGTGTGTGTGTTTGTGTGAAACTGCATACTACGACTCATATTATTGCACAGAAAACTCAGAGCTTGTATTTTTAGGACGTTTATAAAACCTTATAAATTTATATAGGTTTGTAAGGGTTACAGATCTTACATATAAGGTTTATAGTAATTAATTTCTTAGGTACAGCCATTTTTAAGGAAAGTAGAGATAAAGTTTTATTATTTAAGTATTTCTATTTACTACTTCTTTAATACTAAATTTACGGGCATTGCTTGTATACCTTTGTTTTTTACTGAAATCCGTCTTTTTGACGGATATGTTAACACTATGACGTCCGGTGACTCCACATTGGTGCCATGCGAAAACTATTGGGTAAGTGCCGGTGGCTCCAAGTTGGTGCCATGCGAAAACTATCGGGTAAGCGCCGATGGCTGTATTATGGTATTCAAAACTGTAGGTATTAAAGTGTAATCGAGCCATGACGAGTATACTCGTCAATTACAGAGTAAGTTGCTCTGGTAAGGTATTAGATCAAAAAGATGGGTTTATTTTATAAATTGATAATTTTATTACTAATATTTATTTATTTAGTTAACGTAAAGATATATTACATACATATTAAAATAAAAACGCAATAAAAATTAAATATTATATATATAAAAGCAAGAATTTAAATTCCTGCTGTGGAATAGTATTCAGCGAAACAGGGTACTATACACAATGGGATTTTGCAAATGGAACACCAGTAACGCGATTCCCTCTTGATCTTACGTTTATAGCAGTGTGAACACTGCTTTGTATATATCAAAAAAAATCCTCTAGAGCCTACTGTAGATCATTATAAACATTATAAACATTATAAACATTATAAACATTATAAACATTATCTAGAGATGCAGAAAGGTTCGAGGATTCTACCAATTTCTGGTAGTGGCACCTACGAATATTTTGTATGGGTATAATTACTTCCCAAAAGTATACATTAGTTTACTATTTTTTATTATTTTGTGTTTCAAATTCCGGCTGCTCTACTCGTTCCATTACAAATGTGGGATCATTAAACAGCATTTTTTAATTATATACGCAGTATAAAGTAGTATAAAGTGTTTCAAATAGTACCATAGGCGGATTTTATCTTGCATCCCCCACAGCCTACTGCAGCGTATAAGCGGCATACAAAATGCATCCTCCGGCATACCTTTTGCCGCCTATAGGTGGCAATAAAAAAAAATCCTCCAGAGCCTACTCTAGGCCAATTGCGGTGTTATAAACATTATTAATGGACGAAGAAAGGTTCGAAGAATCCAACAATACCCGCTAGTACCACCTACGGTAAGTTTAGTGGGTGTAATTAATCTTCAAAGTAAGCTTTATTTTACTATTGTTTACTATCTTTTGCTTCTATTTCAATGCTGTTCTATTCATTCCTATACATAATTGGTATCATTAAACAGCGTTTTTTAACTATATAAACAGTTAAATTAGCAGTTAATTAGTTATGCAGTAGTATAAAGTGTTTAAAATAGTAATTTGGGCAGATTTCACAAAGCATCCATCACATCCTACCGACGCGTATAAGTGGCATGAAAAAATACATCCCCCACAGCCTATTGCCGACTAAAAGTGGCTTTAGAAAAAATTTTCCAGCGCCTACTGTAAACCATTGGTGGCATTATAAACATTATCAAAGGACGTAGAAAGGTTCGAGAAATCTACCGATATCTGGTAGTACCACCTACTGAAAGTTTAGTGAGTATAATTAATCTTCAAAGTAAGCATTATTTTACTATTGTTTAACATACTATCTTTTGCTTTCATTTTCTGGCTGTTCTACTTGTTTCATTATATAGTTATCTTACCCCTGATACTGTGCATTTGTCTCATTCTCTCGAAAATAGGTTTTTTTAAATGTTTTACTTGTACCGTGTGTGATCTGCATACATGATATTTTTTGTTTCTCTTTCTACATTTCCAATAACTTTATCTCTCTTGATTTTAGTTTGAGAAAAAAGGGACGATAAATTTCACTTGGACAGATTTTGTGAATTAGAGCGAGACCGGTGTGAAATTCGTATTGTCAGTGAAGTCCTACGTTTCTCCTGCGGTGTTTAATGAACTTTTCTAATTGCTTCTTCTGTATTTTGTATGCTTCTTCTTTCCATTAATTTACCTACGTTACACCCAAAACAGTTTCGACGTCTAATCCAGTTTTCTAAGTGCAACAACGGTGTTGTACGAGCACGAACCATTTTAACGACGAACAAATTTAACGGAAATAATTAGTAGAGCAAATTCGTATTATTTCTATTGTTCTTTTCAACGTTAAGCAAATTATTAGCTTGAAAATAATTCGATTTATTTAGATAATTAATTAAACAATATTCTTATTGACGATAAATTTTTTTTTTTATTTAAATACGATCTTGTTGTTTAATATTACGCTAAAGTACATATATATGATTTGTATTAACGATATAACGTAATGGTTTTTTTAATTTACGTAAAACATACGTCAAGGATGACTGACTTTGATTAATCGATGAAACGATCACGTCAAACGTATCGCAAATGTGAATATCGATCACCGATATTCCATTTTATACAGCGAAAATTGAAAATGTATATACGCAATACAGTCGGATTAACTAAAAAAAAGTCAAAAAAAAAAAAAAAAGAGAGAAATAAAAAACAGAAGCGCAGAAAAAAATTCGATAGATATAAAACGATATGCATTCACCTGTCTAAGTATTTTCATGGTTACTTTTGTTGATTTATATGAAACAATAAATATTCATTTTGAATGGTAAGAAAAAAAATCTATGTCAAATATACTCGCATATATATTTTTGCGAAAGTTAGGAAAAGTTTGAACTTTGGCAGGAGGCCGGTTATTGATTGGCTGCCTGTTGCTTTTAAGCCCATTACTATTATGGTTATATAGTTCTCATTTTGTCCTGGTGTTCCAGGCCTTTCGATCTCACGCCTGTCTTCTGACCTAATGGATGTCCTATGCTACACTGTCCTTTTATTTGGATATCCCTTCAACCTTCTTCCCTTTTTCTTTTTTTTTTCTTTCTTTTTTATCTTTTCCTTACCCTTTTCATCTATTTCTTCTTCTTTATTTTTTATCTATCTTCCATTTCTTGTTTCTCTCTATCATCAGTACTCTCTTTTGTCCCTTTTTTTAAACCTCGTGCAAATAGTTGTTTCCTAGGGAGTTGTCATAATTGTTTCCTTTTGTTTCTCTCCTTCTATTCGGACTATTTGTATATGCTATTGTTATTTTGTATATGCTATGTTTTTTTTTCCCGTGTTTGACTCAACGGTTTGGAATAAATTTATATATTTTTCTTTTACACACATGTTCACTGTTTTTTCGCTCGTTTTTTTCTTATTCCTTTACAAAATGATCACCGAAATATAACTGTCGTGAAATTTTATTATTTTCTAAATAAAAATATCATATGTAAGCCATTTATTTGCAAAATTAATTTCAATTTCGATAAATTAAAAATACAATCAAATGAATAATTATGTAATATAAATATAATAATAAAATTAATATATATTGATTTAATATTACATTTATATTTAATTAATTAAAATTATTTTTTATTTTATTATATTTATATATTTAATATTAAATTAAATAAAAATATAAATTATATTATATAAATTATCTTCTTCTTCTTCTTCTCTCTTCCAAGTAGGCACAATGCCTGTTCTTCATCGCGACGCGCTTCATATAGTCAGACTGTCGTTCCAGCGCTTTGTCTCCCCGATGGTGACTTATCTCGGGATATTTTGACCACTCGGTCATCAGTCATGCGAGTGATGTTGTCATTCCATTCAACTTTTCTGCTTAATACCCAGTCGTTGATGTTCTCGATCTGGTATGCTTTCCTAAGGCCTTCGCTTCTTACTCTGTCACATAGTGATTTCCCAGCTATTCTGCGAACTATCTTAATTTCAGTTGCTTCCATGATTTGACGTGTTTTAGATGTTTCAGTTCTTGTTTCTGTCTCATATGTTAGCATAGGCCTTATAGCGGTTTTGTATCTATTCTTGGGTGTTTATTTCGGAATATGGTGTCGTTTAATAGTGAGGCTGTTCTTGCTGCCTTGATAGCTTGTTCTCTTACTTCTGATTCTATTTCACCGAAGCTCGAAATTTTTATGCCTAAGTAGTTGAGTTCCATCACTTGTTGTATTATTTTGTCATCGACAACCAGTTTACATCTTAGGGGTGTTTTAGATGTAGTCATGCACTTAGTCTTGGATGTTGATATAGACATCCCGAGTGTCTTAGCAACTGTGTTGAACGTATACAGGAGCCTTTGCAGGTCATCCTCATTTTCCGCTATCAGGACTGCGTTATCGGCGTAACATGAGATTTTTATCTCACGGTTCCCCATTCGATATCCTCTTTGTTCGCGCACCTTCTTTATGATTTCATCCATTATAATATTAAAAAGTAGGGGACTCAGTGAGTCACCCTGTCGAATACCTCTTTCCACCATTATGGGTTCTGTGAGTTTGTTGTTTATCTTTGCCTGTATTCGATTATTTCGGTAGATGTCTTCAATAGTTTTAATGATGTTACTTAGTATTTGTCTGTCATACAGAAGGTGCACTATATCCTCTAACCGTATCCGGTCGAACGCCTTTTCTAGATCTTTAAAACAGAAAAATGCTGGTTTATTATATTCTATGGATTTTTCTGTTACTTGTCTGATCACAAACGCTGCATCTGTGCATGATCGTCCAGTTCGGAAACCTTGTTGCTCATCAGCTAGTGTAATTCGCTCGTTTATCAGGTTCGTTATGACTTTGGTCACTAATTTCAGGGTGGAGGACATAGATTTATTCCCCTGTAATTCGCGGGCATCTTCTTGTCGCCTTTCTTAAAGAGAAGGATCATTGTGCTTGTCCGCCACTCGTCGGGAATTTTTTGTTGTTCACAAATTTTTTGTATTAAGACCGTTAACTCCTGAAGCAATCTTTCGCCGCCATACTTGAGCAGTTCGTTAGTAATATCATCCTGACCCGGACTTTTCCTATTTTTGAGCTTATTTAGTGCTTTCCTTATGTCCGACTCATTTATTGATATCTGGTTGTCTATTACAACACTCGGTGCTGGTTGTTGCATGGGTGCATTTTTATATAGATCCTTAAGGTAGCTGGTTCACGTTTCCTTACTATTTTGACTAGCGGGTATTAACTCGCTTGTTTCATTCTTTTGGTTTCTTATGAATCGCCACATCTGTTTCTGGAGCCCGTAAAAGTCTCTTTCTAGTCGCTTTGAAAAGATCTCCCAGTACCTGTCTTTTAGTTGTCTCACCATAGTACCGGTTTCGTTCCGAATTTGTTTATATGTGTTGTATGACTCAGCAGTTCGGGTTGTTAGATACTTTATGTATGCTTCTTTCTTCTTTCTGCATTGATTTTTGACTTTTTCGCAGAAAAGATAAATTATATTATTATTAATTATAATTTTATTATAATTATATGAAATATAATTATATTATATAAATTTAATATTAAATTAAATATAATATAAAATATAATAATTATATATTATTTATTATTAACAATTGTAAAAATTATCATTTATCGGAATTAAAGCTAATTATAATATCTAGAAAATTTATTTAAAATATTCAAAGTTAAATATTCATCAAATGAGATAGTAAAATTGAAAACAATTCTTTAAAGTAGTGTTAATCGTTTTGATTTGTTAAATTCATTATATTCAATGAATTTATTATTAGTTAAAGAAAACTAATAACGATTATTATTACAAATTTACGATAAAAATTCTCGTGTATAGAATTTAGCATATTTGATTCTAACGATACATCGAATAGCTTCGTCTGATATATCATAAGCTCGTACTACTGCGAACAGTTTCTGCGATATAAAAAAACTATTAACTCGTATTTTATTAATATCATGTTTTTTTCTTTTTGTTTAAATAATAAATATACGTCGAGAAAAGAGGATGAAGATGAGGGAAAAAAAATATTTGTGTTTTTATCGTTGAAAAAATAGAAGCCACATTTTGTAGTTTTATTACACAAAGTATAATCCCTCTAGCTGTGTATAGGTTTGATTTAAAAGGGAATATCAAAGGAATATTATCAAAAAAAAAAATGCAATCATTGTTGACGTCATCTTTTTTTTATTATATTTATATTTTATTTCTATTGAGCAGTTTTATCTGTATTATGCAACGATGAGTCTCGATATCCGAGAAGATTGCCTCGAGCATTTAACACATTTCATTCTAGAACCGTAACCATTACACATTCCATTCTCTTTCAAGAATTCAAACGATCCCAATGCGTACTTCACTGTGGTCAATGCAAAATTAAATTCACGTTCAAACGTATGCTTGTCGAGGAAGTACTATTGAATGAACAAATACGAATGGTTCTATTTTTTTTTTATCGTTGCAAATATTCATATACATATATTTTTTGTTTTTCTTCTTTTGTTCATTTTTACTTTTTCAATATTTCAATTTTGTGTTTCCTTATATTTATAATAAGTCGCGGTACTATTAGTAAGAAATAACTTTTATATGTTAAATATTTTTAAATACATTTTATCGGAAAAATTTTTAAATGTTTCGTTATACATTTTGCATACATATATGATTTTTATTTTAAATTATTTTCCTGCATATGTGAATATAAAAAAGAAAAGAGGGAGAGAGATAGAGAGTTTATTTTGTTTATTTTGTTGAAAAAAAATGGAAAAAAAGAAGAAAGAAAAATTACAGATGTAAACAGGTCGTTGAATTTTTATTCCTTTTTTTTTTTTTTTACGTTAACATTTAACTCATTCAACCGCGACTACAAAACAGATACGGAAATTGCGATAACCGATTCTCACAGTACACGGAAACATTAACTTTCTCGTATAGTTTGCAATGTTACCGGTGTTGTTTTCAGTTCACGATGAGAAAAGCGTACGTGCGTAACAAACGTTTCGTTTTATCGGTTCTCACGTTCTCCTTGTTTCTTGTATTTTCTATTATGCTTTTGACTAAAACAAAGTTACCTGATCGAGTTAGTAGTTATACGTTGTTATACATTGTTCTACATATAGTTGTTATAGAAATACACGAAGAAATAAGTGTAACGAATACATAAGAGTGATATATTACAAATTCAAACAATACTAAATCACTTTTTTGTAATCTAAAATTATAAATTAATTTTATTTCTTCAAAATGTACATGTATTGGGTTGTTCGGAAAGTTTGTGCCAATTTTCGGTAAGTGGCATAAAGTTGTTTTACTAAAAGAAACCTGAGAAGTTCTGGAAGGCTGAAATTTTGAAGTTACCCTTAAAGATGGAGAAAGATTGTGGAACAGAATGGCACTTATATATAATTTAATAAATATATACCAAATAAAAAAACTCTGGAGGGTAGAGGTAAGGAGTATCATCTCTGTATGTGAAAAGTGTCCGTCGAAATGCATTCAATTATGGTGGCGCCACAGTAGCTTCAGGGTAAATTTTAAAGGAAGCGCCAAGTGTTATAAGAGTAGGATTGAGAAATAAACAAGGAACACAAATTTTACCCATAACTGTTTTGTTATTCACATACTTTTTCGTAAAATTAAATGATAAAAAATCAATAAACGTACTATTCACAGTTCACGAAATAAAATCACTCTAGCTACATGTTTTTTCATAATAATTCTTTAAGGTTATATTTACTACATTATTTTGTACTACGCAAGTAGTTGAAATTTTCAATAATTAACTACTTTAGTCGCTAATAATATTAAATTTTTTAACTCTGCATACTTCAATTCGTTTACAATTGCTACATTCATACCATACCTTCTGTCTACACCAGCGCCATTCTGGAAGGTTTTTGAACTATTATTTATAGAAAACGCTGGACACTTTTTCACGTTTTCTCCCATAAGAGATGTTACTCCTTACCTCTACCCTCCATAAAAAAAACTTAAATGAGTTGCGTTTCAATCTTCCATTAAAATCGGCACGAACTTACCGGACAACCCAATAGATAAAATCGGTTTAAACAGTTTACAGTGGCGCCTTTGTTTGAGAGCACAGACCGTTTGGTGTCGCTAGAATCGAGCTATGACGTGTATACTTGTCAATCACAGAGTAAGTTGCGCTAGTAAGACATTGGATCAAAAAGATGGATTTATTTTTTAAAATTGACAATTTTATTATAATATTGAGTTGGCAAGAAAGTAATTTCGGCTTGCACCAATAGATAGCGTTATGTTTGTTTCGTTATTCTTTTGGTAATGTTAGAGTTTTTTTCTTTTAAAGTTTGGTAGTTGACGTTTTTAGGTTGCTATAGAAACAAACGTAAATAAACGTAAAAATAAACAATTGAGTTTTATTTCACATTAGAAAACCGAAATTACTTTCTTGCCAATCCAATAATAATATTTACTTATCTGGTTAACATAAACATACATTAAATACATATTAAACTAAAAAAGCAATAAAAATTAAATATTATACATATAATATTTACACATGGTCGGAGTCGCGTATTTCTCCCATGATTGACCCATACGTAAAGGAATCCTATTATAAATCAACTTTCTAACTTTTGCCTTTGCCCTTTTTAGACTAACATCTAAAAAACATTATCATTGCACAAAAATAAATTCGTTATGCGAACTGGTAAGCTGTTTCAGTCGGTGTATGCGGGGACGCATAAGTTCATCTTAAATTATTTATATTTTTTATTTGTTAGTTTTATTCCAGCATAGCCTTAAAATATTCTAAACATCTTGAAATTTGAGGATATGTTTTGTTTTTCTCGAAAATTACAATTTAAATATCCAATAATCACTACTTTATACGCATAACGAGTATACTCGTCAATGGACAAAATCGTGCCACTTCTCCATGACGAGCATACTCGTCAATTACAGTTAACTGGTTAAAAAAGGTGATTGTTTTACTTTCTGTTTTACTCTCGAATTTTCACTCACCCTTATATTCGTTACCATCAAATTTATGATGATCATGATTGTATTACCCATATGGATATATCTGGACGTATTATTTATATTATATTAAATATAAAATTATGAATAAAATTTATTTTTCTTTTTTATTTCAAAAACATAATATATTTATAGGTATACGTATTTTATTAAATGCACGTTCACACCTTTTAAATAAAAACACATTGTTTATTATACACTGTATTTTTTTTTCTTTTCTTTCATTCGACGAAAAATCTATTCCAACGTGGGAACAACAGGTGATCGATGAAACAACTGTTTACACTGACACCGATAGTGATCTTCGGCAACAACAGTCACGTATATATCAATGATTCAACGAAACACATTTTACGAAAAAAAATCAAAGTCAATTAGGAACTAGGATCAAGTAAACATGTAAACGTTAAAACAACATAGAAAAAAAAATCAATTAAGTTTTATCAATCAAGACAATTAACATTTTTCGATTCTAATTTGTGTCTAATCAAAATCGATTTTACATCGAGTTTTTATTGGTAAACACACGAGATGCGATTAAATGTTACCTCGTATATATCACTCAGTTATTACTAGAAGCAGGTTGAACTAATTAACTTCGTTAAAAGCAAATGATAAGAAAGAAAAAAAAAGGACAACCGTTTTGTTTTTAGCCGAGAATTTCCGTAAAACGATTTCAGTGACGGTTCCTGTAATGGGGGTGTATTCGTATTGACTGTACGATCGGGAAATCATGAGGAAATCAATTCGAATGATACGAAAAAGAGCCGATGTATGTTTATATATATATATGTATGTAATATGTATCGTGTATATATAGGGCCGTTATCACCTATTCATTCAAGTTAGTTGATGAGGAAGCTTGATGGATGTAACGAATGTGAGTGTGTTTCTCTGGACTTCATTTTATATTCATGTAATTTGACCTTTCTATTAAACGAAAATTGTACATATTTCTGGGAAAATTCAAAAGGCTATTGAATAATAATGCATTTTACGTACTTAATTATTTACCATCGGTTATTCGATTATTCATTATATTCGTTAACGTTTTTTTTTATAATATTAATATATATTTTGTTGTTAAATAAAAATACAAATTCGTATTTTATTTGGAGGATCATTATGTGAAATTATGTAACATCCAAGTTCATTATAATTTTTATAGTTTTTTTTTATTCATTTTTTTCATTTCATAATATTACATTATGTCGGACATTAATTTCTTTCCAAGGTTTTTTTTTTTATCCGACTAAGTTTTCCTTGAAAGATTGCAGAACGTGTATTCTCGGAAAAGGAAAGCGTACATTTTGACGAATTATGCGTAAACATCGTATGACTTTTGAAATTAATCAATGTTACACTTATGGATACTACACGAGTTTTAACATCGAACAGAAATATCTTTACTCGTAGCTTTCTAACGTAATTGATTGATGAATTTGCACAGTTTTTTTTTGCTTGTTTCCCTTTTTTTATCTTTCAAGTTTCTTCTAACGTTTCGTAATCGAAAAAGTTTGAAGAAAAATCGATCCAACGTGATTTTATTTTCTTACGAGATGTTTAACCATTTATAAATTTATAACTCGACGTGTTTAAATATCAATCGAATGATATACGTAAATTAAAATATCCTTGATAATTTTTTGGAATTATTTGTTTATACTTATTACTCAGAAAATTATATTTTTCTCTTCAAAAGTTTCTCTCTTTCTTTAAAGAGAAATTTAAAAAAAAAATTTCTAAGAAAAAACGTATCGTATTTTTCCAATAGAAATAAAGAAACTTGTTCTAATGATATCGTGAATAACATTTTTAAACAGGGAGGAGAATTTACACGAACTTACACGAGATGAATTGAGAAAAACGAACACATGGGACGAACACGTCTATAAAACTTTTGGAAGGATCGATGAAAAGAACATGGGGAATCGATTGCTTCGAAATCGCATGATTTATGCATCAATAGTTGTTTTGGAAATACTCTTGTTTTAGGTGGTTGCAAATAAAGAAAAACAGAATATCGATAGTATTAGATTAAAACATTAAATCGTTAAACGTTTTATCGATAACCAATTATTATTTATTAACTTTTATCGGTCCGAAGTAACGTGAAAAGTGATTTACAAATAAAAACTTTTTAGTTAGTATTTAAATAATAATTAATTTCATATATTCGTAGTATTCCTTCTTCAAAAACAAAATAAAAAAAACAAATAATATTTAATTTTAAGTTAAAATTAATATATTATTTAATTAATAATATATTATTGTAATACATATATTATAATAATAATATTATTATATATATATTAACATTATATATATTATATATTATACAATTATATATAATATATATAATATTAATGTAATTGAAGGCTGCAGTAAAATTTTTTAAGCATCATTTGATTCGGGTGATTGGGGAGACATTATTCACATACGAAGCACTGCTAACCTATGTTCTAGAAATAGAAGCCATTCTCAATTCTAGTTCTCTTACCCCTTTATCCAATGATCCAAATGACCTACGCGCTCTCACTCCCGGGCATTTCTTGATAGGTGACTCGCTAATAAGTTTGCTAGATCACGATTTCAGGGATATACCATGCGACCGGTTATTACAATGGCAGCATTTACAACAAATGCGACAGCACTTTTGGACACGATGGAGCAAGGAATACTTAAACGAGCAAACAGTGCGTAAAAAATGGCATAAGGGCACGACGGATAACATAAGAATTGTGACACTGGTTATTCTGAGGGAGGATAATGCTCCTCCCCTTAAGTGGTCATTGGGCCGAGTGACGGAACTGCATGCAGGTCCCGACGGTATAACACGTGTAGTAACATTGAAAACTGCCAATGGGAACTTAAAGCGAAGAATCAAACGGGTATCACCATTACTTAATGACGTCGAGACTGAAACCCTTAACTGATGAGTTTTGAACGGTATCCGTTCAAGGGGGACGGTATGTTGCGTATTGCGCAACGTGTGGCATGGAGTGTATAGAATATTTTCTAGCACATTCTCGAGCGATCAAAATTTATAAACAGAATACAGAGAAGCGGGACATAACCTTGCGGGACAACTTGTATACCAATTTTGAGATTTTAGAAAACTGTTGCGACATACATGGTTTTTTCACAACTTTGAAGCCGTCCCCCAGCTAATCGCAAAAGAAACTGGCTGACTGACGGCAGGCTATTGCTATACACCCTAAATACTACATAATATCGAAATATCAGGTTTTCGAAAACTGTTACATTTTTTTGCCACTCACCTCCCCATCTATTATAAGTTTTGATCGCTCGAGAATGTGCTAGAAAATATTCTATACACTCCATGCCACACGTTGCGCAATACGCAACATATATATACAATAATATTATTAAACAATTTTTATTTACAAATAAAATTTATTATTAATTTACAAATAAAAAAATCATTTACTGAAACCATTTACAACATTCAATTAATGAACATCATCAATATAAAAACCTGACGACCTATTAGTGTTAATATTTCAAATAAATTTCCTATTTGTCTTTTGTTATTTATATTGATAATATTCTAAAGATAAATAGATAATAATAATTTACAACTAACATATGATAAATAGATAAAATAAAAGAATATATGATTGTCGTGGTGCCCGTTTATTCGATTTATCTTATCGAGGAAATAAATTTACTTTAGGTGCCAGATAAATATCCTAAGGAAAATCCTACGGACCTTGTTAACCGATATTACCCAATACAATTTCCTTTCAGGATATTTTCACATTTTTCATGTCACCTATCTAACGCGTTTGAACGAAACGATGGATGAATATTCATCGTTAAGGCGATACGAGAAGACACTCTTGTATTTATTCAATGTTTTAATAATCTACATTTTCTCATAGATTTTTCTTTAAAAGTATGTGTTTTTTGTTGATTTATCGATTCTTTTTTATATATATTATTAAATCTAAACATAATTTTCGATTTATCTAAATTTAATGATTAATCTTTATTTTTTTTAAAAGTAATTTAATTGATTTATTTTTTAATTATTTTATTAATTTATTATTTATTTATTTAAGTTATTTAAGTTAATTTATTTTTTAAGTAATGTTCATTAACTCTCGAGTAAAAAAAAATTATTACATAATATAATAATAATATACATAATAATTTTTATATATATTATTATTATATACTATACAATATATATTATCTATTGTAGTAAATTATATAGCTCTATATAATTTATTATATATATATATATATATACATATATAATAAATAAAAGAATTACAATATATATTATATATATGATAATATATAATAATATAATAATATATTATATATATAATATATATATTATTATTATTTTATATATATTTTTCTTTTATTATATATATATATATATATATATATTACATATATTATATATTATCATATATAATAATATATTATTATATAATATAATGTTATTATAATGAATAACACATTATTCAGATTTCTTATATTATAAATTATAATCCTTATCCAAGTTGTAAGCCCTTTACAAATTTTAATTAGGCCATATTTTCTCTTTATTTTTCCATTTATCTTCATTCTATTACCAAACAATAAAAATTCATTTAATGTTAATTCATATCGCGTTTTAGTCGATTCAAGCTTACCTAAGAGAGAAATTAAAACTTGTTCTTAATGGTACCCGCGGCTAATTCCTTTTCTCAAGATGCTAATAATTGCAAGTTAATAATGATAATAAGAAGAAATACTAACATTTCGTGCTCTGATAAATGTGTATTTACAAAACACGATATGAACGTTATAACGAGCATATTAACCTAAGAATATTCTCTAATAACGTATAATGAATGATGTTAAATCTTGATGAATGATGTAAGCTTATGAGGTAAATCATACTGATAGATCATATTTTTTTTTTTTTTACAACTTTATAATATATATTTATATTAAATATAATAATAATGTAATAATAATTAAAATAATATTAATATTAATATATATATATTATATATATTATATCGTATTATATAATATATAAATTATAAATAATATATAATATATAATATATAATAATAATAATAATAATAATATATGAATTATATAATATATAAAGATATATATTGTATATAATATGTAATATATAAAATTATAAAATTATAAAAATATTATAATAATAATATATACTATATTGAGATATCTATTATACATATGAATCAACAAGGGGTAGCAGAAAAGCATTGCATTCCTATCGGTACGTATAAGAAAACTGAAAGGAAGAAAGGAAGAAAGGAAGAAGAAGAGAAATAGAGAGAAATAAATTAAACCATGAAGGATTAATAAAAGATAGATGAAAGATTAGAAATGTGAATTAGAAAGAGAAAGATATGAAGATAGAGAAAGACAGAGAAAGAGAGTATGACAACTCGACGATATTAGTGTGCGAGGGTGGTTGAAGGCGAACAGCGCAAGCGTTCCTTCCTATATCGACCCCAACTCTCTCTCTCTCTCTCTCTCGCTTCATTTCTGTATGTCTGTCTGTCTGTCTGTCTGTGTCTATCTTCTTCTTCCTCTACCTGTAGGAAACTACCCTTTCACAGTTGGGAGCCTCATCGAAGCGTTAGCATGGTTTGTAAACGATTACTCGATCAACCAAACCACTAACCATTGCACCATGTCCTTCTTAAAATGATGATAGAATCCTTTTCTTTTATTTTTCTATTTTAATTATATATATATATATACTTTTCTACGGTTTTGCTTTTATATTATTCGTTAACATATGATACGTATTTTTGTTTCGTTTTGTAAATGGTATATTATTATATATTAATTTCGATTAATTTATCCATTATGAATTGCATTATGTTTTTCCTATATTGATGACAGAATTCTTTCTTTTATTTTTCTATATATATATATATACTTTTCCACGATTTTATTTTTATATTATTAATTAACATACGATACGTATTTGTTTCATATTTCAAATGGTATATTATTATATATTAATTTTGGTCAATTTATGCATTATGAGAATTGAATCATGTCCTTTATAAAATTATGTGACAGGATTAATTCTTTTTATTTCTACTTTCTTAAAATGATAAAATTTGATGAAATTAAATAAAAATATAGGTAAGTAGAGAAAGAATGAGATGTGTGTGTATGAGTTACGTCTAACATTATTATTTTTTATTTTATATCATCCTTATATGAATAGATAGATATTTTATTTAATTTACAGTCTGTTGATCCAGTAAATGAACTTGGTTATACCTATGGTTATATTTGTTATAATATACGAACAAACATACAATTGTTGAATGAATTATTCAATTTTCCATTATGCATTTCTTATGATGAAATTCGTTTTGATTTTACGAGTGTTTTGGATTACCAATACATTTCTGGAATGAATTATACTCGCAAATGGAGATTCTATTTTACATAAAAACCAACAAACTGTTGTTATTGTTATTTTTTTTTTTTTTTGAAAATGACACAAACAACTTTTCAAAAAAAAACATTTATGCAATAACTTTTTTAAAAATAAATTCGTAAAAATATTTTATCGTACTTTGCTTTTTTATTAATAATATGAGAAGAAAATTTTCATGATTAATTATATTATTTACAAAAGAAATGATTCCTTTATTTATTATCAGTCAATTTCTATAGATTTTTTAGTAAAAAAATTACATACATACACACACACACACACATAATAAATAGTAAAAATTTACATAACTTTTTATCTTTCCTTGTACTATATTTGTTTTACTTTATGCAAAAAATTTATTAGACCGGTAGTATATATTACTAGGATGATAATAATAAAAATGAAAAAAAACGAGAGAGAAAAAAAAATGGATGGAAAAGAAAGAATTGTTGATAATCGGCACGTAACTTTTATAGCAATGCCCGCGCATTTTCAAAGGCTTTCTCGAGATATTATTCGCGTTAGTCCGATGTAAATTTATGGAAATTTCTCGTAGGGAGTTTTACGCTTGGTATATGTAGTATATATAAACGTGGGTGGTGTAATAACGTCGTCGTCAATGGCGTCGACAGCGTCGTTATACGATTTTTTCACAATTGTGATTAATATTCCATAAAAAAAAGGTGTTCGCATTGATCGTTATTTTCTTTCTCGATAAATATGTAATAATCATTATTTTCTCTCGGTTTTCTTACTTTTTTTATATTTTTTTTTTTTAAACTTGTTTCTTATTCATTGAGATCATCATTTAAGTCACG
Source organism: Polistes dominula (assembly GCF_001465965.1). The sequence continues at coordinate 2,974,448 of NW_015148977.1, forward strand.
ACAAGTTTGAACAAGTTTTCAATCTCGTTTTTGTACTCATCAATAAATCTCATAAATCAGAATATTAAATTTAATAAAGAGACTTTTCTTAAATCCGATCTTCTATTTAATCAATTTCAGAAGATAAATTTCCAAAATCTATTCTATTCGTCTCTTCTTTCCACCTGCTCATCCCCCTTCTTCTCATCTTTCTCAATTACTTCATTTTTTCGTTTTATCAAATTAAAGGGATACGCTGTATTCCAACGAGAATATGTACCATCTGTTCTTACTTTGGTATACGATTGAATTGATCAGTAAAATGAAGAAACGAAGGGGGAATAGTAACAAAAATAGTGAATTAAGGAAAAAATAAGGAATGAAAGAAAAAAAAAAAATAAAAAATAAAATAATGATGTATTTAGCCTAAATGAAAAACGTGTAAATTTTACACATATACTTTATTATATACTGTTACTATTTATTACTTAAATAAAGGTACTATTTAATAAATATATTAAATAACTAATAATATATAGTATATTATTAGTATATTATATTATTATATACTAATATACTGTATATATTATACTGCATATAGTATACTATATATAGTATACTAGTATACAATATATATTATACTATATATTGTTAGTTATTTAATGTATACAAATTCCCTGAATACAATTTTTCAATCCATAATAATAATAATAATACATATATGTATGGTATAATATATATAATATTATATTTATATATATATAACAATATATAATTAATATAATATTTTAATTAATATAATATNAATATATAATATTGTTATATATATTAAATTATATAATATATAATTATTTTTTGTATTTATTATTATTATATATAATGTGTTATATAAATTTATGTATTATATGTATTATTATGTATAATTATAATTATATACATAATGTTGTTTTATTCTTTTACTAACATTCTAACATCCTGTTTATATGAAAGAATAAAATTATTTTCTCTTACGTAATCTTATCCTGAACAATGTATAGAATTATCATCAAGGGAGAACTTAGGTCGAATCTTAAATCGCTTGCTAGTGAGTGAAAAAAAAAGGAAAAGAAAGAGAAGATCCTCCAGGGTTTTTCCCCTTCACGTTTGATGAACTTAGCGAAGTAACTTGGCATCTTGTTCGCTGGTATAGAACATGTACCGGTACATCGGAGAAGGGACAGAGGACTTTTCGAGTACGTCGACGCCAAGCCACCCTGATTTCACCTATCTTTACACCCCCTTACTCTCACCCCCTCATCCACTATCCTGATTTTCCTCCTCCTTCTGATCGTCTTTGTTTCATGGTATAGTAACGTGATTCAACCATGTTCATGAGCATCACTGCTATCGGGTTCTTCTGTTCGTCCCTGAAAGTTAGCTACTTCCGACGGCCGATGACTCTCTCTCTCTCTCTCTCTCTCTTTGTATGTGTGTGTAAATATGTATTCGTGTGTTATATATAATATATATGTGTGTGTGTGAGTGTATTTATATAGAAGCATATATTTACTTATTGTTAGTTTGCTTGGAAATTGCGCATCGAACGACCATTTCTGTGTCCTGAATTTGCCAATGATAAAATGGAAAAATAAAACTAAAAAGAAAATATCTATTTCAATCGTTTATTTAGAAATTTAAAAATACGATATTAGAAAAATGATCGCTTAGCTAGAAATTATGCGATTGAATCGATGGGAAATAATATTGTTTTTATTTTACGACAACGAATGTGAATCGAAAGGATTTTTGTACAATTTACTTAATGTTTCTTAAAAAATTTTTTTTATTGGGATCAATGTGTGCTATTTAATAAAAGAGTAATGAAATAGCATTCAATAAAAGATAGAATTTATAGTTGATTTATCCAAGTTAATTAAATGAAAGGAAGAAGAATTTTAGAAAAAAAGATAGATATATCTCGGTTAAGACGACAGATTTATTTTTGTACGTCCCTGAACTCAAATATTCAAGTAGTTCCATGGGAAAGGAAACATATGTCGTGTCTGTACTTCACATGGATGTACAAATGTAAAAATGATAATGTCTTACATGTATATATTTATTTTATATTATTTTTATATATGTGCATGCATAATTTATTGTTGCACTTATACCAATTCAAATTGAAATGCAAACTAATAGAATATTTTCTTATTCTCGAGATGTACCTTATAATAATAATAATAATATTAAAATAATAATTATTATATATAATAATATTTAATTGTTATATACAAATACATATAATAATTATTATTTTTTTTTAAATAAAATTATAATTATATATTATATATATTTATTTAATCTAATATATAATTTAAAAATATAACATAATCAAAATAATAATAATATAATAAAATATATTAAAAAAAATATAATATAAAATTTAATATTAATATAATAATAATTATATATTATATTTTTGTTTATTATATTTTATTATATTATTATTATTTTTATTATATATAACAATTACATATTATATATACTTATATTATATTATAATAATAATGTAATATATTAATTAAAATATTATAATAATTAAATATAAATATAACAAGTATTATTGCTATTATTATTATTTAAATATTTTCTTAACTCTAAATTAGATGTTTTTTTAAATTAAATTGACAGGCAATGGTGAAATTAATATTACGATATGAATGAAATGTAGTTCATACGTGTATGCATTTATGTGTGTACCTTCTATTTGTCTATTTGCTATTGTTTTTGGGTTTCTTTAATTTGGATGAAATTTTTCCACTTAATTATTATTATTATTCCTTTTTTAATAACGTGTGTCTCTCTTTTCTTAATTTTGGATGAAAAATATTGTATTTTCTTGAAAAAAAAAAAACCATTGAATAATAGAAAAAGAAAAGGGTTCCGTTTTTGAAGAGTATTGTCAGGGAAGGTTGCGTGATGGATAAACGTTTTTGGCTTTTATCCAGTTCCAACCTGGAAGAGCTTAAATACTAGGGGTTCCTCTTTGTATTACAATTAGAGGTATCTGTGCGTATGCAGAGGACGTTGCTATCGCCCCTGAGAGTAGAGTCAACATCCGGTGCACTCGACTAATTAATCCTCCTTAATTTGTTGCTCCATTTCCATTCGATCGTTCCTGTTTGAGAGAGGAAGTAGAGTAGAAGATCGATCGAATGAACGAACCAACGAATGAACGAACGAACTTACGAACGAACGAATGAACCAACGAATGAACGAACGAACGAACGAACGAATGAACCAACGAATGAACGAACGAACGAACGAACGAATGAACCAACGAATGAACGAACGAACGAACGAACGGAGTGGAAAATCGGTTTTTATCATCTATCTCCCTCTCTCTCTCTTTCCTCGTTATTTTATATTTTATGCTTTCCTTCAAAATTATTTACAAATACGATAAGGATTAGATGATTTTTTATTCATTTATATATGTATATATGTATGTTGATTTTAATAAAAGCAGAATGTATGACGAAATGGTTAGTATTATCTATATATTAGTAAATGTGTAATCTCGTGATATGGTACAAAGCTTGATCATATTGAACCATATTACACAAACCGATCCAATTTCGTGTTTCGATAATCCTTTGTCCTAGGTTACAGGTGGATACTATATATAAAGGCTTTGTTGTTGGTTACAACGTATATAAGTATATATGCGTATACTATATACGTACTAGACGATACCCAATTTTCGAACAATACGTTCGTTTTATATCGATCTTCTATTCTACACGAATGGGTGGTATAGTTGCGTTTACGTGTGCTACTAGGACACATATTCTGCGTGCGTGTTCAATAAAGGATCATGAAATATAAATATATATATAGCGGGACTGGCGTGTCTCCTTGCAAGAAAACTAAACCACAAATGTATATAAATGGTATCTACATATATATACATACATGCAAGTGCTTAAAGTATGTATATACGTACACGTTTTCTTTTTTACCTTTCTCTATGTCTTATCAGAATTTTCTTATTTATTTAATGTATATATACAATGTAGTTATACGAATATACATCCTGTAAAAGTAGATAAGGGATATACACGAGATATTTCTTAATTTATCGCGAGCATAATTCCTAACTGTTGGCAAAGAGAACATTTTTCATTCGTTTCTCAGCGGTCCTTCGTGTCGGCTACTGATAAATTATTTTCACGCTTTTTTTTTTTCTATCTTTAACCATCACTTTGTCAGGTCTATTTATTATGGAAGAATAGGAAAATGCCTTTGCCTTTTAATGATTGTTATATGAAGTAGAGGTAACATCGTCTATCATATCACATGATTCAAATTCACGTTTACTAGATCGTAAAATTCTTCGGGGTTAATGCAAAAGCACGTAACCCCTAATAGTGTTTCTCTTTACAAAATAGACATGGTTATTCGTGTACATCAATAAATTATTTATTATTTTCTAATACACCTAAGCTGTATATACATATACATTGCCATAGTTTCAGTTAACTTTAAATTAACGAGAAAAATGTCTTCGTTATTTTTATTCCATCATATATTTGTTTTTTATTTTTTTTTATTTTTCTCTTTATTTTTCTCCGTATCTCTTCTCATTTCTTTTCTTTTTTGATCTTTCTTATTTTATTTTTCTCTTACTTCGTTTATCTGTCTGTCTCTCTGTCTGTCTACCTCGCCTTGTTTTTCTCTATTTCTGTCTCCCTTCACTTTTGTTTTTCTTTCGATTTTAAATTCCCCGTGGGAATTTCACGGGAAAAAAAGTATTGATTCGCGTATACCAAATGCACTTTATTTCGTTTTTCTAGAAATTTTTAGTTTATCTTTCCAAAAGGAAAAGAAAGGTAAAAACATTGATCTCATATTATTATTATTATAGATTGATATTTTTATATATCATTTCTTGACATTTTCTATCGTCAGAGAGAAAAAAAAAATACGAAAAGAAATAAATAACGTATTATTCTCTCTTTGTTGAATTATATAAACGAATAAAGTTTGTTTTTCACATATTACGTATACGGTTTATAATAAAAATATTAAAATAATATATATTGAGATTATCGATATCGGCAAATTGTTGAGGGAGTCATTTATTATAAAAGCTTCGATAGTATCAATGATACTAATGTTCCTAACTTCATTTTATTCATTTGATTTATTACATTGTGACATTTTAACGAAGATTTTTCATTTTTTAATCTTTCCCGTTTGGAAGTCTCCTTCTCTCTTGCGTTTTTTTTAAATCAACATTTACATTAATGTATATTTTTCATTTAAAATCTCTGAATTTAAAAGATCATTATCACGTTATCACGTCTATTTTATACATTAGTGGTTAAGAGTATAACGAAGAAATTCACTTCTTTCATTGCTGAAAGTTTTCGAAGAAAATAGCACGTAGAAAGAGAATATGGGTTAAAGTGGAATTTAAAAACAAAGAGAAAACGAATTTCTTTTTTTATCCTTTCCCAGTGGATATATCTACCTAGTAGTAGTAGTAGGCACTCGGTTTACAATTCTTTTTAAAAGAATACATGTTTCCTGAAAAGTATCCTTTAAAAAAGAAACGGATCTAGATCTTACTAATGTAAGTTCAAACGAACAAACTGTATCGTGGGAATTGCATATTATAAATGTTCACGATAATATTCGTTAAAAATTCATCAAAGGGAAACGTTTAACAATGTTTATTTTTATGTTATAATCACGACGTGTCCGCATCCATGTTATTTAAAATAAAATTTTCTCGTTGCTTTCCAACCAAAACACATTCCTCTTTTATATCCCAATAAATTTGTTAATTGTATTGCATTAAATTGGTACTCTCTCTTTCTCAATATAACGTATGAAACTCGTTATTCAATTCGACAGTATATTATCATATTATGCGTTCTAAATTCGTTTGATCTGTGATTTAAATTTAACGCTAATGTAAGTTAATTATACGTATTGAGCAACCCCCGTTATTCACGATGCTTTAAATTAGATCATTCATTCTCTATGTCTCTATAATCTAAATTTCTTTCTCGCAATCTAGATCGATTTAGTCTTTTAATTAAATTACGTCAATAACAAATTGCAGAAAATTACGATTACTTTGAAACTGTACTAGTAATAGTATTAGTAGCAGTAGTATTACGTAGATCTAATCTCGTAATTAGGAACGGACGTTGTATGGAGTTGTCGGAGTAACATATCTCCAAGATGAAATTATATTGAAATGACGTTGAAATTATATTAGATTGAAAAGAAAATAATATGAGAAATATAAAAGTGGACAAAAAAAAATAAAATCGTTTTTTATAGTACATAGATATTTCACAATTTTTATTCGGTATCGTAATTAGAAACTTTATTAAAGATTTTCAAAGAAAATAGCGAGTTTGCGCGAGGGAGTTGCATTAGTTTAAAAATCTCACGTGTGCGGAACAAGCAGAGAGGTTCTTTACAAAAGAAAAAAGAATAAGCTTCTAAAAGACGAGAATTAAAAAACAAGAGAAAATGAGAAAAAAACCTTAGGAAGGAAACTCTCTTGAAATGTTGCGAAGTGCTGACGGACTCTGTATTCTACACTATGTGCAACAAGTACGTGTATAGTGAAAATTTGTCAACTGAAAATCGTGAAATACCTTTCTTTTTTTTTTCTTTTTCTAGTTATCCAATGAAAGAGAAAATTTGGCATATCCGAACAAAACAAATATCGGTATTTTTGTTCTGAGTTTAAATAATAAATTAAATTATTTTATATACGGCGATAATAAAACGATAGTTTTTTTTTTATTATAATTATATTATTGTATAAAAAAAATAAATAAAAGCAATTATTTTATTTTTAATAGAACATTGAAAATTGTTCGATCTTTATTATATTTACAATTATTGTTAAAAATAAGGGGGTCCTTTATTTTTATTAGATTTTATATTCCACTTATTGACGGGAGAGATGAGTAGAGTATCTCTCACCAGCCTTTTTCTTCCCACATTCATCAAGGTAAAAAAAAAATCTCCGTCTATGTGAAACTTATCCAATTAAATTCATATTTTTTGTTTTTAAACGTGAATTTTTCGGCAAAGAAATTTTGCGAGATTTTCGACGAGGTTTCTGCTCGATTGATTTTGAAATAAATTGAAAAAAAGCAAAAAAAAAAACAAAAAATGACGAAATAAATATAAATAATAAAAAACCAATCTGGAGTAATGACAAAAAAAAAGAAAAAAAGAAGAAGAAAATAAAATAATAAAAGTGAAAGTGAATAAAGAAGGGAATGAAAAAAAACTAGGAGAGAGAGAGAGAAAAAAAGAATTAAAAAAAGTAAAAAGAAGAAATTTATGATAAAATTCGTCTTACCTTAGTATATATCAGTTGATAGTGATAGGCATTCATGGGATTTCGATATGACGGTGAAACGGTCTTTTAAGAATAAGGGAAACAGGATGATAAAAATGCAAAGAGAACTTGCGCACATGAAAGAAAAAGAAAAATAAAAAGAAAAAAAAAATAGAAGAGATTGGAGGAGAATACGAGAAGGGAAAAGAGGATGCATTGAGAGCGTTAAGCACGAACGAGTGGGGTTGAGAAGAGAAGGAGGGATACGATCGAGGATGGGAGAGAAAGAGAGAGAGAGAGGAGACTATAGGATGGAGGGGAAGGTATACGGTTGACCTAATTTTTGCAAAACAGCCGGGGCTGCTGAGCCGCCGGTTGGTGGACCAAGTTACGGAGTATAGTGTACTAGTAGAGTGCCAACAGCAACGGCAGTGGTAGCAGCAGTAGCATCAGCATCAGCATCAGCATCAGCATCAGCAAAAGCAACGCGATAACAAAACGGCAATTTTTTTTTTCTAACCTTTCTGTCTTTCATTCCCATTCGTATTCTCTTCCTTTCCTACATTTATGTGTTTTAATTCTTTTTACATTTTACCCTATATCATTTACGTTTGTAATAGTTGGTATGTTACATTAGGAAAAAAGGAAAGAAAGAAAGGTAGAAAGATTGAGAGAGAGAGAGAGAGAGAGAGAGAGAGAAAGTGAGGGAAAAGACAGTGACGGATAAAATTGGACCCTTATCAAGGGTTACTATCTCTTCTCTTTCTGGAGGATGGAAAATTCAGTGGTTTTCCGTCGAATGCTACGACACTGTGCTACTACAGCGTCGGTAGCAAAGAGAGAGGAGAGAATCGTTCCGTCAGTCGGGTCTCGGCCGTCGTCAACGATAATACGACGGTGTACGAGTTGCTTATCATCGTTGTTGTCGTCGTCGTCGTCATCGTTGTCCTTCTTGTTGTCGTCCTCGTCGTCTTCGTCGTCGTCGTCGTCGTCGTTGTCATTGTCATTGTTGTTGTTGTTGTTGTTGTTGTTTTCGTCACTGTCATCGTTCACGTCGTCTTCGTCGTCGGTGGTTGGAAAGTGAAAGGAGAGAAATCATTTTCCCGCGTGGAAGAAAGAAAAAAAAAGTGGGGGAGACTTTATAAATATAGCACTTTTCTTTTTTTTTCTTTTTTTCTTTCTTTCTCTCTTTTTTTTTTTATATTCGTGGATTTAACTCGTTCGTGTATATTTCGTTCGCGACATATATATATATTCTTCTTTTTCTTTTGAAGGTGGTGTCGTCTTTATCGAATTAATCGAAAAAAATAAGATAATGATTAGAGAAATAAAAAGGAAGATAATGTGTGTGTTGTTTGGAATTTTTTTGACTGGTGTTCATTGTCAACGGTGATAAGAAATGAAAAATTAAAAAGACAACAAAAAATAAGATATGCTGGATAAACGTTTTGTCGTTTATGCGGCTTCTCGCGTTTCGTTCCGTTTTCGTTATTGACACGTCGTCGTTGTCGTCGTCGTCGTCGTGAGTGCAACGAGAAAATGCGAAACTTTGAGAAACTCTTACACTCGTGGGAAAAGATCCTCGAGGAAGAAGAAGAAGAAGAAGAAGACGAAGAAAAAGAAAAAGAAAAAGGAAAAAAGTCTACAATAAAAAGTGACGAAATTCATGAAATTCTTATTGGTTTGTCGACGAAACGACCGCATGCTGCGACGTTTTCACGACGATCTAGTTTAATTTATGCGTCAACAATTCGACGTGAGTGGGATAGTCGTGTTTGGAAAAACATTTTCATCTATCGAAGATTACTAAACATCATCGTAGCGTGAAAGATATTTTTCGTCGAATGCTGTCTACAAGTTACCTTTGATTTTCATCTACTTGGAACAAGTAATCATCAATGTTTATCTCTTTCTCTTTCTATCTCTTTTGTTTATATTTATATATATATTATTTTTATACCCTTTTTTTTCTTCTTCGTGTGTCTAATCTTTCCGTGTCTCTTATATTTCTGTAATTTGTAAATGTTCTTGTTTCTTTCTTTTTTTCTTCCCTAGTGTCGTTTAACGTAAGTTGAGAGCGAGCTATTATTCTCCCTTAGGAATATTTAACGCGACGATTCTTCACAAATAAAAATACAGATAAAAATAAGACATGTTGAAAAGTCATGGAGGCTAATTCGCGTTGGTCGTCCGTATGATTGCAACGATCGTGTAAACAAAGAACGGTTCGTATCGTATATGTACGAAAGGAGGCCGAGTTTGTTTGTCCGACCGAGAGTGCTTTAATACAGCCATGTATATACATAACATAGATGTGTGAATCTCAGAATATTTACATGTGTAGTCCTATGTAAAACCGTTGGCTACCTGTTGTTTACGTTACCTGTCGTAAACCCTTGTGATAAACTAATTTATTCCCTATACTTCTCGAGCGTTAAAATGTTTTCATTAAGTAGGTAAAGAAGAACGCGTGATCGGTCAGACAGATTCTCTCGTCGAACTATTTTCATATCTTACTACTTACAAACTTACTACTACAAACTCGACATCTTTCGTAATACTTTAAATTAAATACAAAATGATTTGTTTAAAATATCCTGAGATATGAACTTGTGTCGACAAGTTTAAGTTTTTCTTGCTAATGTTAAAAGCTGAGATTTTAGCAACGCGTCAGACGTTTTAATCGTTTTAACGATCCATCTAGACGAAGTATTATCCGGTTTTGTAGAAAACTTTATTTTTAAGTTTTACGTCTTCGAAATAACATTTTAAGATTATCTCCAGAGAGAGAGAGAGAGAGAGAGAGAGAGATATCGGGGATAATTAAAATCGTTTTCAAATCAATCCCTATTAGTTAGTGTGTAATTACATTTAATTTTTTTCATATAGAATCACGAGAAGATACGTGTCTTATCGTTGATATTACTTTTAAGTAAAAGTACTTTATTTTAAGATTCATATCGATGACATCGGGTAGTAGTGGTGGTGGTAGTTCAAACCCCGAGGTCGCATACGACTACCTACAAGTAAAAACAACGACTAAGACGACAAAGACAATGACGATATTTTCTAAGAGTAGTTTGACGGCACCACTTTGGAACTTTAGTTTTAGGAAAGGGAAATGGTAAAAGAGGAGAATTTCTGGGAGAATAACGGCAGTCGCGTCTTATTGTCTCGATTTCCTTTTACTATTTTCATTTCTTTTTAATCAACTTTCTCGTATTCATGTAGAAACATTTAAAATATGGGTGCTATTCGATACCGAATATTAATGCTATTTGCATGGGATTAAATTGTTTGCTCTCAACTTACGTATATTTCGATAATATATCTATATAGTCCAGCAAGTAATTATGTAATCTCGTAAATAAGAGATTTTATCGTTGAGGAGAAAGATCTACGATCGATATAATATCGCTATTATAAAATTACTTACAATTAGTTTAATATTAAATTAAATTTAGCTGGATAAAAGAAAATTAACTTTATAATTTATTGGTTTCTTTTTTTTTTTTTGTATAACTTCGATATCGCACCTATCGCGTATACCTTCTTTTGACGAAGGAAACTGTTTGTGTCAGGATGAATGACCGGCAATTTAATTTTTAGCTCTCACCACATTCGACCAATCTCTCGTGTGAACACCTGGTCATATATAGGGTGTTTTGTCGAAGAGAAGTCTCCATCATATATACGACATGGCTTGAAAGAGATGGATCGTAATTGAAACGCTACCGTTGAAAATGTTATTTGGTCTTTCCGATCTGTTTCTCTCTCTCTCTCTCTCTCTCTCTCTTTATTTTTCTCATTTTTTTTTTATATTTGAACGACACGTATCAAAAAAATTAATTTTTCTCCGTCGTCGTATCTAGTTCGATTCATTTTCAACTATTTTTCTTTTCAACGTTGAAGACCATCGATAACTTATTTATCTTTGGTACATGTCACGAATATCGAACTTAATAAATATATGTAACAAAAAAGTCAGTAAATTCCTTTTTTCGTCAGTTCGATATGCATTTACCTTTTATAGTTGATAAATATTACAAATATTTTGACAAAATTGTTATTTCAAATTCGATGATTTGAAAAAATTTTCTCAGTATTCAAGGATTACCTTGTCGTATTAGATCATGAACTTTTTAATATCGTAATATCCGACAACGCATTTATATTATAAATGTCAAAATTTTCATTTTCATTCTCGTATAATATTTTATTTCTTTCAAACTAAAATTATATATATATATTTGATTATTTTAGAAATAATTTTATATCTGCGTTTTACCCCATATATTCGTACTGATATAAAAGAAGTATCATTAATTAGTGAATATGAAATGTTCGTTTTGAACATGAAATAATATTTAAAATAACGCTATTATTCGCGATATAACAAAAGAAATTATTTAAACCGTTTTTGTGAAAAAAAAATTGAAATAACCTCGTTTCTATTCTTCATTATTGATGAAAAAATACGTATCGTAAATATTATTGAAATTTAGATTCGAATTTAAATTTAATGCGTTTTACGTTAATGTTTAGAAATATATTCGTGTGTAGGTACACAAACACACACACACACAAACATATAAAATTCTAGCTTACTAACCATAAGAGTAGCATAATATAGGCCGTCGAGCGGATGCAGTTCCTCGTTGTAATTTATGCTGACCAGGTTGGTATTAATTCAAGCTATGGAAAATAACATCACGCGTTATACTGTTTAGAAATATTTTATCGTTGAAAGAAAATTTTTCCTACGTCGATGAAATATAATAACACGATAGTTAATAAGTTAACCGTATTCGATGCATAATAAATTGTTTTCAAAAGTTAAATAATGATCGATCTCACGGATTATTTCTTATGAAATATGTTACGATCAATTCAAATTAATTTCACATAGAGAGAGAAAGAGAGAGAGAGAGAGAGAGACGTATGTAAATTCATTTAAATATTAAACGATTTTTCATTAAATTCTAACGTTTTATCGATTACTTTCTTCGATCGATTAAAAGATAGATAAAATTAGAAGAACTATTGGAATGGGGATAGTTCTGTTGCTCATTTTAAGCTGCCGTGAGCAATATCACGAAACGAAAGCAATTATACCATGAAAAAAGGAACGATATAAAGTAGATTATAAAGAGCGAACATCTTGTACCTTTATAATAAGAAGAACATTGGGTTTTCTTTGATGTTAGGAAAATTGCACATGCATAAGCTTTAAAAGTTCTTATAAGTCATTATCAGATATTACACTTTTTTTCTTTTCTATTATTTTGTTTCCTTATAATAAAAGTACTTCTTTTTGTAGTTTTTTCTTATTCTCGTCATTCGATCGATTGTTCGATTCAATTCGAGAGAAATAAAACGAAAAATATAAGGCATCTCTTGTAAGGTCCTTATTTTTATAAATGACTATTAGAAATAATTTATATTAAAATAATAATGGTTTTTGTACTCTTTACGATCAGATTGTTCCTTTGAATTCCATAGAAAATAATTGGAAGAAGAAAATAGTCATGTCAATGAAAATTTGTTTTGCAATTATCGATAATACAACTTTTGTGAACTAAGAAATACATTTTTTTGCTTGTTTAATTTTTTTTTTTTTTTTAAGTTTTTCTCGTATCTCAATCGATTGTTCGATTCAATTCGAGAAAAATAGAAAGAAAGAGATAGTCACGTCTCTTCTGGGTAGCTCATCGTCAAGCCACTTACGCGCAAGTACTGAAAGCTCGTCGTTAGAACGGAAATACTTTCCACTTGATGATGCTTCGAGAAGAAGAGCTTAAAAATAAGAAAAAGTAGAAGAAGAAGAAGAAAATGGAGAGTGTAGAAGCAGAAGTAGAAGTAGAAGTAGAAGAAGCAGACGAAATGTGTAACTCTTCGGTTATTATCGAAACGTTTCACCGGATTGTAATATATTTTCTTTTTTCAATCCGTGCTGCGTTATAATTGTCTTCATTTATAAAGAGAACATTTTTCAAGAAAGCAGATTTTTTGTTTTTTGTTTTTTTTTTAATGGAATAAAAAACTATACGATTAAATTTCATGTTTAACACGGTTTCGTTTTAATACGGTTTGAGAGTTGTAAGAAATCCCCATAGACACGCGATATTTCAACAGTATAGTTTCACTTCAACGCGCTTTGAGATTCGAGATAATCCCCATACAACACGAGAGACGTAATAAAAAGTTTCTTAATATAGACAGCATCTCATTTTTTATTTTACATTCGAGCGTGTCCATTGTAGTACATTTGTATACGTAATTTGATAATATTCAAATTTTTAATTCATTTTAATTCGTGGTATATTAAATGCATGTATTTTAATAAGTAAACATATACTTTTATGAATAAAAATAAATATATTATAATTATTGTGCACACTGTCGTTTGATTATAAAGCATAGGCAAATATACGGGTTTGCATGTGAATATAAAATACGTATTATTTATCGAATATTGATTTCATTTGATTTTTTTTTCTTTTTAATAAACTTATAATTACTTATGAAAGTAAAATAATACAATTTCATTCATTTATGAAACTTGACATTTATTTTTGTAATAATTCTTTGTTTACTTTAACGCGAGTTCACGTTACAAGGCATATTTCTAGGAACCTAAAAATCGTGTTATATAAATATTTATCTACGTATCGTTAAAAAAAAATGTGTTCTATTTTTATAGTACAAAAAATACGTCAATTTTGTGTGTGTGCCGTAAGCGATTAAAATGTATTAATAACGTCAAGGAGTTAATTACGTGTGTCTTTGATATATAATCAAACAAAAAGAAAGAGAGAAAAGTGATCCTTTTTGATCATCAACGATGGCAAGTAATTAAATATAAAAAAAAAAGGATAACACAGGAAAAGAACGTTTGACACACGATTCACTAGGTTGATATGTGAATCGTGATTTTTTTATCTTTTTATTTTTTTTTGTTTTTTTCTACAAAGAAAACTAGAAGGGTGACATATTATCTGTGACAATATGGTTTATTTTTCTATTTTAAAATAAAAAATTATATTATAAAATATTATTTCGTTGTGCAGTGTGAGTAAATTCGTATAGTTTTCGATCGATAATTATATATATTATGATGAACTATATTAATGGACAAAGCTATTAATTAATTACCATTTGCCACTGTAATAGCTTAAGTTAGGGTTAGGTAAGAGAAGAGAGGGAAAAGGGTTAAGGACACGGTTATCTTGACCATGGATAATCATCGTTCATGTATATATGCGATTGAGACGAGATCATCTGGGTTATCCATACCAATGACGAAAGCCATCAGCCAAGCATTCAATCTATTTTGGTAATTAATGATAGCAACCTGCATCGTTAATAAATTGACAATACCAAAATAATCGAAATATTATAATTATTTAACAGTTAGTTCACACATTTAATGGATCATTAAATGGTATCCAATTTTGCAAATTTTTTTTGGAATATTTAATAAAAAAACTCTTTGTATTAAAATGAAAAAGAAAACGGTTTTATTTTACGAATATTTAGATATACAACAAAAAATATTAATTATTAATTTTTTATAAGCAAAATAACAAATATAAAAACAATCTTTCTAAATTACTTTTTATTAATCGTTTAAGTCTTACAATCAGAGGTTTTTAAAAGAAAACTGTAGAAAAAGTTTGAACAACACCATATAAAGTTTGTTTTAATCAAA
The DNA here is from genome assembly GCF_001465965.1 of Polistes dominula. Next base: position 2,989,498 of record NW_015148977.1, read on the forward strand.
TGCGAAATTCAACAGTCAATTTACTGAGATTTTTCAAAACAAAATTTGAAGATTCAAACGGTTAAGAAGAAAAAATTGTACCTTCAGATATTTTGTACGATTAATCTTGAATATTTGTAAGAGTATAAAAAAAGGAGCTTACAACAGTGATTGAAATTTTATTAAATTAGGTAGAAAAAGTAAGGAAAAACGAATTGACAGGAGTTAAAAAGTGGAGATACGATAAATAGTGAGATTTATTTAGGGTAAGATGTTAATTCATGACTTGCCGACGACAAGCGGTTTAATCAAACTATATTTAATTAATTATGAGATTGGAACAACACAGAGTAAGCTTATAGTTTACTGTCTCCAGATTAGTTTGGAAACTTCCTAATACTTACTAATACTATTTTCTAGTATTTATCCCGCTGTCAAGAGATACGATCTCTACGAAAGCTTCCTTGCTTACATTAGATGCAATTTTGTCGAGTAATACCTATCGTGAAATTACTTTTGTAGATAACTTTACAATTAACGTTTTTTATCTTATGTCTAATCATACTCGAAGTCACCTACTTTAGTAGCACAAAATATTGACAAATATTGAATTCATGTGCATTTAATATTAAAAAGACATTAAATTTTTTTTTAATATTAAATACACATGTATTCAATATTTTTCAATATTTTGTGCTACTAGGGTATGTTCAATTACGAGTTTGATTGATTTAGTCTCTCTCTCTCTTTTTTTATTTTTTTTTTATTTTCATTCTTTATGTAATATATATTATTACATTTAAGATAAATGATCTCCACGAAAAGTGTGTGTCATAATGAAATATTTAAAGACACTTTGTCTTCGAAGAATCACCTAGCTCTTATTATCCCTCTTCCACTCTTTGGCTGAAAAAGACAAGGAAGGGCAGGTGACTAACGAGATAATCTAATTTCCTATTTACTCGCGACGCGGAAGTCTTTAATCGAATTTTAAGGAAAATAGGAATACCCTTGGGTTAAGAGGATAATACTACTTTTTCGATTCAATATCTAAGTCTTCAATTTTTCTTATCTCACGATGAAAAGTTTATTCAATCGTGAACTAATATTCTTTCTTTCTCTATCATTTGTAATTCGTAGCTTTTAAAACACAATGGAATTATATGTAAGAATGTCAAATTTTAATGTAAAGAAAAAATATTTGTATCGATTTTAATCATAGATTTGATATTTTTAAATCGTTTGATCTTTGACAAAAAAAAAATACAAAACAAAATAAAAATAAAAAGAAAAGTGTTTAATAAGCCAACTTTTTTTTCATTCTTTTTCGTTTCTTTAAATATTTTTTTTTTTTTTGACGTTTGATCTTTGCTTCTTTTTCGAATTCCTTCGTGTAATTCTATCTTGCTAGATATTCCTCTCCTTCTTTATATTAATCAAATTGAAAAAGCGTTGCAAGATAGAGAGAGAGAGAGAGAGAGAGAGAGAGGGAGAGAGAGAGAGCTAGCTTATAGGAAAGAATCTTGGTAAATTTCAATTTAAATGAAGGAAGTAAATTTCTAATGGGGGCCCTAGCCAGAGCAGTTTTGCACTTTTCCAAGTAATTTACGTTTAACCGATTAATCAGATCTCTCTTATAGATTGCGGTGAAATTAAAAATTCTATTCTCGTACTCTTGGGGAATCAACGTTTGCCCTTGATTACGTCGACCATTTGTATTCCGTTGGTTTTTCTTTTTTCCTTATTTCACATTTTATTATATATTATATTTTTTTTTTATTTTAATAATTCTTTTTTCACACTTTTTCTCAAACGTTTTGTTTGTTAACAGAATGTATAACTCGTATTACAAATTTCGTGTACTGTGTGAATACAACCTGTAAAGGTCACAAGTGGGCACGCCCTTCGTTAATCGATAGTAATTGTTTTTATTTCTCGAGTTAACATTAATCACAATTCTCTGGAGTCATTCGTTCGAACACATTTCAATCCCAATACGACATTTAAACTTTGTTTGACTATACTCATCGTCATTTTTCATTTCTTCATTTAACACCGGATGCGTCGAAAGGTTAAAGGTCGGTAAAAGCTTCAATATTAATTACTATCATTTCGTTGTTCCTTAAGAGAATAATTATTTCACGAGTATTCTCTCTAATGTTCTTGTGGCAATAAATCCTCGAGTAAAGGTGCAAACGTGCATTACAACGTTGATTAGAACTAAAACACGAGACAACGATTCGTCTTAATGTTACAAAAACAATAATGTTTAACTTCAGTTTAATTGAAATTATTATGATTTTTCATAACATGATCCATTTACGTATAACATGACAATTATGACAGATATTCCATAGATTTAATAACACCATTATAATCGTCTTTTTGATCGATCATTTTTATTTTTTTTTTATTTTCCAAAAAATAACTCATTATATTTAATAAAATATTCGTATAAGAGTACTTTCTCAATTTTAACCAAAGACTTTAATTAATGAATCTTTAATTAATGAAAATCTGTAGAAAGGAGCTTTACATCAAACTTCCGTGATGTTTTTTTTTAACGTTGATAATATTTCGTTTTAATTTATTTCAAGATTACATCATTTATATAGAAAATATTTTTATATAACTTTGAAAAATTATATTTTTCATTATGCGAATTTATCTTAAGGTTTGATCAAAAAGTTGTTTATATCGTTAAAAAAAAGGAAAAGAAATGATTTTGATTAACGATATTTATTCTCCTCAACGATAAATTGATCATTAATTTTCTTTCCAACAGATATTATTTTTCCTTTCTTATTTATGCTCTTATGAATAATACGTAATATAAAAGAAAAAGAAAACAAAAAGAAAGAAAAAAACAACACATATTTTTTAACGAGTACGCATGCGTACCTTGTCATTTTCTTTTTATTTTTTTTTTTTTTTTTACGTTTTTTTTATATTTCATTTAGTACTAAATCATTTTTACGATCAACTAAGATATTCGTATTCCAAATAACCTTCCATGTTTCATAAACAACAAGATAATAATAAAATCTATGGTGGATAAAGGGTGAGGGTGAGGGTAGAAATATGTTAAGAAATCAAATACGAAATCGTTGCGATTGTGATCAATCAATTTTCACGAATTTGTTGGTAAACATTTTTCCTAGTTTTTTATAGAACGTGTTAGTGTCGACTTTTACCCGGGGTTGAGGGGGAGGTAGGAGGGAAATTGGAAAAACTGAAAGGAGGAAAGGGTAGATACGCGTATGAAATCGTCGTTCGATAGTAGTAGTAGTAGTAGTAGTAGTAGTAGTAGTTTGATGCTCAAATTTAATCGAAAACTGTACAGCATCGTTCGAAAAATGTACGAGGGTGAATTCGATGCTCTCTAACGGGTGCTCGACAAATACGAAGTAGACACACAAGCCAATGGTCACGCATTTCTCCTAGCTCGTGTATTTTGTTTTTCTTTCTTTTTATTCTCTTTTTCTTTTTTATTTTGTTCTCTTTTTTTATAGGCACTTTAAAGTGTTCTCTTGTGTCGAACAGCAAAAATAACAACAACAACAACAACAACAGCAGCAACAACAACAACAACAACAACAAGGCGATATGTGTTGTAGTGATGACGCACGATGACTATGATAAAAGTGAATAAAATCGAATCAAGTGAAGAATCTAATTTATTTGATAGACTCGGTGGTGCTTTTGTGCACAGGACGTACCATGGAGGATTAATTTACGTTAGTGTGATCAAAATGAGGAGAAATTTGTGCGAGAGGAACGAAATAACACGTAGAAAGATAAGAAAAATGGAGAGAACTCTGACACCGAAAGAAACTCTATTGCGATCGAGCGTGCGTTAAAAAGATGAAAGAACGATTAAATTTATAAATGAAAAAAAGAATAAATAAATAAAATAAAATAAAATAAAATAAAATAAACTAAAAAGGAAAAAGAAAATAAACAATAAGAAGAAGAATAAATAAAAAAAGATAAAGGGAGAAAGAGAAAATCAAATATGACGATTACGATCGATATAAAAGCCTAAGAAGAATTGATCAAGAATTAATCGATGATAAATATCGATAATATCGAAGCGGCCTCTCGCATTTCAAAGTGATACCGAATTGTTTGTCTAAATAATCGCTGAAGATGATTAAATACTAACATTCAAGGCGGCCCCATAAACCGTCAATTTCATAACACATTTTAATTCCATGTCGACTTTTGCTTCCTCCTCTTACCCCTCTTTCCTGAAACTTCATCATCTCCCTCCTCTCTTTCTATGAGATAAAGAGAGAGAGAGAGAAAAAGAGAGGGACGAGTTTAACAAAGAAGCGGTTGGAAGTTCACGTTGAATCAATCGACTTATATCTCGTGTGCTCAACGCAGTAGAGCGTGTGTAGAACTCGTAAAGTGAATCCCACGGCCAAAAAGTATTCGCCAGGACTCCATCTACCCCTCCCAATCCTTTTTTCCCACCTATCCCTGCCAATTCTTTTTGAGCTCGTAACAGAAGTGAAAAAGAAAAAGAGAGAGAGAGAGAGAGAGACCTTTGAGAAGAAACTAGAACGCCCAATTCGAAGTTTACCGATCAAACTATTCAATCAGCAAGAAGCAGCAGCATCCCTTCTTGATATTCTTTCATAAAGTTCGATATACCGCATTCGATATACCTAATGCATTCTTCAATTTAAAAGTGACATTAATCAGATATAAGATATATTCTAAGAGAAATTGTGAACATTGAAATTAAATTTAATAAGGAGTCGCAGAAAATGATAAGCACGTTTCAAGGATACAAAGAAGATATATATACTTGAAGTTTTGATTATAACAAAAAGACAATTTAGAAATGAAAATATAAGAGTACATAAAAATAGTATTGTCTATGAAACGTAATTCTATACGAGCTCTAAAGTACCTAAAGTATTTTAAAAGTGGAAAAATATACGATAAGAATAATCACATCTACCTTTGTTTTTTCTTGCTCGACACAAATTTATTATATCTTTGGTAATAGATTAGATTTCTTACCTTTGCATTTGAAACGTGCGAAGACGTAACTCGTACAATACGAGAACGCCTAATAACAGGAAAAAGGGAGGAGAACCTGTTTACGATTCGAAGATATTTGTGCGAGTCCTTTCGTTGCGATATCGAGTAACGTATTCAAGGATTGTCACTAAAAAGAAATTGATGTTACAGTAGTAAATCAGATAAGGTGAAATAGGGGAAAAAGAAAAAGAAACAAGAAGGATTGAAGTGAGAGAAAGAGAGGGAAAAAGAGAAATAGGGAGAGGGAGAGAGTGAGAGAGAGAGAGAAAGAGAAAGATTTGGAAGACGTTGACCCTCAACGAAACGAGGAGAATCAAGCTTGGTAAAGTCGGCCCTGAATGTTTTGACGCTGAGTGGTGCTAGGGTGCCGAGGTGGGGGGCACGTGGTCTTGCTGCCTGCCGTGCGCCGGCGGCAGCGGGGGTGGGGGTGGCGGTTCTGTCTCGGGGGCCACCCCCGAAGCCAAGAAAGGCGTCGTCTTATCGCTCAAGCCTCACCAACAATATCACCATCAGCAGCAGCAGCAACAACATCAGTACCAACAACATCAATATTCTCAACAACATCAAGAGAAACAACAATTACAATATCAGCGACAGGATTCCAACGAGAAGAAATCTTCCCAACAACCAAAAGTTCAGGATCAACAAAATAAAAATCAACAGAAACAAACGATTTCCACGGTGGATTCGAAAGACCGTGCACCTTTAGGTGAACTTGATGAAGATCTCGATGATTTTGATGACGAAGAGGAAAAGGAATGCGAACTGAGAACCGAAGAGGAAGAATTCGGAAGAGAAGGTGGTACGCAACACCGATTGAGTCCAAGATTACACGATATCGAAGAAGAGGACGATGAAGAGGGTCGCAACACACGTGAAAGGTCAGTGCACGAAATTTATATTTATACAATTATTTATTATTTATATAAATAAACCTTTCTCATTCTTGTCTTTATATTTATGATGATTATTTTCTGACTACCAAAGGAGAGTCCTTGTTAATTGTATTTATATGAAAAGTCGTCATATTTAATTAAAAAGTTTGATGTATGGATTAAAACCAATTGAAATTTGATCCGGTTTTAGAAAGATTCCGTACTTCCAACGGTTACATGAATTTTCGATCTTACGAAGAGATCATCTTCACCTACGAATCTTCTTTCATACTTTGAGACAGTTATCGACATCGATAATTTTGTTCACTGTTGTCAAACTTTACTTTTTGAATCTTGCTTGACTATTACTAGGTCAATTTCGTTCGTCCTTCATTTGTAACTTATCTTATCTCATTCTTTTATTTCATTCCGAAGATTTCAAACATTTCAAGATAAATTCGAAAGTTTTGATAAAAAGTGATACGATTGAAAAATTTCTTTATTTTTAAAAAAATATGTGATCTATCCTGTTAACATGTTTTTTTGTTTTCAATATGGTATTTCAAGATCGGGTTTATTTTATTATTTTTATTGCTCTTTTACACGTCGTTATATTAAATACCTTTTAAAAACTTTTTAAATTCTTATAACGAGCTGTTAATCGAGAAGAAGAAGGCATCTTTGTACATTTTCTTCCCGTTAAATTTTAATAAAGCCTTTATTATCGAATTAATAGAGTCACGTTTTTTTAAATAGCACTACCGTAGTTAACTTTCCAGATCGGTGAACCCAATCCCTAAGGTAACTTTTTTTCTTTTGTGTCTTTTTAAAAGAAGAAAAATCTTCCAACGTTTTTCTCGATGCGGAAATAAATGGACGGAAATCATGCGATACGGTTAACGATTTGACAAAATAAAAAAAAAAAATAAAAAAAAGGGGAACTTACACATTCTCTTAAAACGTTCTTTAAATAAATCGTTCGAGTCGAATATCTTTCGCATTGGCTTTTCTTCATGGATGAGAAAATTCTTTGTTTTTTTTTTCATTTTTGGTTTTGCGAGCAATAAACTTGCCAGAAGCATCGAAAGCTTTCGCATGCTTTCTCTTTCATTCGAAGTTACTTGTGCGGTCAAAAGATGGTTGGAAAATGGATAAAGTAACGGACCGCGTCGAATTGCCTAAAGGGATCGTAGGATTTAAAGATAAGAAGGGACGTGTTTTGATCGAATAGAAGGGAAAGATAGATGAATTTTGTTCACCACATACAGGGTGTTTCACATATGTTTTATTTCGTAGAAATGTATTAACATATTCTATAAATAAAAAAAAAAAAAAAATAAGAAAAACAATTTTATATAAAAATAGTATTACAATATTTATCATTATTATTATTATCAAATATTACGTTGATGGGAGGATAATATTAGAAGAGATCTGAAAGAAATAGGATATGAAGATCGTGAATGGAAGGATCGCGCTCAGGGACGGGAATAATGGCGGGATTTGGTATTTACGGCAATGAACTTTCGAATTTCTAATGCCAACTAATACTAATAATAATAATAATAATAATAAAATTATCAAATATTTAAAATTCTATAATATTTTTAATAAAAAACATTTTATTATTTTAATTTTAATCATAAAATATGGTGACATCGTTTGACTGAATAAAAATGAAACCCTCGGTATACATATATAGCTTAGGTTAAAAACGTATCGTAAAGTAAACGAAGACTATATACATAATATATAACATCATTGGGGAACTTGGGTAAGGAACGTCGTAAAACTACGATGTTCGATAGTGTACGATAGTATCTCGGTTTTATGAAAAATCGCTTCACTTAGTTTTCTTTCGTAGCTTCGGAAATTTGTTTGAATGAGCTACGAAACGAGAGTGACATCATCTTTATGTAAGAAAAGAAAGAGTATATAGATCGTTCGATAAAATATCATAATTTATGTGTCCAAGAAATCTGGCAAATCTTACACTCTTATTATACGTTAATTTATGTCAGGATATTGCCGGAGATATAGCTACGTCAAGGGCCTAGTAAAACACGTTTGTTATAAGAGCGATTGCATGCGTGGGTTTAATAACGGCTTGGTAATTGCGTTGGAAGTCACGTTAGAAGAAAACTTACTATTGCTTGATCGAAATCTTAAGACTGAATGTGTGTGTGAACAATTCTACGGTTATCATTAGGAGATTAATCATTTTATTTGTTTCTAAAATAATATTTCTATTGATTAACTTTGATATTTTCGAGATAAATATTGAATTGTAAATATTGAAAATTAATTTTCTTCTCTCTCTCTCTCTCTCTCTCTCTCTCTCTCAAGTACATTATTGAAATATACATAAAGTATAACGAGATGTTTGAGTTGGTAACTTCTTTTCATCTAGTGTTAACTTTCTCTTCCTCTTTATTTCTCTGTATTTCTATAGCTCAACGGTATTATAATAATCCTAGTTAATGGAACGTTCAATAAAGTGAATATATATATATATATATATATATATATTGCGAGGAAATATATTGGTGCCTATAGGATCACGTTGGCTTTGTAGGAAATAGCTTCGGTTCGATATTGCTTGTTTAGTTCTGATTGGGAGATTCCTCTTCCAGATCGCAACGAGCAGACGTTAATGGCGAACGGACATCGGTTTTGTGCTAATAGTTATCGCCTGGAACGAACGATGAAATGAGCTTCGACTGTTGAAATCAGATGCTTTCTCTCTCTGTCTTTTATATTCGTGCGATCTGTCTCGTTTTCATTATTATTGAAAGTCAAACTCTATCAAGATAAATTATTAATAGATACTTGACAATACTTCAATCAATCTTATATGTACTTTGTAAAATCTAAAATTTTTACGATTCAACTAAAGAATACAATTTAATGTTAACATATACACACACACACACACACATGCATGTTTAAAATATTAAAATTCCATTCTCTAAATTTTATATAAATATAAGATGTTCTGGCCATGCATTGTTGTGGCTTTGTTATAAAACGTTGATTTAATATAATTTTAAACTATTTAATGCAGTCAAATTAATATTCACTAATTCAATTGTTGGGAATTCAAATTAGGCATAAAATAACATGAACTTTTTAATATATATAATATATAATATATAAATAACAAAACACCCTATAATACCACAATTAGAATGGAATACACGAAAAAATATAAAAAGTAAGGTTAGTTATATCATATGTTATGTAAATCTGAAAAAACGTATGACGTGAATATATCGGAATAATGAAATTGTGATACAGCGCTACCTATTAAATTCTTACAGAACCTAGAGACTGAGATTACCTCTGAATAATAAATCCTTAAATTAACAATAACAAATGAAAATAATTGCGATAAAAACTATCCTATATTCTAGTTGAAAAAAGTCATAGAAAATAAAAAAAATTTCATTAAGATCAGTTCAATAATTTCAAAGTTATTAGTGGACAAACATTGTGATACTGAATTTTTATATATAAAGATTTTTACATTCATGTTTAAAATATTAAAATTCCATTCTTTAAATTTAATATAAATATTTTAATGATCGTACTATACATATGCTTATTTCATTAATAAAATTTTGTATTTAACATGCATACACATACATATACACAGAAGCACACACACACACACATATATGTAAAATTTCTTTCTCTGATGAGATCATTTCGAAAATTCATAACCCGACGAGAAAATACGCTTTAATAATGCAGAAAACATTGACCTACTAACATTCTGACTACATGTATACAAATGTTTTGACCTTTTAAGGAAAATGTTTTTATTATCAATAATTCGAGAAGAAGTAACGTATGAAAAGTAACCGAATGTGTTTACAAAACAAGTTAGTAAAGTTTGAACGATGATAGAAGCAACATCCATAGCGATTCCTTGACAATTAGGCTAACAATTTTTACGGAATTTTTATACTAATCTTATAAAAAAGTAAGTACATATTGTATTCTAATGAAATATATTACATATACAAACTTAATTACAGAAGTATTCGTAATCCCATTGATCAATTTGCAATTTCGTTTCTATACCTGTCTATGCGATACATATTATATTTACTTTATTGCAATAGAACACTTTATTGTTAGATTTTATTATTACTCTTAGAAATATATATTTGTAATTATTATAAAAATACAATTATTATATATTTTGTTATTAGTTTGATGCTCGTTTTCATCTTATAATCCTTTTGAAACGATTTGACATCTGTTGTGGGATTTATGTTCTTATCAGTTATGTCACATTTTACTTTTCTCACAATAAAATGTTCTTTTGTAATCATTTAAAAGTTTACTAGTTTTAGTTTAATGTATAAGAATTTTGAAATATTGCATTACATAAAAATATATTGATTATTTTAAATTGATAACAGGGATACGAGTACTGTATATGTAATGTTTGTCTAGATACGATGAAAAACTTTATTAATAGTCTAATAAAACTTTGATTAATCATTTATTCCATACTTTCGTCAGTTTTATCAAAAAGTATGCGAAACTTTTTACTAAGGTAATGCTTATCCTAATTGTAAGTAGGAAACGTTGTGGTATTTTCGCCTTTTTATTATGGAAAGAAATAAATACTTTCAAATATGACAGAAATTCATTGCAACATAGGATAGAAATATTTTAGTCGTTGGAGAGTTGTGTCACGCTACGTAAGCTTTTATACACACGAAGGTATATAATTATAAAACACGCATATATACACATATACAAGTATAAGTATATAAATACCAAAACGTTAGCATGATAATACTTGCGAAGTCCAGATTTAACGCTACGCGTTCTCGGAGAATTATTATTTAACGTGTTTTGAATATAAACAGTAAACGTTGATACAATTAAATCTTTCATTTTGTGAAAAAAAAAAGAAAAAATATACATATATACATATATATACATATTTAAGTACTTAATATGTACATTCTTCGAGCTATGAAAAATAGATTACGTTTGTTTAATCACACAGTTGAAGTCTTGTGAAAATGTTTAGTATTATTAAATTATATATAACCGAGAAAATCAGATTTGTTTTGTTTAAAAAAAAAAAAGAAGGGAGCCAAATAGAAATTCACTTTTTTATACTTTTTCTTTCTTATAAAAGTATGGTGGAAATAACAGGTGGTTGCTAGTAGAGCGAAGAAAATATAAAAGAGAGAGAGAGAGAGAGAGAGAGAGAGAGAGAGAAAGAGAGTAGAATGAAAAAAAAGAAAACGAAAGATAAATTTAACATTACATAAGATCACATTTGTGATAATAGCATTATTCGAATGGATGTTATATCAGCAATGTAATTTAAATAGTGGTTAATATAGACTACGTATATGTGAATAGAATTGAAAGAAATAATATCTTTTTTCTTCTTGATCAAAGCATCCCTCATCTAGTAGAACACGAAGTAATTCATCTGTATACATAGTTAGTAGAAAATCTAATTTAAACCTTAAAAGCAACGCTTTCGTTGGCTACCATATCAACTTTTAAATATGTAATTTTTAATGTTTTTCAAAATACACTCTCCTACTACTTTCTCTATATACATATATATCTATCTTTCTCTTTTCTATTTCACGTCGTCGTCGGTGTGGTTGTAGATTCCAACCTTTCATCTTTGACTTTAAACTTTGATTTAAATTCGTCATTAGACATTTACCGTTATACTTCGTTATCTTTGAAATTACGCTTAAAGCTTGATGATCATCGTGGTTTTGTAAATAAGGTCACAATATCAAAATCTCGAGCTAGCCGTCATCGAATTTTAATTCGAAAAAAAAAAGGTCAGAGACGATTTTCCGAGTGAAGTTGGATATTAATTTTAATTATGTGCGGTATCATTTTTTTACTTTTTTTTTTTTTTTTTGAAAAGGTCGTAAGTTCAAAGAAAAATAATTTTTTATCTTTTTCTTATTAGGGTTTTATACAAAAAGTTATGCTTTTTCTTAGTTTATCTTATACGTAAGTATTCGTCATCGTGTCTTTCGTTTCAGTCAAAGAACTTTCATGCCAACTCTTTCTTTCTCTTCTCTTCTTTCTCTCTCTTTTCTAGAACTTACATAAGCACAAGCTATTTTAACTTTTAATAGCATCGGATAGAGATTTAAAAAGAATATGAAATATAAGAATTATAGAAGAAAGTTTTATGAGAGATTTCTCATTCACATGATCAAAAATATATATATATATATATATATCGAAAAACAAATTTTTTCCTACTTGTTTAACTAGGAAATATAATGTTATACTTTTAGATCTATATTATTCGTTNTATATATATATATATAATAGATAAAATATGACTTTTGGATAATATACATAAATAATACGATCATAATATATTCGCGATAAAAAGAGATTTTACATGGTTTGTTGTTTATACGTATACGATAATTTAACGATGTTTATTATATCAGCAAGACAAATCCAATCGACAGTGTTCGTTGTTATTTGTAGGAATACACGATGAATGTTTTTATGGATTCCTATAAAATTTTATTGCCGTAGAAACATGAAATTTTACCAGCTTAATAGTAATAGCAAAAGTTTTTCTATTGGTCGTATTTGTATTTATTTATACGTAGATGTGTAACGTCAGCTATGTAATTTAGTTGTTTGTTCAACAGAAGCTTTAACGTTAAATAAAAACAAATTGAAACTAATTAACCGACTGACGGCTTTTATGGAGGATAAGATATGTCTTCTATTTTAGCGAGTTTAACGTGTGTAATCAGTGTAGCGTTACCCGTCACTACAATTTGTCTTTTATTTTATAGTGCTTCTGATTACGTTAACATCGAAGCTACGCGAAGCTTCTAAATTAGATCGGACTGAAAGGTTTGTTGATTTATTGTAAAAGCTCGTAACGTTGTTGTTGTATTTTTATTTTTATTTTGTTTTTCTTTCTTATTCTTTTTTTTTTTTATATGCATTATATTTTCTTTTATTCGAGTTTTTAATAATTATTATGTTTATAAAGCTGTTAGTAATTTAAAACAATCCATAAAATGTTGATGAATAAATATGAAAATAAATCGATAATCCAATTGTGAACGACGCATTGAAATATTGAAATATTATTCGCTTGTTTTTCCTTTATTTATTAAAATACGATAAAATTCGTAATTACAATATAAAATTACTGGAAAAATAGCTTGTATAAATGTTATAATAAACTGTAATTTCTGATCAATTTTAGCGAATATATTTAATTAAATTTACTTGAAATTATGCAATCTAATAAATATTCTATTTGCAATTTATATTTGTTCTATTACTTCAAATAGAATATCATAAATAGTCATGTGTATAATACCTTGATTATGCTTATTGACTTGTACGTTATCTACATTATTCATTTGTGCGTAGATTATTATCGAGATTGTTTTATAGGAATATTTAAGATTAAAATTTTATGATAAATAGATTGATCTATTACAGATTTACATATAACATATTGAATTCATTCGCAAATGCTAATTTGAAAATGTGTTTACGTTTAATATGTAAATTCATAACTTAATCGTTTATACGTAAAATGCATAATATTCATTTTTCCAAAAGCATTTCAAGTGTATTATACACGTAATTGCTACGAACTCACGTAATTGAGAAAAATATTTTACGATGAAAATGATAGGAAAATATCGATAATATCGATGATCGATATTCCCTGGGCTTTTACGAACCGTTCAAATAATTGAAAATTTTACGTTCCATGAAATATCCGTAAAATATTGTCCTAATTATACGCGCGATTTTCAACGTATTTTGATTGAACTTATTTTTTTTTTCTTTTTTTATAAATAACAGATTATATACCGCTACATGTGTGATTTGTTTAATATTAATATTATTTTCAAGAAATATATACATATTCATAAAGTTCTTTATGTTTAAGAAACGTTTGATCAACGTCTTTGTAAACTTCTGACACGTATTTTAATTATCACATACATGATGTGCATTAACATTGAGACACAAAGAGAAGCATAGAAGATCAAAGTAAATTAGATCATGTAAATTTAGTAAATAAATGAATAAAAATTGTGATCTTCTATTAATTATTTTTATTATTATTATTATTATTATTATTATTATTATTATTATTATTAGTATAGAATTTTGTATGTTGAAGATGATACAGAAAAGAATATTTTAATTTAAAAACAAATTACGTTATTAATCACATATTCAAATGAAAATGGGAACGAATAATATAGATCTAAAAGTATAACATTATATTTCCTAGTTAAACAAGTAGGAAAAAATTTGTTTTTCGATATATATATATATATATATATTTATCTCTTCTTTTCAATTCTACTTTTATTTGAAACGTTGTATATTTTATTTTTCTTTTTTTCGTAGACATATAGGATCAATGTTATTTTTCGTATAAAACTTTTTTGAACGACTCAAAAAGGGAAGATGAGAGAGATAAAGAAAGAGAGAAAAAGGGCAGATAAAATTTTTGCAAAGTATAAAATATTTCTCGATTCAACGTTATATTCGATGTAAATAAAAATACGATATGATTCCATCTTGTATAGTTGAATTTGTTTGAAAGGTAATACTAGTATACTCGCAGATGGAGAGTAGCATTCGTAAAACGGAAATACAATTTCTAACATAAGAGAGACAGAGAGAAAGAAGTACATAACGTTTACTTATTATTCGTAGTAACCACTGTGATGGGGATATTCCTAGTTTCAAAAGATATTTTCTTTGATACGACTACAACATCTTTTCCCACATGAGTACTAACAGAAATAAATAAGAACTTGGTAGAGAAAAAGAGATAGTGAAAGAGAGATAGGAAGAGAAAGACAGAAAGAGAATATCTAACGTCACATTGCATCGTTTTATTGAATCCAGGCTTTATTCATGAACAGAGCCAGCTCTAAGCGTCAGCCTTGCAGATAACGAGCTTTCAAATGGACCATTCGCTATTTCACGGATGTAAAGTTAACTCTAGTGGATGGCAAAAGTTGTACCATTTCTCTCGGTCATTGCGCAAAAGAAAAAAATCGTTCTTTTCATTGCGGATGTTTTAACGAAAAGAATATCATCAAGAGAGTTGTGTACATTTTTTCAACAAATCGATAACCCTTGTAAAACACGAGTTTACAACAAAAATTTACTAATAACGAATAATTTGTGTGAAGTATTTTAAAAAATCGATAATCGTTGTAAAACACGAGTTTACAAGAAAAATTTAGCAATAACGATTAATTTTTGTTAACAATTTTCTTCGGAATAGGTATAAATAAAGAAAATAATAAAAAAATAATAAAATGACTAATAAATCGCGATGAATTTTTCATTACAACATATAAAACGTAATTGAATTTTTTGACGATGATTCTATCAAAAGAAGGAAAAAAAAAGAAAGAAAATAAAAGGACAATTTCAACAAGGACATTTCTCCACCTTTCGATCATTTTGAAAATTGGGTAGTCAGAAAATCGACACGAATGGGATCAATAAAAAGGTTTCCTTCCTTTCTTGGTTTTTTTCCTTTTTTTCCTTGACAGTTCATTTTACAGGCCATACCAGAAGAAATCACCAACGCCGAGTGGCGGCGGAAGTGGTAGCAGAACTGGTTGGCGTTCTCGCAGGAGCGTCACAACATCAGGTGCCCCAGGGCATCAACACCACGTGATCGCCAGTGCTGCCGCTACGGCGCAGGCAAGAATGCAGGCCGAACAGGGGAGTATCGGCGAATTGAGGGGTTACCACAATCTGCGATCCCGCAGACATACTTTGGCGAACGTTCGGTGAGTCGAAGATATCATCTTACTCCTTATCGCAAAAGGAGAATAATAAAAGAGAACAATCTGTCTATTTTATATACATCATCCATCTTTGTTTCGTTGTTCTTCTACTTCTTCTTTTTCTTCTTATTGAGAATTTCATTATTTTTTATAAGAAATACATGGATTTTCTTCGAACACTGAATATAAATCTTTAAACGAGATATATTTTGCATTACACGTACTTGACGAGTAATATATCATTATTATTATTATTATTATTTATAGTATTCTTTCTCCTTTCTCTAGTTTAACTTCTTTTTTACAATTTCATAGTAGGTAACTTTATGAGTCTTTTGGGTATTTCTTACCTTATCCTTTTTAGACATTTCTTCTCTTTTCTTTTTCATTTCTTTTCTTTTCTTCTCTTTTCTTTGCCTTTCTCTGTCTTCTTTACTTTTCTCTTTCCTTTACGTCTTCAAATAGAATACTTTCATTATTGGGATTCTAACGTCGAATGAATCAATGTAATTCCTTTTTGAAAGATGATATTACCTTTTTTTTCCCCTTTCTTATCATCGTTCCCTATAACGTGCGGTTCATTGAATGATCTTCCCATCTTTCCCCCTATATCATAGTTAACGAAGTGTACAATCTGCCGAGATATAGTCTTGGCTATTATCCTATTATTTCTCGATCGTTATAGTAGGTGGCAAATCATAATCGTCACAGCCACAAATTTCTCGTTTCCATAATCGTCCGCTATCGGTTCTTTCTATTTTCGTACAAATACAATTCGAAGGGCTGTCTAGATCCTTGCTGTATTCCATTTTTGTCATTTTATTTTCCCCTACACATTCCACGTATTTACCTTGACACGTAATTGATTTCATATCATCATCCTTTTTTCTGTCCTTGCCACGTATTTTATTTTGCTTTGGTATCTTTGCCAAACAAGATTGATCTTTTTTCTCTGATTTGTATTTTCTTTTGAAACTCATGCCAACCTTACTTTTGCTATTAGATGTTGAACAAGTGCACATTTCTTTATCGCAAACTAATTTGCTGAATTTGGGAACGTTCGAAGCATAAGAAGCGTAAGTTTGTAATTTTTCTGGAATATTAGATTTCAATGTTCTGTAACTTGGTCCTTCGTCTTGCGTATTTTGATCCATGTTCGGAACTTTTCTACTATTCAAAAATTTCAACAAAGGATGAGATTTGACTGTAGTCGATATTTTAGGAGAAGTATTGTTAATTCCACAAACGCAGCAATCACATTTATACGTTTCATTTATTTTTTTATTGTAATTTATCGATCTTATTTCCTTTTCTTCGTTGTTAATATTAGATTTCAATGATCTTATAATGTCCGACAATAAACGTTGTTTTTCACTTAAAGTAGGCTCTTGCGTCGTACTTCGTAATAGTAAAAATGGTTTATCCGTTTGAGAACTAACATTAAAATTCGATACAGCTGATCTATTTTTTGGTCTTTTACGCCAACGTATTTTTTTCTCTGATATTTCAGGATCACCACCTGTTTCCGTCGATTTTTGATCCGTTATTTTTAGTTTTATCGGATGAACAGTGCTTGTTTGAGTACCTCTATTAATGACCGTTTGAACGATCTCAGTTTGAGTGATCACAATTTGCATTGCCGATAGCACAGGTGGTAACTGTAAAAAATAAATAGATAATTAATTACTTTTGTGCCATAAACAAATCCTATAAACGTTTGAAAATAGTTTATATATATATATTGTTTACCTCAATTTCTTCTGGTTTTTTGCAAATACAAGGTTGATCCTTCGCAATTAAAACACCCAATGTTGTTTCTTCTTCTATTTCTTCAATCTCAGCTACAGCTAAATACGGTGTAGCTACTACTCGAGGATCGAACGGTGTTTTCGGTTTCTCTTTGATTTTCTCTTCTTTTACGGAAATTGGGATAGGTTCTATCGTTTCAAGCTTATCTGATATTTCTTCTTTTATTTCTTCTTTTATTTCTTCTTTTATTTCTTCTTTTATTTCTATCGGCAACTCTTCCTCCAATAACATTTCTTCTTTTTTTTCTATTTCTTTAGCTTCAATTTTTATTGGTTTATCTTCTAACACTTTCATTTCCATTTTCTCGAATTGTTCTTCCTCAAAAATTTTTTCCGGTACTTCTATCCGTTCTATATCTTCCACAATTGGTGATATTTTTTCTTTCAATTCTATTGTTTCCTGGATATCCTTTGTCAATGGGGTTGGCAACGGTGTTGCAGGCAACTCTTTCATTTCCGCATCGACAAATATTTCTTCTACATCCGTAACTTCGTCTACTTCTAATTTCACCAAAGGTTCTTCATCTACTTTCTCTTCTTTGATCTCGATTTTTGATTTAACTTCTTCTTCTTTTTCTTCTTCTAATTCTTCTTTAGTTATCCTACCAACTTCGGTTTCCTTTTCGTCTTCGAGTTTTTCTAAAATTTCATCATCTTCGACATCAGTTTTTTTTATCGCGATGGGAACTACTTGTTCAACTTTGATTTCATCGATTTTTTCTTTTAATTCGATACTTTTCTCAGGAACATACTTGTCAGGAACATCCGCATGTTTAACTTCTTCTTCTTTTGGAATCAAAATTTCTTCATCCTCGTCAGGTAATTTTTGAATAGGTAATATTATTTTTGTTTCTTTTTCC
>NW_015148977.1:3008393-3137460 GCF_001465965.1 Polistes dominula
ATACTTTTCTCAGGAACATACTTGTCAGGAACATCCGCATGTTTAACTTCTTCTTCCTTTGGAATCCAAATCTCTTCATCTTTTTCAGGTAATTTTTGAATAGGTAATATTATTTTTGTTTCTTTTTTCAATTCATGGTCCACTTCTTGTATTTCTTTTGGAACCACGATATCTTTTTCAATCTTATCTGATTCTTTTGTAGGTACTAACTTGTCTTTAATTGGAATATCAGTAGATTCTTTTATTACCTTTTCTTGGGGTGTCATCATTATCTTATCTTTTTCGATCTCTTCTTCTTTTAATTTCTCAGATACAATATCTGGTTTATCTAACGAAATAGGTTCTTCTTCCGTGGGTTCAACTTTGATCGTTTTTTTTATTTCTTCTGGAACTTCTACAGCAGTTATTACAGGTTTTTCAACTTTACTTTCAGCGACATCTATCATTGGTGTTTCTTCTTTAATCTCTTCCATTTTTATCTTTTTCAAACCTTCGATAATTTCTGTTTCTGGTTTCATTTCAATTTTCTCTCGTATCTCTTCAAAAGGTTTTGATAATACTTCTTCCTTAATCACCATCTTTTCATGAACATCTTCTTTTAGTTCCTCTTTGTCTACTTGTTTTACAATCTCATCTAACTTTGGTATTATTTCGGTGATCACTTCTTTAGCTTGAACCTAATCAACGTTCACAAAGTTCATTTACATATATATATATATATATATGGCACATAAGTAATTATAAGTAATTAATCAATGTTTGCCTAACGATCCTTATCAAGTTGATTTTTTGTTTTATTATATTTAAAATAATAAATTTTATAAAGAAAATTTTAACTTACCCCTGCGTACGTTGCTATATCTTCGGCCAAATTATCTGCATTCGTTTTTACGTTGGAACACGTTGGACATTTCTGAAAGAAAAGTGTCAAACATTTAGATCGATGATGTTACTTTGAAATTAAACAGATTATAAAGTTATACGAACTGATATGACTAAGCGAATCGTATCAACGGTATTGACCCAGGATCTCAGTTTATTCAATGGAATAATGGCATTGTCTTGATCGATTACAGGTTTATCAATTTCTTCGAGAATTTCTTTAGGTTCATACATTTCTTCGTAGTCGTCTTCTTCTTCTTCTTCTTCTTTAAACGTCTCATCAATTTCTTTCGTGTCTTTGGTTTTACGTTTCAGTGCACTTCTGACAATTACATCATCTATTAATTCCGCAAGAATATCATCTTCGATTTCTTCGTCTAATTCTTCTTTTATATCGTCCGTAGGAATAATTTTTTCTGAAATGACTGGAGTAGAGTCGGTATAAGTTGTCGAAAGTTCAGTATCCGTTGCAATCTCTTGCCAATCTTCTTCGTAACACGCGAATTCTGAACCACAAATGCCATAATCATCGTCGTAATACAGTTCCTCTAAAGATCCTAACATCGCTAAGTATTTGTGCATAGCGTCCATTTTCTCTGGCTCCATAGGTTCCTTTGGTATACCAATAACAGGACTCACTTCTTTATCCTGAACTTCAACTTTCGCCAAAGTTTCCTTATCATCTTGCTTATCTTTTATAAGAATTTCTTTATCTAAAACGTCAGCAATATCATCTTCTCTTCCTACATCCTTAGCAGCTACTTTTGGCCTGATTCCAACCAACTTATCAGTAGTTTCTGCAAAATCATCCTCGCCACCGATAATCGTCTCGATCTTTCCAACGCTCATGTATTTAGTCAACTCCGATCTACAAAGGGCCATCCTATCCCTTAGCTTCTCGAGTTCATCCTCAAGTTCGCAGATACGAGACGCCAACTGTTGATTCGCATTGGATTTTCTATCGAGTTGTTCTTGCAAGCTACTCAATGTATCATCAGCCGTATCCCCTTCTTCAATCTTTGACCACATTTCATCGGCATGTTGAAGTGTTCTCATGTAAGTTTCCTCTTTACGTTCCAATTCGGCGATTTGTTTTTTCATTATTAACTCACTTTCAGCCAATTGTCGAAGACGAGCCAAACATTCTACGTCAATGGCCTTGATAGAATCAACGCTTCTTACTCCGCGTAACCATCTTTCACGACATTGTACATCACCGCACTCGCCTATCGAAATAAATTTATAAAAGTGATCTTTCTCATACCATTTGTTTTTATTTTTATTTTCTTATCTCTTAATCTGATCACCTGACTCGCAGAAACCAGCCATCTCATCCTCAGATTGTTCGTCCATCTTCTTTAATGTTTCTCTCAATTCGTTAGCTTCCTTCGTCAAACGTTCGATTTTCCCTTTACGTTCCTCTTGAATTTTCTTAGCCTCCTCCAACTTATCCCTACGTTCCTTAAGTTTAGCTTCCTTCTCTAACCACAATAATCTAGCTTCCTCTAGTCTCTTGTGGGCTGTTTTCCTTTCAGCTTCTACCTCGCGTATCCGACAATCGTAGTGTTGACTTGGTGTATTTGGACAACAAGACTCTCCGGCTGCTGGTGTTCGAAATTGTTTCTCTATTAACTGTTGAAGATTCGGTATTGGAGCACCTTGAGCCATACGTTGCCAAACGTTCCATACCATAACTGCAGGCATAGAACATTCCAATACGTCAAGCCGTTGTCGAAGATTTCCTTCTCGTCTTTCTAATTCTTCCCTTTTCAATTCTTGTTTCCCAATAATCTCGCGAAACTGTCTACCACATTGTCGGCTACCTTTTTGAACCTGTTGCATCAATTTCTTTTTTTTCATCTTCTTCTCCTTTTCCTTATCTTCCACTTCCACTTCCACTTCCACTTCCTCTTCCTCATCCTTTTCCTTTTCCTTTTCCTTTTCCTTTTCCTTTACCAATTCGTCTTTGTCGTTTATGGTCAGTTTACTCGGCGTTGTACTTTTCCCTATAGACGAAACGTCACTCGAATCTTGATCCGATCTTTCGACCTTTTCAATGCTTTCACTTTCTTCTCCATCATTATTCTCTATTTCTTCCTTATCTTCGTTTTCTACCTCTTTTTTTACATCGTCATCTGTTAAGCTCGTCGTATTTTTTTCTTCAATCACATCGTTCGTTTCTTCGACAACAACTTGTTCTTCTTTTATAAACTTTTCTTCAGACTCGACCAAACTTTTTAATTCTTGTTCAATAATGTCATCCTCAATTTCTTCCTCGGCCATTTTTTTCGTTTTAAATATAAATTATCAGGATCGCTAAAAGCGTAGCCCTTTTTAAGGTACACATCAAATATCATCGTTCTTTTAATCAAAAAATATCAAATAATCGATTAAACCACAAGATTATCGATGAAAATTTTTTATTTTGTCCTTAACACGCATTATTTTTAATCTGAATATGGTATTTTATTTTTTACGACATAATCAGGTAACACAGAGTTTGTTCGTTGTTGATTATTTTTTTTTTCATCGATACGATATTCGATAATAATATTTTATGAAATGAATTTGAACGGAAATTTGGTTTTGTCAAAAGTCTTAATTAAAATTGTCTCGATGTTTTCGATTTAATCGAAAACAATCATTTCGAGTTCGATGACTTTTGTTACCAATTTCTCTCGAAGCACAAATTTATCGATTTTTCTCTATCATGAAAAAATAATATATATAAATGGTATATATTATATATATACATAATGTAATATATAATACATACACACACACACACACACACACACACACACACATAAAATATAATATCATATATAAAAAAATTATATTATATAATATTTTGCTATATATTATATTATTTATAATATATCATTTTATTATTTATAAAAAATTAATATAATATTTAATTAAATATTATATATTATATGAAATATAATAATAACAATAATATATGTATGTAATATCAAATTTAAATATATCATTTTTAATTTAATTAATTGTTTATATATTATTAAATAATATATCATTTTAATATATAATGTTTTAGATAATTTTTTTGTTAAGTAATACATCTATTGCAAATATTCAAATATACATGTATGCATATACCTCTGTTTCTAATCATGAAAAAACGTTTGTAAATGTAACGAAAAACTAGCCCTTTAAAATGAAAGCTTTCTTTTTGTTTTTTATTTTTTATTTATTTTTTTATTTTTATTTTCTCTCTCTCTCTCTCTCTCTCTCTCTCTCTCTTTCTTTCTTTCTTTCTCTTCTTTACGTGCTTTCTTCTCATACGAAATTCGGACGAAATGTATACATGTGTTCCTTTCAGAGTTTACTTTCAAAGGATCGAAAAAAAGGGGAGAAAAAATCATAAAAAGACTCGAGTTTGTAATTAAATCGTCGTTACTACGAGATCCGTACCAGAAAAACGAAATTATTATTTGTGAGATAAATGTATCTTTTGTATTCTCGTATGCAGTTTGTTGTTTTACTTTCTTTTTTCAATAAAAAACTTATTTTCAGAATCGTTTTTCACTCTTATCGTTTTACATTTATTTTTTCTTTTCTCATTTTACATAATATTTCACGAGGTAATTTCACATATGTTTTGTTTTGTTTCGTTTATGTCGAATAAATCGTCAAGTTTTTACTATACGACAAAAATTAAACCACAAATACGCGACATATTATTGTACAATATAATTATGACATGAATATCATTTTATTGGAGCAAATGTATGTGTGTGTGAGAGAGAGAGAGATAGAGAAAATAGCAATGAAATTTTGTTGTATAAAGTAAAGTATTTAAAGGTAATTATGATTTAATTATTTAAACTCTAAATACTTCCTGCTGAAACTTTTCGAATGGACTAGGAATTATGATCGTTGCGAACGAAATATATTTTAACTAGTGTGAATTCTGTTGATTATATTTACCAAGCATAATTAACACTTAATATTACATTATAATCCTTAATTTTTTGACATCAAATTAAATAATGGATAAACTTTATTTTTTTTTTAGCATTAATTATTTACTATACAATAAATAATATTACAAACACTAGTTATTTGAAATAAGAACAAGTGTTTTCACGATTTAACTGAAGTATACAATTTACATATATACATACGTATTTACATATACGTATATACACATACATGTTTAATATATTAAAATACCATTTTTTAAATTCTCTATATAAATATTTAAATAATCCTACCCATACATATGGTTATTTCATTAATAAAGTTTTATATTTAACATGTATACGCTTATACATATTTGAAATATTAAAATTTCTTATTCATGGTAAAAAATACACACTTTATGAATACGGAAAACATCGACCGACTAACCATTCTTACTACGAGCATACAAACTGTTTGATCTTTCTAAGAAAACGTTGTTATTGTCAATAATTCGTAGAAGTAACGTATGAAAAATAATCGAATGTGTTTACAAAATAACTCACAGTAAAGTTTGAGCGATAATAGAGACAGCAATACATAAAATAAACAATTTTACGGAGTTTTTATATTGATCTTATAAAAAAGTAAGCGCATACTTTATAAATTAATTAAATATATTACAAAAATATAAAGAGAGAATTAGTCACAGGAATATTCATAATCTCATTGACGATTTTTAATTTTGTTTTTATACCTTCCTATATTGCGTTCTCATAAATCCGTAGACAGAAAATAATTGTTTTATTTATATTTTATTTTTCTTTCGAAAATTATGAAAACAATAATCAAATAAACGCGAACAATGAATACTCGTATATTCGTTTATATTATTCTTTTTATCCTTTTAAAGGAGATTTTTTTATATTTTTGTCGTGCTGTGTTCTATCGACTGTAAACGTACCACATTGAAAACCTGTACTGAAATTATGACAATGGGGAAATTAATTTCTCAATTCTTTATATCTGAATTGCGGCATAGTGTTTTGTTTTGTTTTTTTTTTACAATCAGAAATCATTTTTAAAAATTGTAAAAAATAAACTTCTTAACCCTTTGAGTGCTGAATACTTTTACCTAAAATGTTTTGTAGAAACAGAATAATTTATTATTAAACGAATTCTAATAATAAATTATATTTAATAATGAAAGTTTTTGTTTTTGAATATAATTGAATTAATTAATATAAATATTAACAAACACGTATATGCTTCGAACGATAAAGTTAGAAATTTTTATCAAACGCATATATGCGTCTATAGTACTCAAAGGTTTAAAGAAAGAAACTCTTTAAATAAAATCATTTTCTTCTCGAGATATTTTAATTAATATCTCTTAAATGAAAGGAAATATTTCAAACAATTAATCGTTTTATTATAAATTACGAAATATCTCGTAATTTGCTTTACAAGATTACATTGATTATTATAAAGGATGAATAAAAATTGTATATAATAATATTATTTTTGTAAAAACACATACTACACACGTTAATAACTTAATATTATTAGAATTTGCGAATTTCTATATTTTAATTTTTTTTCTAAATAAAATCTTGGCACCCAAGGTAAGACGTTTTAAATTTGTGTGCCTGGCGTTTACACATATTATACATGTACTTTATTAATAACTTAATATTATTAGATTATGTGAATTTCTATATTTTTTTTCTTTTTTTTTTAAATAAAATCTTGGCACCCAGAGTAAGACGTTTTAAATTTGCCTGACGTTTTAATTTAAACCAGTGAATGGTTTAAATTAAATGAAACACATCTCGTATATTAACTGATGCATGGTACACATATAAAATAAAACGTATAATATATTGAATTAAAAATATCGATTGAAATTGGTCTCAATTGAAGTTTACCGAAAGATCGGACCTTAATGTAAATTTATTTTTCGATTAGTGTACACAATCGGAGAGTAGTATGCTTTTGGCTTTACCACGAGGATAAAATAATGGTAGGAAAGATTTATACGCCACGTTCATACGCTTAGTTAAGAGAAAATGGTAATTTTAACTTGAAATATTTTTTCACTTTTAAAAAAAGTGAACGTGTTGGCGTTGTTCTCTTACTCGGATTAACGAGATAAAAGTTCCATTTTTTTTTTTTACTTTTCTTCGGTGGTTAGTAGTAAATGGTAAGGATTTAAAAAAAAAAAAAGGAAAGAAAAAGAAAGGATTCTCAATATTACGAAGGTAGGTTACCAAAGTCTTGACAAAAATTTTCTTTTCAAAGTAAAGACAAAAGAAAAAGAAATATAAAAGTTTCTATATGAAGAATTAAATGTAAAATTGAAATAAAAAAAAAAAAAAGTAAAAATTACCTCGAAGTGCTTTTTAACTGTCAAGTATATTTTTTATACCTTTTTTTATTTATATTCCGTTTATATTCTTAAACATAATAGATCGTAGAATTGAGTAACTTTCGAGAATATAATTTATAAGATAAATCCGGGATTCGATCGTAGCGTGTAAAAAAGTATATCCCTTGATTTTATCTTACGCTCTAAACCTATCTCGAAAGGGTCTTGAACTCGCTTTTTCTTCTTTCTCTCTCTCTCTTTCTTTTTCCTTCTATCTTTTTCTCGCACGTGTACGCACCACCATGAATCTCGTACGACGTAGGCCTCCTCCTCCTCCTCCTCCTCCTCCTCCCGCTTACACCCCTTATAAAATCAATAGTATCGGTGTACAGAAATTATCCTGCGTTTGACCTGACCGAGCAACTGAACCAGTATAATATATATATATATATATACATATTTCGACATTAAATTAGGTTTTTATAACATTAGTACAAACATGAAATTATATATTGCTAGCAAAGTAATAGTTTATTTATAAAAAAAACTTAAATTAAAATAAAATTTTATATTATTAATAAATAATAAATAATACTTAGTAATTTATTTAATTTTTTTTTTATTAAATTTTTTTTTTAATTAAATTTATTTTAATTAATTATTATTTTAAAATTAATAATAAAATTAATTTTATTATTTCAGTATTTTTTATTTTAGTATTTAGTATTTATTTATTATTTATTTTATTAATTTTATTTTAATTAATAGAATTTTTTATTAAATTTATTTAATTTTTTTTTATTATTTAATATATATTATATAATTTATTATATATTATATAATTTTTATATTACTAATAAATAATAAATAATATAAAGTAATTTATTATTATTACGTGTAAAAGTGTTCAGATCGCTTGCATCGTAATATTAATAAAATCAATATTTTTACTCTTCCAAATGGATCATAAAAATATACACCTTAATACCATTAATTTAATGTACTTTTTTCAGCTTGTATTATATTAAAATTTCAATACTATACAAAGCAAAATAAGAATTCTTTATGCCTATTGCAATTTTCGTATACCGATCTGTATAATGTTGTTTTCCGAAATTAAAATATGGTTTTATTACATTTGTACCAATTTGTAAGTATATATAGCCACAAATGTAATAGTTTTATATTTATATAGAGAACTTAAATTTTATTAATATTAAGGCTTTTTGAAAAAACAATGGAACAAAAATTGTGAATTTTTTACAAATGCATACCTTTTTTTGGGTTGGCCAAAAAAATCTGAAAAAATTCTTAAAAAGTTTTTTAATTAAGTTAAAAATGATAAAAAAGTTTCAGCAAAATGGAAAGGGGTCGGGGTCAAAAGTGGTCGATTTGACGTAGAATGCTCCATATATATATATATTAATAAATAAATAGAAATAGTTAAAAATAGAAAAAAGGAAAAACGTATATTTCATACGTGACCATTAATTTTATTTTTACTCAATCGTCGCATTAATTAATAATATCATTAAAAAATAGTTGCTTTAATAATATGAAAAAAAAAAAATAATTAACGAATGACAAGGTTGTTAATTTGTTAAAGACTCTTTCTATTTTGTAAAATACCTTTTAATATGCCAAAATAAACTTTGATCGATTACTTCTTTTTTTCTCTTTGTCCAATATTTTATTTCTTGGGAACATAGGAACTTGGAAAGTTTGAAATAAAATGAAATTTTGAAAGGAAAGTCTAGTGCAAAAAAAATATTGTTTGAATTATCGTTTGAAAGTTAGAAAATCGATGTAAGTATTGTTCGTGGTATATTAAGAATTTCTAAAGATGTTTAAAAGCGTATTTTGATGTAGTTGGAAAGAGCTTTCTCACTGGTCACAGCTGGTGGTTGTGGTGCATTTGCGATTCGACTCATGAATAACTTTTGTGAATAATATAAGATACATATTTTTTTTTCCTCGACCAAGATACACAATTTTTACAAACCGTAAGAAATCTAATCGAATTTTTGTAAATAAAAATAGATATAATTTCATATTCCAAGAACAAATTTTCTTGGAATAATTTGAACCGTCAAACTTTTTTTTACACATTTATTCGATGCATTCGTAATACTACGACTGAATACTGCAAAGAAAAACATGTTTGTGAAGAAGATGTTTGCCTTATATTTATTTATTTTTTTCTTTTATTTTCTTGTTATCCTTCGTCAGAAAAATTACATCAAAAATTCCGTAAAAAACATCAATCGTTATTCTCATTTTATAATTTTATTTTATATTTTGTAACATTCTTACAGACGATTCTCGTTATGTGAGTTGAATGTTAACAGGTAAAAGGTAGATAAAAAGATATGCCGAGATATCGAGATCAAATTTTTATGGAAGATTATTTTTATATCTCAATACACTTCAAAAACTGCAAAAATGTGAACCGATATTATATACAGGTAGCTCTCCTACAACACGGCATGTTATAACACGATTTTCTTTCAAAAAAACCTTTGTGTGAAAACACGGTTTCACACAACACAGCAGTTTTTAAGAACCTATCTATCGTGTTATAGGAGAGTTACCTGTATTTGCATTTTAACGTAATCATTTGTATTACTTGCTTTAAAATTCAGTAAAAAAAGAACAAAAAAAGCAGAAAGTATCGTAACTCGTAAAAAGGAATTTCTTCTAAAAGTATTAATCGTTAATTTTTTATTCCTTATCTTTATTCTTTTTCTCAAACATTCTGAAATCTCGTGATTCTCTCAACCTGCTGATGCAGGAAAGTAAAGTTTCTTATCGTTAGTAGAGAAATGATAAGAAGAAAGAAGAAACGTAGTAGTTAGAGAGTTTTAAAGCTTAGTGTAGTGATTTGTGCGGGGGAAAAAAAAGGAAACGATTTGTCAGCGTCTTTTATTTTTATTTTGTTATGTTTTTTTCTTTCTTTCTTTCTTTCTTTTCTTTTTCTTTTTGCAAGATCGGATGCTCGAACACAGTTCGAAAAGAAAAATGCGACTTCGTTGGCTCGTTGTTCGAAGCAAAAGAAAAATTGACGAAAACAAAAAAAGAAAATATTGTTCGATCGGAGAAAAACTGATCTCAGGGAAAATTGATTGTTAACCAAGCTTTGTCATTTAGTATAGCTGATACAAGTAGAAAGAACGGAGAACATCGTTTTCGTGATGTTTGAGATGTTGCACTCTTGGGTGATGAAATTAAGAGGGCTGTCGTCGTACACTTTGCGCATAAATTAAATTAAAGTCGTGTACTTTGAATCGTTTATATGCTTCTTCGAGATAATTATTATAGTACGCAAGTGACTCTCGGTAGTTTCAAAATGACAAGATTTTTGAATTAATGAATATACACACATTTCATTGTATATTCCTTAGAAATGACTTCTACTATTAAGAATTTGACTTATACAATTTATTTTTCGAATCGAGAATAATTCGCTTTGATAATAGAATGAAACAGAAAGAGAAATTGTTTTAATGAAATATTAATTAACGCAAAAATTAATGACAATTAATGTATTATACACATTTCTATCGGGCAAATCAATTAGTTTTTGGTTATTAATAAAATACGTTATTCAAGAAAAATGAACATTGATTTATATTGCATTTGTATTTTTTACTTTTTATTCTATGTCAATTCAGAATAAATAATATTATTAATTAACATAGGTAATAATTATGTACAGGATGATTCACAAACTCTTGCCATCGAAATAACTGTAAAAGTATGATCATTGAATTCGTCTTGTCAGCTGCGATCCGAAAATAAGTATTAAAATATAATAATATTGTATTTAAGAAAACAAAGTTGACCAATAAATTTCAGAAATGCTCAACCTAGTAAAAAAATATTAATGTCATATTGTAGTCGTGAATTTTGTCATGCAACTTTTTCCTTATCCACTTTTCTGCTACTATCATACTTTCGGAGCTATTTAAGTGGCAAAAGCTAATGAATCACCCTGTATATAATTATTCTAACAGAAGAAATAAAAATCAAAATTGAAATAAATGAAACTTGAATCTTTGAGTAAAGAAGATTTGTTTTACTATAGTAGTATACTTTGAATAACTCTAGTAGTTCTAATATTCCTTTGAAATATTAAAACTTCTTAATATAATTTGTACATTTGTCTTGTCTTTTTAAAATCTAAATACAAATGTTATTACTAATTGGGAAAATGAACAATCTTGATATTCCATTAATAATTTTAATGATTTATTATAATTATTATATTTCGAAAAGTTTCAAAATTAGTTTAATTTGAAACGTTGGATTTAAATTTTTGTGATGCGAGCTTAATCCTTAAACCGAGAACCAAAAAAGATTGACAACAAATTGACAATTTGAAGAAATCTTTTAAAGCTTTTAAACACGTGGTAAAGCAATGAAAGTAATTATACCGTTTCAAACCAAAAAAAAAAAAAAATGGAAAATGAGAAAGAGTGACAACTACGCTAGAACTGAACGGAGTAAGGTAATTTTCAAGATTTCTAGAAATTACTTTTCTTTTTGGAGATTATTGTGCTTGTACGAATGTGGGTTATATTTATGCATATCGAATAATAACTCACGCGAATTTCTACGATTTCTTTCTTTTACGATCGCGATGAAAGACATTATTTGCGCGAGGTCACTCTATTTTCAACAAATACAAAAATCCTTCTGTTTTTTTTTTTTTTATGCGTCTGAAAATCAATAACAATCTTGTGGAACGCATATTTTTCTTCCTACCATTCCTCTTTTATTCATTTTTTCCTTTTTATATTCTATCCCATATTTCATATTTTTTTTTCTTTTTTCTAATTTTCTCCTTCGATTTTTCATTTTCTTCCTTTTTATCTTTCTTTGTTTATATATATATATATATATATATATATATATATATATATATATATATCTCTTTTTTCCAATATATTGGTTCACCTCAAGACTCACGCTATTTGGTTCTCATACGAAAATTGTACAAATGCTTACGTTTAGGATAGCGAAACGGAACGGGGGGTTTTCTTTTATTTATTTTAATCTTCCTTTTTTATTATTCTTTATTTATAATTAATTGTTAACTTTTGAATAATACTAACGTAAGTGAAAATTTTTTTATTTGTTTTATAAAATTGGGGATTTGAATTTCATTATTTGACGTCTTAAGCCGACAGGAAAGGATTTTCTACGTGACAACACAACGGACAAATGATATATTTATTCGTACCTTTATTGCAAATATCTTTATATTTAAAATTTCTTATCGAAAAAATGAACGATTTATAAACGAAGGAATTTCTCGTTTCACAAAATCCGACGTATCAAACTAATTTTTCGTGACACGTTAAAAGCTCCGTGTGTCACTCAACGGGGAATTTTTTTTTTCAAATACGAGTATAATACAATGAAATTTGATATTTATTGTTAACCAACATTTCGAGACGATAAAAGATTTTCATTTTTTTTTATTTCGTTTAATATCAGATTTAAAAAATAGGAAAAAATTCAAATATGTGTCACATGGATTATCGATTAAATAAATACATTAACGTTAATCCAATTCGTGAAATTCTAAAAGGAAAAAAAGAAATAAAAGGAGTAGACGAGATGGAAAATAGTTAACGAGTCAACGAAGATTGTTG
The DNA here is from genome assembly GCF_001465965.1 of Polistes dominula. The sequence goes on from NW_015148977.1 coordinate 3,021,225, forward strand.
AATATTGTAGAAAGTTCGAAGAGAATCTCGTAAAGAGTAAGTAGTAGTAGTAGTAGTAGGACGTAGGTAAAGTACCCATATGCTTTCGTTTATACATGGTAAACCTCTTTTCGTGATATATAGTATTTTATAGTTGTTGCAATGTGGCATTGACGTAGACGGTGCTTACCTCCGAGCCTATCTAGGTTAACAGTGACGTCACAGAACGCCTTGCCACCACAACCGAGTGAAATAAGAAACAATGATTCCGAGTTATCCAACTTCAAAAGGTCATCGGCATCGAATGGATTTCTTTCCGATCTGTGATAAGCTCGATGAAAGCTTAAAAAAAAAATACTTTCTAACTTTTCTTTTCTCTTTCTATTTGGGATCATTGTTATAATATTTCTCGTTATTCTCGCAAGTTCGCAAAATTTTTCTCACACAATAATTTAGAACACTTGAAATACTTTATAAATCGATTTCTAAAACGGACGAAATTATTTTCTTTTTTTTTTTTATCACTGTTTCGAGGCAAAGAGGAAAAATGGATTTTCATCGATTTTATTTGATTTGCAGTAAAAATCTCTGTTGCGCAATGGTGTACGGTTTATCGACATTTTGACAAAAAGTGTCAAATCGTTAAGTAACGTTGACGTTTTATTCTTTCATATCTTTTTTCTCTTCATTTTTAAATGTCGATTTGAAAATTTAAATAAAAAAAAAAAAACATAGAAACACAGGTATAATAATCGATTATTGTTCATCGTCACAAACAATAACAATTTTTTCTACCCAAACATTCAACACTTTTTTTCTAATCTATTATCAACTATAATAGGTTTTCTTCAGATTTCCAACAACGTTGTCTTCTTCTATTATATTTATTCTTTGTCACATAACATATGTGTAACACGTACGCACGTACACACGGCCACCCGTCGTCCTCACGTAGTATAATCACTTCTTGTGTCATAGGTTCCCTTGTAAGCACTCCCGAACAATCAACAACAATTTGCAAGGCGAGAGTAAATAGGCAGTCAACGGGATGCTATTGCGTCATTCCTTGATTGCAATTTCAATATACATATATATATATATGTACGGTCTCATACGTGTGTTGTATTTTTTCCTTTTTTTTTTCTAATTTCGGTTTGTCTCTATTTGAACATTAGATTTGACCAATGGTCAAGCGTAATTCGAATTACTTTGATAATTCAATGTTTGTCCAAAAATAAACAGTTTCGTTTGACTTTTTTCTTTGAACAAATCATATTTCTACTTTTAATTAAATAATGAAAAAAAGGAAAAGAGATCAAAGATTATTATACGACGGTTTTTTATAATGTAGATTAAATTAGGATTTATTACAAATTTGTTCTTCAGTTTTATGACAACGATAAGAAATGACAATGTTGATTTAACGAGATTCGGGCAATGATTTATCCTCTGTTACTATCATGTAATATTCAAAGATCTTCTAGTAAGATTTATACGTGGAGGAGAAGGAGGTGAAAGATGAATAGAAGGAGAAAAAAGAGAAAGAGGAGAGCAAGCTTAGGTGGATCGATAATCCGAAGCAATTATTTTGTCTTGACTCGTAGTTGTTACCAATGATAGTTGTTGATACATAAGAAGTTTTTTATAAATGATTGTTAATTTGTATGATAGTGAATTAAAGAAGATTTCTGAATCTTCTACTCTTGATAGTATCCTAACGAACTTTTATTCCTTGGGGAGGATACTCCTTAATTCATTGATTATGAATGCTTTGAGTAAAGGTTCCTTTAACCTAAGATAATTTCAGACTAGCATGATGCTTTGATCAAGAGGGTCAATCTCCTACCACCTACTCTCCTCAATACCCCCCCGCCCATACACACACACATACACATATTCTCTAGTTAACCAACTAGTATCACAGGAAAGTACTATTTTACCAAGAGGATTGAGGTCCATCGATCGGTTGGAATTCATCGTTCGAGCCTTCGTGTTTCCTATAGAAATACAGTACTCTAATACTCTGGTATGAAAAGGTCTCAACCATCCCTTTCGATCTCTGCCTTTGACCAATTAATCAGTCCACGCGAGAAAACAAAGTTGGAAAAGAGTTAGGTATTTTATAAAGTAAGGACAGTAGTTCTAATAGGTTTGCGTCAGATAGGAAATGAAAATCATTGAAAAATTCAACTAGATCATTAATTTAATAGTTAAAAGCATTAATTTTTTGTTGCTTACTTCGAAATAAGAAAAAGTTTTACTACAAGTTACTTTTCTCATAGTAAAATTCATTCGTTGCTAATGTTTATCATTTGACGTCATTTAGTTGGAATAAAGGAACGCGTGGAAAGGGTGAATAGAAACGAGTAAGGGATGATGTTAAAGGGGTAGCTATGTGCTGCTTTTGTTACTGGTGGGGTAGTTCAGCTAGGAGGAAGGGGGGAGGATGAATCGTGGTAGGGCAAAGTTGTCATGACAACGGTGTAGGGGTTTCCCCGTGTTCTCTCTGCGGTGGTAGTTTGGGGATCGATGCCGCAGTGGCGTAGCATCAGGTGTCTGGAACCCGTTCTCATCGCGTCCAACAAGTGGTGGGTAGAAGGGGAAACGCGGAAAACCAGAAGAGATCACGAGCGTCGTTGTTTGCGGTTGGCAAGATCCTCGATATGACCCTTCCAAACAAAATTCCTTTTACTTGCTGACTCCTTACTGTTGTTCTCCCATAATTATTTTCTTGCGACTATGACAATCGTCATGATCCAAGGATTATGCTTATTGATTTTATAAGTCACCCATGTACGTGTACTTAAATTGGTTATGTATATATATATATCTTTTAGACCATTATTCGATAATTTAATTTTCTACGATAATTTGATTTTGTTAACGAATTTCGTTAATAAACGTCTGATTGAATTAATGAGGATTAATTTTTTTTCCTTTTATTCATCTTTTTATTGAAATTATTTTTATCGTGAAACGTTTTATTATATTTGATTATAGTTTTATCAGTTTTTTTTTTCTATTGCTCTATTCTACTTTCAATCAATTCCGAGAACCCACGTAAAATCAGATATGTGAGGGGTTGTATCCGTTCTTTACGAAATCCTACTCACTTTCATCCTCTAATTTATCTTCCACTTCTCTCTCTAGTAACTTCAAACGTTCCTTTTAAAAAACAACTGTTCTGATAAGTAAGATAGAAAAAGAAAGAATCTCGTTTGACGATAAAATCCACTTTTAGAGGATAGACGAGGTATAATAATCTGAGAACATTTTCAGAGGAAGGAAAACTGTTTTTTAAGATACTTATAACGATAAAATCTTTGAATTCCTGACAAAATTTTGAATTAATTAGAGTTCTTTGTATTAATTAAAAAATTCAATTAACTTTATGATTCTTTTGGCAATGTTTTTCTTTTATCTTTTTCTCGACTTTTTCAATGGTGTGTCTCATTTGCAATGTTAATGCTTCATCAAAATTCGTTGTTTTACGTTTCGGAATCGCAATTAAGGAAGTTTCTTTTGGTTGATGAGAACGTTCGAATAAAAAAAAAATGGAAAACATAAAAAAACACATAGAAAGTAAAATTCTTTCTCTATCTTTTTTATTCTTTTTTCACATTTTCTATAAATTCAAAAAGGGGCTATTATTTAAAATCTGAAAATCCTCTTTCGTCAAGGATATCATGTGATTTCATATTGGAGACTCGCAACTTTCGAAGTCCCATGGGAAATCATGTTTCGCTCACGAGATATCGTTTTTTCTTCTAGCTGCTTATTGCCTATCGTCTTATTTTATTTTTTCTTAAATAATACTTGGGAAGATCATTCTTCTCAGTTCATCGTTCGTTCCAACTGAAAAATACGAACGTGTTCTTTCGTTATAGTTCAGTGAAGAATTTCTTAACCAATTACGAGAATTGAACCATTTTTAAATTTTCTCATTTTGGAAAAATCATATGGGTGTTTCAGTATATCGATATTTATATGTTAAAGATCCCGTATACATTTGAAACTTATTACCATGCATACATTGACGTTTAGATTTCATAAAACCTGCAGTAGTTTCAGTTTACCTTTGCATTATCAATTATTTTTAGTTTGTAATTTCATATCAATATTGAAAAAAATTATTTCCAATGATGAATTGGAATTGTATGCATTGTAACGTGTGTCGTAATTTTTAATAACTTTAACTTTATTTTAACCTTAAATAATTTTAGGAATTTTTAATAAAAGCATTCGAAACTAATTATTACTTAAATTTATTTCTTATCAAGTCAATTATTTTCAATTATATTGGTTTCATTTATATTTCTTACGTTAATTCATTTTATGTATATATAACTCTGATTATTAATAATTATTTACTTCAAATTTATTTTTATATAATCATAATATATATATTTATAATTATATTATAATTATTATATTTAATATATTATAATAATAATTAATATAATTATATTTATTATAATTAAATATATATATTATAATTATATAAAAATAAATTTGAAATAAATAATTAATTATCGTCAAAGTTTCTAATAAAAATTTTCTTATTTATTTATTTTACATGTAAATTTATTTTGTTGAAAATTTTGCTATATATAATGAGGAAAAGTTAAAATATATTTCAGTAAACTTTTTATAAAAAAAAAAAAAAAATTTAATTAAAACAGAAGTTGCTAACAGAAAGAAAAAAAAAAATTAAGAAACGTATAAACTTGTCTCAGACTCGCCCTTTGAAATAATGTATTCACATATATTATCGTTTTTTAATCATGCTCAGCAAAGACACGTTTTCTTCTATCGAAAGTACTTTAAACTCGATAGCAACTTTATCTCAAGAAACAATTTTATAGATTCACGCGGCACCATTAAAGATGCATCAAGTCTCATGGTTCATCCGCTATTAACTTTAGCCAATAATCAGTTTAAAGCGATCCGATCAATATCTCATGAATTAAGTATGTATTTACTTATACTACTTTTTTTAAAATAAATCTTCTTTTCTTTTCTTTTTTTTTTTTTTTTTTTGAAGAAAAAGAAAAATTTGATTTAATTTAAATTCCATAATCACTTTACGTTATAAAAATTACAAAAATTACAAGTATTTTGATATTTTTCTTTTTTTTCTTTTATTAAATTCCTTTCTTTGTTGTTTTTAACTCGCATAACTTTAGAAAGAATTTCATTTTAAATCTGTTCGTTATTTATAGTTTCATTATGTGATATTCTATATATACATGTATATATAAAGAGAGAGAGAGAGAGAGAGAGAGAGAGAGAGAGAGAGGGATAAACTTTCCCTTGTAACTGTTAATTTATTTTCTATTATTAATTATTTAAATAGGATTTTCTACTTTTAATAAATTATACGTCATTGCACATGCACCGAAACTTATGTTTATTTAGTCAAAGGAAACTAACGAAAATGACTAGTGTTACCGCTGAAACTTCGACAATATTTATTCATTCTTGGGTTGTTTCGTGTATCTATTCTTCTCTCTCTCTCTCCCTCTCTCTCTTTGTTTCTGACCTTGAACTCTTAACCCTCATTCCACGAGGTCGATGCGTCGAGATTAGATCTAGAACGTTGCGCTTAATGCGTTATATCCTGTTGAGTATACGTTTCTAATTTACGAAAAAATAAAAATATCTGTGTTTTTAGTCTCTAAATAAAAAAAAAAAAAATAAACAAATTACTTTTTTCCTCTCAAATTATTACTCATGTAAAAGTTTTTTTTTGGTGTACGTTGGAATAAGTTTTAAGAAAAAAAAAAAAGTAGAAAGGAAATGAAGAAATAGATGAAACGAAAATTTCAGTTTTTCATTCGCATAAACCAACTCCCATTATAACGAGTTTCATTTGAAAGATTCGAAGAAATGTTGTTCTTTGCGAATATGCTTTTTAGAGTAGTTCCTTTCTTTTTTTCTTCTTTATCTTTTAAAGCTTCAAAATTAAGAAGAAAAATTATGTTGATTATGTATGCCATCTACCAGTCAGTATTTCATTGTTCACAATCATAAGGGGATTGTACAAATGTCTCGTGGTCTAATGAGAGAGAGAAAGAGAAATAGAGAGAGGGAGAGAGAGAGAGAAAGGATAAGTATTAGGTAGAAATTTCCAACGTGGAAACCATCAGGGAATAGAAGTCATGTATTGTAAGGAACACCGATCATTTTGGTCTGTTTCGCTAAACAGAAGCTTTACATTTAAATGGAATTATTCCTGAAGCCAGTAAGCGACATCATCAGCAAGAGGGTTTGTGTGTTTTGTGTATTTTGTGTATTTACAAAATAATAATGTGAAATTATAATTTGGAATAACCACACAATATATATATATATATTTTAATATTAATTGACTAATCAAATAAAAAATATACACGAATATGTTATATACAGGTAGAATTAAATGAAATATTAATAAATTAGTATGAATACTAGTATAAAAGTTTAGAATATTTCTTAAATCTTCCAGCAGAAGCAGCAGCAGCAGCAGTACAATTATTTATTGATATTTTAACGAATTTAAGAAGGAGTTAAAATTTTTAAACGATCCAACGAACATCAATCGTCGTTGGATCAACCGACAAAGGCAGGATCTCATTAAATGTGGATTAGAAAAAAAAGAAGAACAGTCAAAACCAAAATAAAACGTACAGAGAAATAAAACAAATCCTAGATTTTTGTTAATCCTTTGGGTATACATTTATTTAAAAATTACATTGAAATATTATAATAATTAATAATAATAATATAAAAATTACTCACATTACTTTGAAATAAACTAGAATAAATTAATTAAATTTCGTCTTAGTTTCAATGACATATCAGAACATCATGTGTATCTTTACCCAAACAAATGCATGACGTACTGATAAATCAAATGTAACCAAAAGGTTAACAGTTCGTTTATATTTGGGTCCATAAAAAAATGATTAAATCAAATTTTATGCTAATCTCTAACCTTGTGCTTATATTTTAATTAATTAATCTGAAAAATCAAATTTGAAAGAAATGAAAGAGAAAATCGTTAGTATCGATCGATCGATCAATAATTGGAACGAAATTGTATCGTTGTCGAGTATATGTAACGTGTAATCGGTGTTATTGCATATACTATCATGTGTGTTGTCAAAAACAAAGCTTCGAAATCGTGAGTTTCGTTAGATAATTAAACATCGACATGAACTAGCTATCAGCAGGTTGCATATTCTCTCTCTTTCTCTTTCTTTCTGTTTCCTATGTCTATATAATTGGACGTTCATTCATTCATTTCATTTGCAATAATGGTGTTAGATCATAAAACGATGCGTACCGTCGTTCATCGTTGTTGTCCACCCCTATGTATGTATAGTTACGTAGGATATACCTAAAACTAGATTTTGTGAGTAATGTAAGTGCACAAACGTAACGAATGTGTGTACAGTAACAATATTGATGAAGTTATGCTATCAACTCTCGATGTTAGTTTACGTTAAATGCCGTTTTTTATATTTTAAACTTGTAACAAACCAAATTAACCCATTACAAATATGTTTTTAATAACTTCAACTTTTTACAATGAAATATATTCGTTAAAATCATGAGATTACGTACCTCGTACTTCATAAAAATTTTAATAATTTTCATTATTTTATTTTAAATCAATAATTAATGATATAAAATAATATTGATATTTTTAAATAAAAAAAGAAATAAACAATTGTTGCAAATATAGTTCTATTTGGTTGGTATGAATATCATTATAAAGTTAATTTAATTTTTGTGTTGTCATTTTGACTGGTTTGACAACTTTGATGTTCTTGATACCAATATATATGTCTCTGTAATAATGTCTCTTTGATACCAAATATTCTTCATTATTGTACTTATTGTTATTATTATAATTTTTATTATATAGTTTTTAAGATCTCAGAACATGAATTTTTTTTTGTAAAATAATAATAAGTCAATAAATATAAAAATATTCTACTTTTTTACGTCTTTTTTAAAGACCAGTTATTTTGACTGATTTTGGTAGAGATAGCTACGTCTCAACTGTCGGTAGTTCTAGTGTTAATGTCACTCACTCATATGACTATGTAACATCCTGTTACGAACATTGATAATTCTATTGCGTTAGGGTACTCTCGTACAAAAAATATTATTTTACACGAGAAAGAACTCGTGTTTTTCATTTCCCTTTGATCGTTTACTTCGGGTAGAAAAGAAAAAAGGAATAAAAAAAAAAGATAGAAGAAAAAATATACAATTTTGTAACAATCAAAATAAAAAGTACATGAACAAAGAGTGGAACACGAAGTATTGGAAGGGTTGGAGGGTGGGAAGGAGGGGGGTAGGGATGGGAAAATAAATATAGAAAAACGTCGTGCCTCTAGTTTTAACAAATTGTACGCGAATTTATTTTTCCAAAGTATGAATGTTTCGATTGGATCGGATTTATGTTGTTTTTTCCTCTTCTTTTTTTCTTTTCATTCGCTTTTGTGCGAATTTATTTTTTTTCTTTGCGAGATTTTTCATTTGTAAATATTACTTTTTATTTTCATTATTTTAAATTTGTTTTTTTTTCGTGACGATAATACACGATCGATTGTTCGATGTAACTTCGTCATGATAAACGTGACGTCAGTACGATCGTTCTGAATAAAGAGCATTCATTGGCTGCTGCATTTGCATTGAAGTGTCGAAGAGATATATAAGTATGGAGAAAAAAGATGAAGAAGAGAAAAGAGAACGATAGAAAAAAAGAAAAAAGAAAAGAAAGAGGTTGGTGTATTAAGTCGAAAACCAGGGGTTGATGAACGATAGAAATCGATACGATTTGGGCGTTAAGAATAGTCATGCGCAAAGACATTTAATCACTTTAATTATCACCACCTTTCATTTGTTTGATAAATATATTATAATTATATAATAATAATAATAATGATAATAATAATGATAATAATAATAATAATAATAATAATAATAATAATATATACCGATGATACTCATAATGTCCGTCACTGTCAAGGATGCTGTATGTATGTTCGTTGATATTTCTAAATATTGAGAGAGATAGAAAGAGATCCAATCAATAGAATTTTATTTTTATTTTAATTTTACAGTATGAAATTTAAAAAAATGATCGCGATTGAAAATATAACATGATTTAGAATTGTCAAACTTTAATCAATTCGAAATTAATTAACACATTAAACATTGGTAGCATGTTATTAGCAAGATTCTTTTTTTTGTAATAAGTAAGCATGTTTTACACATTGATATTCTTTACTTGGCATTGTTTATTTTTGTTTTATCCATTTGTTTAATTTCTATCAAAACTTAGATAATGTTCTGTACAAAATTAGATCAGCAATCACTTTGTAAAAATTAATTTAAAAAGTCAGTATTATAATTGAATTTACGTAACTGATTATGTTTGCAGATCAACTGAATATGAATCCACCGAACAAACTATGTATGAACGAACTAAATCAATTAATTATGAGTTTTAGCGGTCTTCTACCAACTACTTATAAATCCTTTCCCACAAAAAGGGCATTGATATGACCTTTGAGTGAAGATAGTTGACGAAAACTATCACTTTCTCAATTCTAACAAGCAAAATGTAATGTCGAACATGATTGCTATAGATAGATACCAAAAAATCATTTTAATTTATTTTTTGTGACGGAAATGTGACCTTTTGTAAATAAAATAAATATCGTATATCCTTTCAATGAAAATCTATCCTCAAGTATCTTTATCGTTGGTCAACATTGTCAAGAATTTTCCGTTGCAACAAATTCCTCAACTAGTTCCAACAAAGGACTTTGGAACTTTGAGTTTCATTGGAAGGGAATTGTCCGGACACGGGTTGAATATGACTCGTGGTTTATATATCATATTTTCTCATAGATATGTTTCACATTTATATACCATTTCATATTGTTATTAAAAATTATAACAAAAGAAGAATAACAATACTGTAAGGACATAACTATCCACTTGTCCGTTTATAATATGTATATGGATATGTATATGTGTATATCGTATTACGTTCCGCTTTATGACTGATTCACTATGCGATAAATTGATATCTGGCGTATGCTATATTATTGTATAAACATGAATCTGTATTATTTGTATATGCGTATGTATATTTATGTTTGTCATGTCAAATTACATCCAATCGTAACAATCCATTGTCTCTATCATCAATACCTATGGATACATAAAAAAAAAACGTGGATAGCTTCATAAAAGATATATTTTTATCTCGGTAAAATGATTAATAAGAAAAAAAAAAATTAAAAATGAAAGACAGGACTGATCATGATAAATTGGTAAAAGTGATGGACTTTAACTTACACGATATAGGACGAAAATGAAAAGCAATCGACTTTACGTTAAATTCGAAATTTCTTCTTCTTCGTCGTTTTATAGAAACTAATCCATTTTGGTCCGGTGATTTTTCGATTTAAAGCGTAAAACGGAAATACCTCAAATTTAAACTACCCCAATGTAATGATGTGTAGTTCTCCTAATTCAAAGTATTTGATTTCTCTTTCACACGAAGAGTGGAAACAAGAGGAAGAGAAGTTTCGTTCATTTCGTTTAAATCGTTTAAAACGTTTTTTACAAAAATTGAGAAAAGGACGAAGAAAATGTACAAATAATGAGAGAAGAAAAAAAGAATTAATTGAAGTTAAGAAGAAATATCTTTAGTATAAAAAATACTTTAGTTGAGGGGTGGGAGGAAATGTTTAAATCGAATTCTTTAAACCTTTTAGTGATTTATTCATTGTCACGTTTATCAGAAATCAAACGAGCTTTTACACATCTCGATATACGATCGAATAAATACGTCAGTAATCTAACTAATTTTTAATTTTCAATTAATATTCATGTATTTTTTATTTACAAAAGATATCGTGAAAAAAAAACGGTTTAAATGCAATAAGTCGTTCGTAAAAATTTGACCACACTTATCTTGATTTATAGGTTAACGTGAGTGAAACGTAATTTAGTTAATTTCAAAAAATGTATTCAAATGATCACGAAAAATAAATTTTCCACCATATGAAAATACTTTGAGATTGTTATTATTATATGTATTTATGTATGTTATATTTATATACGCATGTATAATATATGTAAATACAAAAATGTAGGATTTATTAAAACGATGATAATCATGATAATATCGAGCGTTTATTTTCGAACAGATGGTGCGCGATATCAAAAGAATATTTAAAAATAACACAGAAATATTGAGTAACGCTGGTGGTAAACCACCAGGAATGGTTGAGCTGTTGTATATAGTAATGGACAAACAAATGCAATATATGCGTATAATATACGTGTTATGTACCGATCCTGCATGATGGTGTCTCTCACATCAGATACGATTATTTAAACAAATTTATAATTCAATGAGAAACATTAACAGCCCTCTTTATATGCAAGCAAGCTATATGTTATATCGAGAATAAATTAGGTAAATATGAAACCGATAAAAAAATTGAAGTATTACTATGGATTTTGGCAAATGTTATCAATTTTTATCTTTATATTTATATTTTTTTATCGAAGCTAATATATTTATTACGATTACTTAAAAAATGGAATAAGTACACTTAAGTACTTATATTTTATATTATAAGTACTTAGGTGTATATTATAGTTATATATAATATATAATAATAATATATAATAATAAATAATACAATTATAATATTTTAGTATAAATAATAAGTAATATATAATATATAATATAATATATTATTTATTATATATATAACTATATAAAATAATATATAGTTTATATTAGTTTATATTATAATATATAATATATTATATATTATAAGTATTTATATTAAATTTACATTTTTTTATTTATACTACTTGTATAAAAGAGTAAAAAAGTAATACGAAATCGTTCGATAAAAATTCAAATGAAATTTTTTCTTATATATATTTTGTATATATATCCTTTGAAAATATATTATATATACATGGAACTTATAGCGTACGATCAGCAAGATGGGTAAATTATTGAGTCGTTTCACTGTCCGTCTGGTTGGCTACGTTGAAATAATTATTAGCATACGAATATATATCGGTATACTTATATGATTGTATTCTACTATTCTGTAGGGTATAAAGTGTTCAGTTCTTGACATATCGAATAAATTATTACATTATATATATGCAGTTACATATATGTATATATATATATAATACGTATCGTTCGAGCAAGTTGATATATGGTTGATTTAGATAAAATCTTCTCGGTATTCGAGTAATTAATTGATATAGTACGCGAATCGTAATAACGTTCAATTAGCATCGTTTGCATATAAGTTTTTGATATACTAATGGATCAAACTGAATGGCGTTGGTACCTGTACGCATATCGAATAAGGTTAAATAGCAGAGAGAAATAGAGAGAGAGGGAGAAAGAGAGAGAATGATATTTCGAGATGTTAGCGAGTTCTGAAACTATCGTAGGGATAATTCTATACACACACACATCCACTTACACGATTCGGTATACACGAATAAACTATGTTTCATGCAAATATTCATCATCTATGCAACGGTCAATATCGAGTAATAATCCCTTTGAAATTCTATATTAAAGTTGATTTCAGAAAATTTATTTGACAAATATTCCTTTTGACGTATTTTACTTATTTTTCTTTTTAGTTCATTTTTCTTTGATGTAAAATTTGTTTATTTTTGTAAGTTTTATTCAAATAAAATTGATCGATATTTATTTATAATATACTCTCTTGTAGACTTAGTCTTGTATATCTAACAGAATAATAGAATCAAATTGTTCCCCAGTGTATTTTAAGAATTGTTAAGAATTCATTTTATTCTATAACATTGGTACAACGTATTTCATTGTAATTTCTACAATCGAGGATCTTCCGGTTTGAGATCCATTAAGTAATTCAATGAGACGTGTGTACCTTCATCGTATTCATCCAATGGGTAGACTCTCATTTTGTATTCACATAGCGTGGCTTCGTTTTCATTCTATCTGTCTTCTAAACGATTCATCGTGAAAATTGTTTTCTTCCATTAGCTTAATGGAAAAGTTACGACGAACTATTTTTTCAGAATAGTACATTAAGTCATCGAATTTATTGATAGTCTATTGTATATATATATATGTATATATAGTACTTAAACATATGCAATCAAATTTAATTGTTTTTATTAATATTTTTTTTATTTTGTGTTTCAGGTAAGTTTACCATAATACTTGCTTTAAGTGAAAGGATAGGACTAAGTACATGTAAGTAAATCGTATAATTGTTTTATCAGAACATACAAACACATGATAATTTTTTAAATAATATTTTTTCTTTTTTAAATGAATAAGATAAAAAAATAAATTTTACACAGATATTTACCTGTTGTTGGTATAATGTTATCAACATATAGTAGAATTCTGCAATACCATTTGAAGGTACTCGTTCTGCAATTAATTTTTGAAAAGAACTACCTTATCATCAGTAGGATATTATTTCCAACGATAGTTGTTCATTCCACGTCGATAAGTTTAAGATATAACGATCTTACATGATTGACACAAATTCATCATATATATAATAATTTTTTATCTACCATTTAAATTTGATGAGATGAAAATACATTCTCGCGAATTGTATTTGTATTTTTATCGGGTGGGATATGTTTCCGTTGAGTAGTGTACTTTTAAGCTTGCGATGCCATCTGTAACGAATAAACGTAAGCCCTTTCACAAAGCACTTGAATTATTGATCCACTTGTTATATAGTTATATCACTGAAGGCACACCAATTAAGATAGAACATCCGTAGTATTTGCATACATACATTAGTAAAATATATCCAACGTGAGTTAGTAGTTGCTTGGGGGAAACACAACAAACGTGTGGGTACTTTCGTATGAATTTTTCATTAAGAGCTCGGTTTTACTGGTTTTACACGAACCGTGACACTTTAAACGCTCTTGACTATAAATCTTATGCTTAAGATTTTAAAGATATATTTAGCTTCGCTATAAAAATGCACTATTTCTTTTGATTATCCATCCAATTTAAAAAAAAAATATTAAAGAAATAAAAAAAATAAAATAAAATAAAAATGAAGCTCAAGGAAGAGAAAGAGAGAGAGATAGTAAAGCTCATTCCCAGTGCGGCCTGACCCGATTTATGTTGAGCTTGCCGACTTCATATGACGAGAAAGGAATTTTGCTGACGTAATACTAACACACGCGAACTTTGCATCGACCAATCGAACTACGAACATTTTCCTCATTATGTATAATTGAAAATGTACATGTTTGTGTGTGCTCTTCGGTACTTTTCTGTTTTAATACAACCGCAAAATTCCAATTTCGATTGTAGTGCATTTCATATTGGGATGAAATTTTTCCTTTTGTATTTTATCGAATGTCGTTCCTCGCGTTTCAAATTTTCTGGCTTATGAGAAATCGACCATAAGGATTTTCACCATCTACTTACAATGGTTTTACACCCGCCATTTTTATGGGTACTTTACTGAAACTTATATCTTTCTTTTTAGATGATCAATGATCTTTTTATTAATGCGTTGTTCAATGTTGAACTACTTCTTCTTTTTCTACATTTAAAGTATTTCGAACTATTTAGAATATTGAAGTTAATTACACGAATTAAGCGTTTATTCGTAGTTTTCAATTTATTCGTCAAACAATGCAAGAAACTTTCTCAGTTTATCAACGTTCGTTGTCCAACAGTTAGAGTTCTCTAAGCCAAAATAGTTTTGACTTCGATTTCTCCAGCTTATCGTTTATGGCATGTTCCTTAAAGTAAATTAGCTCATACAATCTAAGTAATTAGTTTAACGTAATTACCTTTTAAGCTATGTTAACCATATTGTTTCTTTCAATAAACTGATTAACCAACAACAATTCTCTCTTAACCTTATTCAAACATTAGTTTGAGATATAAAGAAGAAGAGGGGAAAAATAGACATCGTGTATCGTAACAAAATAAATTTATTTATTAAATCCAACAAAAATGGTTACGTTAAAAAATCGTACGATGCTTGATTAAAAAAGCAAAACGTACAAAGGTACTTAGTTTTCGATTCTTAAAAAATTAAATTTCTATGCTGCATTAAAACGTAGCTTCATCAGAGAGAGTTCACCATTTCTTCGATGGGGCAGGATAAGAGTATCCACCAGCGTCTCCTCCGATCGATCCACTACCACTGCTAGAGGAGTATTCATGACCGATGCTGACATCTACTCCGGAACTGAGTCCACTGGACAAGCTTGATCCAAAATCGGAGTAACCACCTGAGAATCCGGCGGAAAGTCCACTAGAATATCCACCGGAAAATCCACCGGTAGAACCCAAGGAATAGGATGGACCAACCGAAATAGGAACTGGCTGGATAACTGGAACAGGAATGGGTTGAGGTACACGGACTTCGACTGGTTGAGGTACTGGTACAGGATAAGGACGATCGATTTTAATAGGAACGTGACGAGTAACGGGAACTGGAACTGGATGAGGTACTGGTACTGGGTAAGGACGATCAACCTTAACTGGAACAGGATGAAGTACGGGTACGGTTCTTGTAACTTCAACTGGCACCGGATGTGGTACTGGTACTGGAACCTGGACTTCACGATGAACGGTGACACCGGTGATACGTTCGGCTCTAGCTCCTAGGAATCCGCCTCCTACGTTTCCTCCGCTTAATGATAATCCAGAATTAAATCCAGAACTAATCCCAGAACTGAATCCAGAGCTAAGTCCAGAACCATATCCGTAACCAAGCTCAGAACTTATACCAGAAGAATATAAACCAGATTTCAATCCACCAGAACTGTATGCACCTAAACCAAGACCACTGGAGTAACCAGAATCACCTAGAAGAGTACCACGTTTGTCGTGTTTCTTCTCGGCTAAAACAGCCGTGGCTAACAGACAGATCTGTAATAATTAAAGAATTAAAACATATTATTATATTTAATTATTATTATAATATTTATAAATCGATTTTTTCTATATAAAATAGAATTAATCTTCGTACGTACAAGTAAGATTTTCATTGTTGTTACTCTTGCGTTGTGTCCACTTGAGTGTGTCATCCTTCAGTCGACTCGCGCTTTTTATATGCCTGACTGACCAGATGGCAATGCGTTACCAGGAGAAAGAGGATTTTACTTTCACTGGAGCAACCACACGCCCTATACCGAGTATACGATAGCTGCTGCTTCTCTTGATTTTGGTTCACACTGCTCCATCTCATTCTTACCAAAATAATACGTAACACCGGCTAACGTAAAGGTGCGCAAAATTCAAAGGAAACTGGTTCAATTTCGTGACATAAAAAGTATACGTAATACTTTAGTGTAAGATGGATCGATGATTTACGACTATAAACGGTAAATCGTAAATCTTCACCTTTTTCGCATTATTTTTTTTTTTTTTTGGTAAGAATTGACGAACTAATAATTCCCTATTATTTCCTTGCCTTGTTAAAACACTTATTTTCAAAATGT
The DNA here is from genome assembly GCF_001465965.1 of Polistes dominula. The sequence continues at coordinate 3,037,752 of NW_015148977.1, forward strand.
TAATTTTTTTAGTGAAAATAGATTTAATAAATGACTAGAAATATTTTATACTTAATTATTTATTAAATATTCTAGAATTTCATTCAATTTCTAATAAACATTTGAATTTCTCTATCTATAGTGATGAAATATTTGTAAATCGTTAATAACGTAAGACAGGTGATCACCTTTCACAATTCACGATTCTATCTCGAACGTATCTTCCAATTTGGAGCCCCTCCCAATTTTTTCTTGGAAATGTACAGAACAGGAAGAAGTGTGTGTTTGTGTTCTTCTCTCTCTCGTCCCTTCACTTTCATGCAGCCCTGTTGTGTCATAGCAAGGAAACGACGAATGAGATGAGAGTTGAGAACAAAATGAGAAAGAAACGGAAGAAAGAACAAAGATAAAGATATACACACTTATGTATCTGCTAAATTAAATCGGGCCATTTACATAATTCGTCTTATTTCTTTTTTTATTTTCTTCTTCTTCTTCTTCTTCTTGTTTTTTGTCCGTGAAACTAGAAATCGTTCGATCGAATGATTTAATCAGGTTCCCATCGTATTCATGATATAACGAGACACGCGAAATCGTGAAGGAACGTTATCGTACGTCGAGTTATTTATCGCTACGTTTTCACGAATTTCGAAAGTATTTTACCTACATCGTAGAAAGCCGGCCGTTTTTGAAATACTTAGCGAGATCGTCTGAAACGTAAAGAAAAAACGACGAAATAAAAGAGATTTTTCTTCAATTCGATCAGAGCGATGAATTAAAAGAAAAAAAAAAGAGTTAAGAACGTTTAATCTCGATAATATTTGAGTTCCTCTTCCGTCTAAAGTTAAATATCCAATTTGTTGTGTTAGTCTCTATTTACCATTTAAGGGCTTTTACTTGACTAAGGAGTCAATATCCCAAGAGAGTTCTTCCTCTATCTTTATTTCTTTCTTCTTCACGACATAACAATCTTACGACGTTTCTTTTTATTTTTCTTGCTTGCTGCACAGGTACACGAGACACATTCTGAGCTATTAAGTAAATAATACGCAGTTACATGTACGATTTAGTAGAAAAATACATTTTTTCGAAATAGTTCATATTATTCCTTTTAAGATCTTCTTTCTTCCTTTTATTCCTCTTTTTCATTTTTCCTTCCTACCTTCATTTTTCAAGTTCTTTTCGTTTGAAGTAAAGAATCGAAAGACCCTTTTTAACAAAAAAAAAAAGAAAAAAACAAACCTTACATGCTGTGCAAGTTTCTCGCGATAACCATCTCAACCTTTTCTTCTTCTTGGATTTTTTTTCTTTTTTTTAAAGTTGTAGAAGGTCCCAAGGAAAAACACGCGTGTATATTCGCCCAACATACGAGATTCACCGGAATTTCACTTCCCAAAACGATTTATATTCACCGTGTATAACGTATCCGCGAAGGTACGTTTTATTTAAATTACTCTCAATGCTTTCTGAAAAACGTGTCGCAATTTAGTTTCGCTATTTCTCGACTCACCAAGTATAATAGTAGTAGTAGAAGTAGTAGTAGTAGTAGTAGTAGATACGAAGGGTGAGAATCATGTGCATCTCTCGAAAGCTTTTCCTCTTTTCTTTTTTTCATAAAAAAAGGAACGGATTATGTTTTAAGAAGTGAGTTAGAAGATGAAAAAGAAAAGCAAAAAAGAAAATCAAAGAAATTGTCCGTGTCTCTTGTAATGGAATATAGCGTACAATAAAACATTAGATATCCTTCCACTTATTTTCCCTATACGAGGAAAATCTTCAACCACAAAAGATGAATCGATTGATCCTCTCTCTCTTTTTCTTTCTCTCTCTTTCACGTTTTCCTGTGAAAAAAGGTACGAACATTTCTAAGAAATACTAAGTTGAAATACGATAGCAATAAAATAGGGCGGGGGAGGGATGAATCGAAACGTTTATATTTATTGCTACCTAATCTTACTTTCCTGTGAATCTTTTTCATGATTTCTTACGGGAATCATCCGCAAAATTTTACGATCTCGATCAGACGTGTCGATATTTTTATCGATTTATTTTGTATCGTTGCAAATCTTTTTCCTATCACGTTTTTTTCACAAATGTATTTTTTATCTTTTTCTTTTAGATTATTTTCTTTTTATTTTTTTCCTTTGAAAAGGGGCAAAAAAATATTAATCAAAAATGTCATGAGGGTGGTGGGGGAGTTCACATCTTTCGAGAAACCTAATATTAACCAATTACTTGCCAATGGCCTATTTTTTAGGACGCATTCTTAAATTCTTTTTTTTTTTTAATAATTTCAATTTCAGAATGAAATATATTCGTTAAAATCATCTGATCGTACCTCGTGAAAAAAATAAAAATTATTTTATTATTTATTTTTATATATAATTTCGCGCTTCATGAAAATAATAAAAAGTTTTAAAATTGTATTTTAAATTAATTATTAATGATATAAAATAATTTTTATACAAACAATTGTTGCAAAAATAGTTCTATTTTGTTAGTGTGAATATAGTAATATAGTTATACAGTTAATTTACTTTCTTTTTTTTTTGCATTTTCGTATTTTGGTGAGTTATGGATTAAAATGGATCATCTTCGTATAATCGAATAAATAAAAAAATTATTTTTAAAATCTAGAGACGGATTATTGGAAGTTTTTTTTCACGAAGTTAAGGGATTATGAGAAAAAAAGAAAAAAAAGGATCGAAGGATCGAATTTTCGTTGAAACGCTTTTACCCCGATCGAGAATCTGTCTCTTGAAGATTCGATTTAGTGAGTCATGGTATGATGGTAGCACGATGTACCATTGCTGTTACTGTTACTCTCTTCGAACTTGATTTTTCTCACTCGCACGCGTCCGATACATTGCATTTATCGAACGAGAGAGAAAGAGAGAGAGAGAGAGTATAAACAAGGTCGTATTTGGAAATCGAGATGATGCACTTCTGCAAAATTCTTCAATTGTATTTTATGGATTTTATATATTTGTATTTGTCTATCTTTCTAGTAAAAATCCAATTTCTGGCAAAATGGAGAACTTACCTTTTATTCTTTTTTTTTTGAAAATGTATATAAATATTTTTGGAAAAGAAAAAGAGAGAGAGAGAGAATCTTTAAAGAACTTGAAAGATAAAAATTATTACAAAATCGCTGCACTTGACATCTCATATTGAATAAGTTCTATATATATATAAATGCACTCATGCATACAAATGTGGTTGGACGACAAATGACTTCTTTCAAATGGTATTTTTTAATTGTCAATCTGTTCTTGTATCATTCGAATACTCTACATTATTTTCATTACATTTATTTTTCTTACTATATGTTATTGTTAATTTAACAAAACTGAAATTATAATTTTATCGAGAAAAAAAATTCGCATATATTTTTCGATGACATTTCTTTGTGTGAACTTTGTATCTTGTAAATTCTATTTTTTTTTTCTTCGTTACGTTTAATTATTTAATTATTCTTATTATACCTTCATTAAGTCAACTTAATAATAAATATAATTACTTATATTTATTTTTAATTATATATTTATTTTTATATAAATTATAAATATATATAAATATTTATTTATATAAAAATACAATAAAATTATATAATTATATTTATTAAATTTATTATATATATATTTATTATATTATTACTATTTATGTTTATTAATTATATGCTATTAATTATATTTATTATATTTATTATTAAGTTGACTTAATGAAGTTAAAATTACGATTATTCCTTTGTGTCTCGTAAATTCTTCTCTCTCTTTTTGGTTTTGTTCGTTACATTTATTTTTTTAATTATTTTTATTATACCTATCGTTGACTTAATGAAGTTGAAATTACGATTATATTATATATATTATAAAACGAATTGATGTATTTTCCTCGTTAACATTTTTTACCTTCTTTTTCTTTTTACCTTTCCAATGTTTCTCTTTATTTTCATTACATTTATTTTTTTTTTTTGACTCTTTCTTTTATTTAATATTATCATTGATTTAATTAAATCTTTAATTACGTATTGTATGAAAAGAATTCGTATATCATTTTCGAGATAACTAACATATTTATTTTGCGTAACTCTTTAAAAATACCATTTTTTATTATGCAACTCTTTGATGTTAGTTAAACCGGAAATGGTTGATGCATCACCGTTGATCTCGTTTCGTTCGGTTCAATATGAATCAACAACAAAAGAAAAAAAAAAGGAAAAGCAAAAAAAGATATAATTGTACAGACGAATATGTAGTTTCTACATTTACCATCGATTCGATATAAAAGTAAAAGGCGTGGAAACGGCGTTATTTAACCAGACCAGTTTTACAAATCGAATTCCTTCTTTTATTCTTCTCTCTTTTTTTTTTTTCCTTTCATACATATTATTTGTTCGTTCCCTTTTTATTTTTCTGTTCGAATAGTATATGGGTATGGACCATGGGAGAAAGAAAGTACGGAGGGAAATCATCGTGAGTCTGAGTGAAAATTTGATGTTGTAAGTAATATTTTATCGATTCGTTTGAAGTAAATTATCAATTATTAAATCGATTTGAATTTGTTTCATTTCTATCGAATAAGGAAGTATAAAATAAGTGAGAAATTGAAAATAATGATTTAATCGTGCAGTTAATTATTGAAGAATTTTTAATAATTTTTAATAATAAATTATTCCTTGTCTATGCAAGTACAAGAAATTTTACGATTATTTCAACGAAAATTAATTCTTAATTAATTTAAATTTATTTTATTTATATAAAGAAAAATAATTATCAGTCTAGAAAAATATTTAAACAATGGACAGTATTAGATTGAATCTTGCAAATCGTGCAATTAATTATTGGAGAATTTTTAATAATAAATTATTCTTTGTCTATACAAGTAAAAGTAATTTTACGATTATTTCAACGAAAATTAATTCCTAATTAATTTAAATTTATTTTATTTATATAAAGAAAAATAATTATCTGTCTCGAAAAATAAAAAAATAAAAATGAACAATATTAGATTGATTCCTGCAATTAAATTATTGAAACTTCCGAGAAAGGATAATGAAATATGCACTTGTAATATTTGTAAAAGTAACTTTGCGAAAATTAGATGTTAACTAATCTTGACTGGAATGTTTTGAACGAGCATTGATTATTTAATCGATTCGAATAGAATCATTTATCTCATGATCGGAATGAAAAATAAAGTGAGAAAACAAATGAAAAAATTAATAATTATAACTTGGAATCTTATAATTGAATTATTAAACTACTGTAAAAGGATAACAATTGTTTTTGTTTCGTGTATTTCGTAAAAGTAACTTTTGAGAAAATTTAATATTAGATAATCTTTATTCGATCGTTCGAACGAAAATCAATTATTTAATAAATTCATTTAATTTCTATCTAAGAAAAAAAAAAAGAAAGTAATCTATCTCTCTCGATTAAAATAAGGAAATAAAAAAAAAAAGAGAGAAAGAATTGGAACACTTTAGGGGGTTTTCTTTTTTTTTTATCTATGCGATTAAATTATTTAAGTACTTAAAAAAGGATAATGGATTATGTTTCAAATTAAATTATTCGAAACGTGAATTAATTATCAATCGATCGAATTTTGCTTTCTACCCGTGTAAAGAAAAAAAAAAAAAAAAAGAAAAGTATCATCTATCTTACGATCAGTATACAAAATAAAGAAAGTGATAAAAATAATGAAAAAAAGAACAAAAAATTCAAGAAGCGAGTAGGAGGAGGTGGTAGTGATGGGTTGACCTATACGATTAAATTATCGGTGTCCTGAGAAAGGATAATGGATTGTCCTTCGTTGTACCTTGTGAAAGTAGCTTTGCGTAACTGGGCATATCGTTGTGGACAATGTGTTCAACGATTTTTGCTCCTCTCAATCTTTCTCTTGCTCACTCTCTCTTTAGATTTTCACTTTCTTTCTTATTTTTTTTTGTTTCTTGTTTTTTTTTGTCCCTTTTTTTCGAAAGACCTCAGTAGGGTGGTGTTTCCAAGAGTGGTACTGTGTGTGAGCTTATAAATTTTTGCCAATGCCTTCACATTTTCTTTAAAGGAAGATATATAAGGGTGGGGGTGTGGAGTGGGGGGAAGACTGGAGAACAAAGGTCAACGTTCAGAGTATATTCGAGTTTCACGAGCGTGAAACGATATTAAACGGTGATTTACGAATTCTATGGATTTCCGAGTATATATGGTAGATGTGTAATGGCAAGAAATAAGAAAGAAAATTAATGGGGAGTAGCACACCAGATGTTCGATCAAATAAAAATCTTCCTCTTCTCATTTCTCAGCAAGAAACCTTCTATTCGTTCGTATTTCCTATTTCAAATCGTACTTTTAAACTGGACACTTTTACCACACATCCATTTTTCTAAATCCTACCTGTTCCTTTTTTTACGTTCGATAACACAGTAGGGATCGATAGAGACGTAAGCAATATAATGGCGTTTATATAAATCATAGAAATTGTTAGTTCAACTTTACAAACTCACGTAATTGAACGTTTCATCCTGATAATAAATACACGTTTATTTCGATCATCAAAAGTCTTTTTTTAAAACAATACAATTTTATTATCTATCGATTGTTTAGAAATCGATCAGAAAAAGTATAGAAAATTATTTAATTCTAATTTATTATTTATTAAATTATTTTTATAAAGGGCTTGAATCAGAAAAAATTAAGTAAATATCTTTGTTGTGATTGCATTTAAAATTTACGATCAGGTATGGTAAATAAGATGTTTAAGTTTAAGAATTTATATAATTTTAATAAGAATATGAGCATAAATTCAAATTATTCAATATTAGAAGGTAAACGTTTAGTTTCTCAATCTTTATCGTAGGAGGTTTTAATATTTTTAATCTTCTTGTATTATATTTAATTATATGGAAAGATATCAATTAATTGATTTTATAAATTTTCAAAAATATATAGGATTTTGATTTATAAATAATTTTATATTTATTATTTTATTTATTAAAATAGCTGCTGAGTTAAATCGTATACCTTTTGATTTTATTTAAGGAAAATCTGAATTAGTTTTAGGTTTTAATGTTGAATATATAAAAGTTAGTTTTACTTTTATTTTTTTTTTTTAGCTGAATATATAATAATTTTAATTATAGGAATTTTATTTACTATAATATTTTTTAGTTGTTTATTAATTTTAATTAATGTAATTTATGTATTAATTTTTAGAATTTTGATAATTTTAATTTGTGATAGATTACCTCGTCTTCGTTATGATAATCTAATATATTTTTGTTGTTATTATATTTTATCAATTTCTATACAAATTTTATTGTTGATTATATTTTTTTAAATTTTATGTTTAAAATAATTTAAATTTATTCAAAATTAATTAATAATAAATTACAATTATAATTAACTTTAAGTAAATTTAAATTATTTTGGCAGAATAAGTGCAGTAAATTTAAAATTTAATAATATTTATATAAGATAATTATATTTATAATCGTATTTAAAATATATGTAACAGTAACAAAAGATTAAAACTTTTTAATAGTATTATAGTACAAGTTCTAGAAGATGTTTAATAGAAAAGTGGGTTGCCTCTTACCCACATAAAACGAAAAGTATGAAAAGACGAATATATATACTGTTATTTACTTTTCTTTTTCAACTTTTATTATTCGCAATGGTTAGTATCTTTGAAACGTTCTACTATATAAGAGATTGTACGCGTTAAACCCGAAAGATAGAAGATAAAATATTGGTGGTAAGAAGAAGAATGTGCTAGCTCGTTTCCTCGTAGTTCGTAAAATGTATCTTTTAATCGTCTGAAATTTGTTTTCTCGGACAATTAAGCTCGTTGTTGGACATTCCTTTTGAGAAATAAGCTCTCATGTATATATATATATTCAACAGCAAGACTCGTACTCTTAACTTTTACTCTTTTTTTCTTTCTTTCTTTCTTATTCTTCTTATTTCTTTTCTCATAAGAGAGCTACGGAAAGTAAACGTTCGTTTTAAATTGGCCCAATGCTTTTTCATTTTAAGAATCGCGACAATTCACAGTGGTTTTATACTACTACTAGCACTACTATTACTTACTTCGTGTTATTCACCATTAAATTTTACTCTTTCTTAATCGGTTTCAACGAGACGAAAAGTAAAGGAAAATATCGTATCCCATTAAAATATAATATCAATTTTTTTTTCTTAATGAAAACTAATCACTTATCATAAATTTGAGTCGTCATCTTTACGATAACATATTTATCTTGTAGATAATTTGAAAAAAAAAAACAGTTTTCATCTCAGTAATTATTTGTTATATTTTCTCTTTTTAACTATCAAAAGTTAAATATACATTTTAACTCTTAACGAAATTTATATCGATTTCGCAATCATAAACTTGTCGAACTGTTTGTGGTTATCGTACTCGTACTCATCGAAGGTAATTGAAAATGATCGAAAGGTTGAAAGATTGTAGTAATGTTAGTGATAGTGATGGTGGTGGTGGTGGTGGTGGTGGTAGTCGGTGGGGTCAGATATTCGACAGTGTAGAAATGTGTTCACGAGGGTAGACGAATTTGACATACGAGGGGTACGTGGATATTGTACTAAATGGTTATTGATATTAATGACATACCGGTTGAACCGACACGGTAATGAGTACCTTCCGAATGGCAAATTACATTTAACCGTAATCATAGTTGTAAATCGTCGTAATCATATCTTCAAACCTTTTCGTTTTTTTTTAATTTTATTAGAAGAAAATTATTACATCACGTTCTACTTTCTTTTACGTTAATCAAGTTATTCAAGGTTTTATGTTTTTCTTCTATAATTAAAAATTTTATTCAATTACAGTTAGACCGTTTCTTTCCGATTCTACTTTGATTGTTATAACATTACGTAACGATGATATTTAATAAAAAAAAAAAAAAATAAATAATATAGCTAAACTCATTTATTATTTAACTTCAACGAATTCGACGAATACGAACAACCAATCGTTCTACTTTAGAAGTACTTTCTTTTTTTTTATTTGTTTGAGTCAAAGTTTTTCGTATAATTTGAAGAAAAGAACGACTTGAGAAATATCTTTATGGTAATTGGTAAATATATATATATATATATGTCTACCTATATCTATTTGTGTTAAAATATTTATGACTTACATTTTAAACCTTCATTAGGTAACGGATAGTGTAAATCTAGCGTTGATAGACGATCATCATTCTATTCGAATGTAATTATATCGTAGAAAACAATCAAATTCATCATATATGCCACGAATGACGTAATTTGACAATTTCATATTAGTAATTCAAATATGTGCACATGTAAAAGGTGAAGAAAGTCTCGCGCTAATGATAGAGCGTTTTCATCGTTGAAAATGTTATAAAATTCATACGTTTGACATCATTTTTCGACGAACCAATCGAATAAATTTACATAATAAATAAGCGAAATTTAACTTGTATTAATTATACGAGATTATTGACTAATAACGAAACCCTTGATACGAATCTCGTTTAATTTATTAACTATTTACTCAGATTTTTTTTTTTGTAATAATAACGATCGATAAAAAGAGAGCATTACAAGCTGATATAAAAGATTATCAATTTTTTAATACTTCTCCTTGTTAATTTAAATATTTTTAGGAAATTGATATTAAAATACGTATACATATAATATGCATATACAAAACGCATTTAGAGATACTCAATAATGTAAACACACAATCGTAAATTATTTATATGTACATTTATGGATAAGTTTACAAACGATATGTTTATTTGTGTTAAAATTGTTTTGTCTATATTTCCTTTAACGTGGTTATACGCCTAGGAGCGTAATAGCTTTCAGATACCCAACATCGTAAAACAAGAAATAATAATATTAAAGAGAATCTAATAATAGAAACGTTTATGATACGAGCAGTGTTACCTAAAAACCATAAATACTATTTAAATGGCACAGTATTTATTATTATTTTATTGATTAATTTCTTTATTTGATGTTTACTACCAAGCATCAAATTATTTGATTAAAAAGTTATAAATGAAAATCAAACGTTGAAAAGTAAATTGATACAAGTGCATCACATAATATCATTGATATTAAATAAAATACGATTTCGTGTATAAATATATACCATTGGTAAAACGAATGTTATCCCAATAACTAATATTTCAAGAGATACTTTCTTTTTTAGTTTGCTTATTTAAATTTTTTCGCAGACCAATTTAATGAAACAAAAAATTTAACAGAAAATAATCAAACGCCAGGAAAACACACGTTCGCCTAAAAGTTTAACTTTACTCTAGGATTCCTAGTTCTTTACTCTTTTGAGTTAGAATCATATATATATATATAGGTATATATGCACATAGAAACGATTTCATGTGTAAATATATACTTACACTATACATACATACATGTATACGCAAGAGCAACACGAAGTTTGTTTGTTTTTTTTTTTATCTTGTTCATCCAAATATAAGCTTATAGATCGATTCAAAGGGAAATTCTCGTACGAATCTCGAGGATTCGTCTAACTTTCATAAAATTATGCTCCTTGACGAAACATCCTCGTTCAATTTTGTTCAAATTAACACTGATCGATCGTGTTTGAAAGTGAAGGGAAAATAGAAAATAAGATAACTCGTTTTACATTTAACCTATAAACAATAATGTCACTTGGAGCAACTATCACTGGTAGGAAACACGAATATTCACCGTCCAGAAAACCGATCGTTCCTTCTATCGAACGAGGAGAAGAACCCATTAAATTCGATGAAAATCCCAAACGACTTTCTGACGAATCCCAGGACGATCGTACAGATCGGCACGCGTTTGCAAAATCCAGGCCAAGTTCTGCCAATACTTGCACATCTGATACCGATGGTTCGTATTTATTTACTATTCACTTCCTCTCAAATAATTCTTACCAGATTTTTCTTTCTTTTTTCTTTTACCCCTTTTAAATCTACAGAATTTCTTTCAATTGAATCGGTTATATATATACAGTGGGTGCAGAAAGTATTCGTACACAGATCAGTTTGAAATAAAATGTTTTGAAATTGTAGTTTATTAACTAATTTGTTGTAATACGAATACTTTCTACACCAACTGTATTTATATATATATGTATATTTGTAAATACATATTTAAATATAACTTTTTGAACAAATTTGTTAAACATGTGTACAAAATATTTGATACGATTTTAATCTTCTATGATAATATAATATGTAATTTTTAAATTATAAATTTTTTTATCAGTGTTTTATCGTCGCTAAATTAATTGTTCTTCGTGACTTAAGTTTGTCTTTAAAAATATAAAATATAACTAATCTAAATAAGAACTATGTGTGTGTGGATAGCATTAATTATAATATTTTCTAAATTGGAAATATTTTAACAAAATAAAAATCAACAAATTATGAAATCCTTATTGCGTTCGATTAACATTTTGTTTATTTTACAAATTGACAAAATTTTGTAACACCGTCCAATTAGTATAATATGTACTTTCCACGTAATATGATTTTTATTCTAGACGCAAAAATAAAAATTGGATCTTTAAATAATTAAATATTTTTTATATTTTCAATAAAACGAATTTATTGTATTAAAAGATAATAATTATTTTTAATTTAACATTCCAACGAATAGAAAATGATTACGAGACTTCGAGCGAAGGGCCGTCGAGATTAAACGAAGTTAAAACTTGTCACACTCATTTGTTATCGAAATCGCATTCCGGAAACCTATCGAAAGAGGAAGAAGCAGTCGAAGGGAAACCGAAAGTTTCGGAAGGTTTCGAAACAGAGGAGAAAATGGATTTTCGACAATACGCCTACGTTCGAAAGGATGTAAGCGATATTGCTATGAGTACGGTATCCCTACCAATTCTGAGAAGTATCGAATCAAGCCCTACTACTACTGAAGTCAAAGATCGTATGATATCGGATTCCTCGTTTGCTCGTCAGCAAAAATTACGAATGATAGTAGAACAAACGGAACTTCTCTTATCGCCAGAATCAAAAATAGCGGAATCAGTGAAACCGGAAGTCTGTTATTTGGGAAAGAAATATGAACTGAATAAACGAGAATCCTTAATGTTATTACCTGTAATTCAGGTAGATAAATGTGATTATTTTAACACGTTGACCGTTTAACGATTATTTTATAAATTTTAATACGCGCCTTTTTATTTTAATTTTTGTTGTTCTTGACGGATAAGAGAATAAGACAATTTGTTAATTAATTTGTTTTTTTTTTATTTTAAATACAAGAATAAAAATATAAGATGAAAATCAGGATTTTAATAAAATGTTTAAATTTATTGACATATGCATTGTAATCTTATCATAGAATATCGAATTAACTGAAAAGGATCAAATAAATGAATCAATACCGAAGATGACAGAAAATATACAAAATCCTTTAGATCCAGTTGTTTATTGCTATAAAAGTCAAGACCATTCTAACGATCTGATTGACATTGTTGAAAATCCGGAATCGTCTAAAACATCTTTATATATTCCACCAAATCCATTGAATGATTTACAATTGGAAAATAAATCGTCAAATTTATTTAATAACAAAAGACGTTTTATCAACGACACTAACGTACGTTTGAAGATACATAGAGAATTATCACCATTACGATGCGAACTCAACGAAACAGCTGCTAAATATCGTGCATTGAAATTACAAAGAATATCGAATACCATGGATGAAAATAAAATAACCGTTGGTTATTCAATTGGCGATCGCATCGATATCGATCGTGGTATAGTCGGCAATACCATGGAACAGTTTCCGCCGATGACGATGGTCGGTAAATCGACATCGCAAGTCGAAAGTTCTTGCTTTTACTCGACCGATACTTCAAAACTTTTCAATGAAACCGGTTTACACGTAGACCGATCTATAATCAATGAAACGAAGAAGAATCATCATCCAGTGTATTTTGGAATTACTCCGGTTAAGAAAAATGAATATTATTCTTCAATCGGAAATAAATATCTAGGTGAAAGGATCTCAAATTATTATCCTCACAATCAGACGTGTTCGCAGTTTGAACGTTTCTATTATCGGCCTGGATCTTCTTGTATTCGAGATCGATGTCAAAGGGAAAAAGGAATTGTAAGATCAACCAACGACGAGAAGGAGGAGAAAGGTTCATTTTATGATACGGATTTTATTTCAAGAAAATCCAACGATATGAATGGAAGTCAATATATTTCACGAGCAAACGCCGATGAACCTTCAGATATATTGATTCTTGGTAGATCGAAGGAAGTCGTAAAAGAGGATGATCATACTACTACGAATCGGCAAAGAAGCAAGAAAGATTTGCGGGATTCTACTTCGATGAGCTCTTCGGCTATCGTCACCAAAAACCCGAACCTTATCGATGAAAATATTCTCTCGGGTGACAAGGATTCGTTTTCTAATGTCACCCTTTGCAAAAAGAGTCAAGATTTCCCCTTGGATCTTCGTATTCCTTATTCCAAAATGGAAAAATCTATTTCGCGGATAGAAAACGTACAATTGTTAAATGAAAATACGTCGAAGGATTTTCTCATTGTAAAAGATTCGAAATTATTTTTGAATAAACAACAACAACGACAAAAATTACAAGAAAAAATATTGATGGTTCATCAATATTCACAAACTTCTAACTTACGTATGAACGAATCGTTAACATCAACTAGAAGAAGTAAAGTGATAGGTATACCTAAAAGCATGGATAAAGTTAAAATTGTGCCGATATTTTTTACAAGGGGTATACCAAAACCTTTATTTCCAATTTTCCAATTGGACGATACTGAATTTTCTTTAAATTCTACAGAAAAATTGGCAAGGCAACATGTGTTAATGTTAAAAAAGAGAAACTCACATATGATATTTAATTGTTTGTCGGAAAAAAGACATCCTTCGGAAAGTGACGTATCCGGTTCTTACGTAACCGGTCCTCCTACGTTAAAACGAGATTATTTATTAGAAAACGAACGTTGGCGTAGCAATAACGTTAGCAAGATCTCTTCGTGCATTAGTCCTAGTTGTTCGTCGAAAAAAACTACTTCATCTAATGCATCTAAATACACTAATGCATTAGGTAACATTTGTTCCGGTGTAGCAAGGGTCACAGTTTCTGGTTCGACCATATCTAATCGACAAAAAAGATTTACGCAAATTCGAGAGATCACTACAGAAAAAGGTATACGTGGAATGAGAAGTTCCCCGGAAGATTTTCTCAGCGACACGTGATTCTCTAAGGATTAAAACCTTTTTATTCGTGTCTATCTTTCCCTCTTTTATCGTAACGAGAACGAGGACTGAAACAGGATTCCTCTTTTTCATGACCGACGAAAAGGGAACCGTTTGTATTATGCGAAAGCTTTCGAGTAAAAGCTAAGGGAAATAAATTAAAGGATTAAAAGGCAAAGAGGATTGACTCTATTCGAATACGAATTCTCATTCTCCTTTAAAAGGTTCGACTTCATTTACAGAATTTTTTTTTTCCTAAAGATAGATTCCCGATCTATCGCATTATTTTTTCTACTTATATTCTTATTTTTTTTTCTTTAATTTTTTTCGAAATAAGAATTATGAAAACAAAAGTCGAACATCTTTTTTTTTATCAAACATACACAGAGATTCGTGTTATTATAAATCGTGTTTCAACGGAACAAAAAATATATGATATTTGTAAATATTTTTTACCTGTAACATTTTGTACGAATCTAACTTAACATGTTACACATTATAAAAACACAAGATTATAAACATAAATTACGAACGAACAAAAAATAAATAATGATTAATGAACAATCGATTTTCTTATTTCTCATAGATAAGTTGTTCCTATAATGTCTTAATATTTATGGATAAATCTCGTTTAAGGATATTATAATCATCAACGAAATCTTTAACAGCCAGTTTGCAAATTGCTATTCTAGCTGGCAGACAAGTTGCGCTTACACGCTTCTCTTTCTCCTCCTTCATTTACCACCACTAGAAATTTACGATTACAACGGCAACTATACGATAGCCAGATGCACTTAACGTCGTTATAACTCTCATAATTAGAATTAAGCATCCTGGATTTTAGTATATTCGAGCAAACCCTTCCCAATACCCCCCACGTTATTAGCCACGATCTATTATACTAACGATTTATCTTGTTGATGAATAATTTTCTGTCCAAAGTAATTATATATATTATTATATTAAAATATATAATATAAATATATATTATTATATTTAAATATATATATATTTATTTATTTTTTATAATTTTTTTTTTTATTATTTCTCTTCCTCATTTTTTCAGTTGTGTGATTACATATGTTTCGTCATACGTTCCAAAAATAAATAAACGTCGTTCGATTACTTCGACACATTTTCTTACTACGCTAAAACGTATTTTGTTATCTCTTCGGTGTCAGTGACGTTCGTAGTGGTAAACGATAAGTGGTCAATAAGAGTTTTGCATCAAGGATCAACGTTCGCGAATTATTTTCATCTTCGAACCGGTTTTCTATCGAATGAGAGAGAAGAAGAAGTGTTCTGTGCCACTTCGAAGAAAGATTTTACGGATGTTGCTTTGCAAAAGATGAACTCGACGACTCGTTTTTTTTTTTATTTTGTTTACCTCGTCGTTTTTGTTTCTTTTTCGGTCTCTGTTTCTTTTTTTTTATTTTTTTTTTTTTTTATTTGTTTTCGTTTCTTTTTCATTTCATCCGTAAAAAATTACTTTACCGATTTCGTATGGTGATTAATCACGAAAAGAAAACGTTCCTGGAAGTGGATCGTTTATTTGGGATGTAACCGGTTACAAGATTTCTCGCGATAATTAATCCCACGTTTAAACCCATATCTCGTGTATAACGGAGAACATCGAATTTCCATTCGATATGAATGATACTGTAATTGCTGTATTATATACAAAAATATATGTATATATACATATATACATACATTCATTCACACACACACACACAAGGATTGTATATTAGCGTATATTATACATCACAATTTTGCATATTACCTGACTTATTTGTCTTCTCATTTCTCATACTTCGTAATCTTTAGTCAATTTCATAAGCTCTTTGAAAGAAAACGATACTTTCATACGATGTTTATTAATCGATTTTAAAACGAATGTAAGTTTGATGATATTTTCGGGGTGTATTTAATTGAAAGAAAAGAAGAAAATGAAAGAAAGAAAGAAAGAAAAGGAAAAGAGAAAGACTGAAATTTTATTCATTTATTTTTTCCTGGAAATACATTTCTACATTTCTAATTTTAATATGAGATCTAATTAAGATAAAGAAATAGTACAAAGAATAGTAGTAGACATCTACGTATGAATTGATTACATAGAAAGTTTTAAAAAGAAAAAGAAAAATAAATGAAATAAGAAAAATTTAATTAAATCGTAGATCAATAAAAGTCAATTTTAGAGATAGCCAATTATCTTATCAATTATTTCCAAATTTTATTTCTAACACATATAATATATTATTTTTCTGTAATAAAATTTATATCAATTTAAAAAGGTTTCAGTAAATTTATAGTATGTTTTTACGTTAATAATAATTACAATAATTAACAATTAATAAAAATAACAAAATAATTAAATTTGTAAAATATTGTAAAATTATTGTACAATAATTATCGTAATTATTAATAATTATTTATATGTAATATTGTAATGTAATTAAATTACTTATAATTAAATTATTTATTAACTATATTAATTATTAATATAATTACTTATAACAAGTAATTATCAATAATTATTACATAATATAATAATTGCAAGAAAATAATAATTATTTTTAAATTGACAGATATGGGATAAGAATATTATTAAAACCAACTTGTGTGAGTGTATATAAACTCATTTTCCCCCTATCTCATTCTTCTCCTTCTTCGTGATCTTTGTAAAGTCAAATAGTACATAATTATTTTCGTACAGTTAACATCTAGTAGTTTTTTGACAAATGCATTCATGTCCACATATTTGATGCAACAAAATAGTGGTAAAGGCAGATGGACGGTTTTAAACCGAACCACGTGTCGGCAGAAGTCATCTATTAGAATTATTTTAATAATAGAATTTCGAGGTACTCTGACTATAAATAAAGAAGAGCACGAGAATATGTCGGATATTTGTTATATATTTCACAGTGTGCCATTTTCTGATAGGTACTATTCGATTACAAAAGTAATTACACGCTCGCTTACGTCATTGTTAACCGAAATAGATGTGTACGAGTAAATCTTTTCTTTCTCTCTCCCTTCCGTATTATGTAATGAAATTGTTGCTGATATTTAACAATGATAAGATACCCAGCAAGTTCGAACATTTAGATCGTTATTTTCAGAACGATTAATACGAGTTATAGTACTACAATTAATTATTTCTATTAATTATTTCTATTAATTATTTCTATTTACGATGTTCCTTGTTATCCTTGTTATCCTTGTCGTATCGTTTACGCAAAGCACGAACATTATTAGCGATTAACCCAATAGCAATTTACTTAGGGACTTACCGAAAAACCAAACGATTATCCGTATATCGACTTATTGACTTATCTCGATAAAATATCAGGAAGGATGAAAAAAAAAAATAAAAACCAAAAAAATACAAAGGCAAGAAAAATCTCATCTCTTTTATCTTAGTTAATTTTTTTTCTTTTCTTTTATTAATTTTTTTTTTTTTTTTTTTTGATAGCATTCCATTCTTATATATAAAATCGAGAATTAGACACGTGAAAAATAGTTAAGGACAGTTTAGAAAGTTCTTTGACAAACATATTAAGTATTAGTGTCCCTGTCATGGACGTATTTGATACTTGTGAAAATTTCATGGGAACTCACGCGATAAACGTGTCGATTGGCCGCTTTCCAGACAGTTTGTCTGGTTCATCGTTCCTATCTCTTATTTACGATGTCAAATGTGTCAGCGTTGTTATCCCTTTTTTTCTGTTTATTTTTTTTCAGTTTGGGTAATTTTTTTTTGTCTTACTCACTTCGATTTTTTCATTCATACATGTGCCTATAATTATGAAAGTGGCCTAATTCAAAATTAAAAAAAAAAAAAGAGTTTATCAGTTATTACGCAGCACATTATTTTAAACTAAATAAATTCAATTTAATTTTCACGATATTGTCAAAAATAAATCGTTAGATAATGTTTGTTATTTCAATATTATATAGAATTCATATAGTGTTCAAATATATATCTTTAAATATCTCGAAACAAGAGATACATGACTTAGACCACTTTCATAATTATAGTCACATATATATTTTTTTTTGGTTCCTTTTATTCTCGGTCAAAAATATTAAAATTTACTGTTAAACGCGTACGTAAATAATTTTTTAATCATGAGATTTTGTTCACTCCTCGCACTTATTTTATTACTTTTTATTTTACAAAGTTAATATTAGTTTTTTTTTTCTTTCTTTCCAACTTTTATGAAAAAAAATCTTCTCTCT
The DNA here is from genome assembly GCF_001465965.1 of Polistes dominula. The sequence continues at coordinate 3,056,252 of NW_015148977.1, forward strand.
CTTTCTTTTTTTCTTTCGAATTTTTTTCGTAATTTAAAAATTTTTCGAATACTCATGCAAGGAACATTCATTCTATCATATATTATACCAGCATTTTGAACGCGTTTGGTCACTTGGCCGACTTGCCAAATTTTCTACCAAGTCATTTATACTACTCACATATGTATGCATTCTATTCTATATTCTTTGTAAATCCCATTTTCTTACCTTTCGATTGCATTTTATCCGAATTATCAATAATTTTTTTTTCTTTTAGTAAATGGACGTGTTAAATATTTATTGAGAAATACTTGAAACAATTTTGATATGAGAATCGAGAAAAAATCATTCGGAACAAGACTGTACAATTTGAAATCCTAAAAATGAGTGTAGTCTAGTACTGTAATAAATATAACCAAAAATAATATTGTAAATTTATATAACAATATTATACATTAATATGCCACTAATGAATGAATCGTTGTTTCATTGGTGCACATCGTATAAGTTAACCCATTACCCGTCAATGTGTGTGTGTGTGGTTCTTTTTGGGACGAATTTCTCAATTTTTTTTTTTAATAACTACAACTTCAAAATGAAATATTGGCTTGACAAATAAGTAATTGCGGATTTCACTAATCATTTTCTTTGAAAAACTTGCAATTACTTAGTTGTCAACCCAATATACTTTACTTTATTTTATATATCTTTATTGTATCTGTTAAAATCATGAGATCGTATCTCGTGCATCATGAAAATATTAAAAATTCTTACTATTTTATTTTAAATCAATAATTAATGATATAAAATAATTTTTATATTTAAATGAAAAAAAAAACAATTGTTGCAAAAATAGTTCTAATAGGTTAATATGAATATCATACAGTAAATTTAATATTTTTTTTACATTTTCGTATTCCGACGGGTGATGGGTTAGGAGTGTCTCGCATTTTTGGTTTCCAGTTTTTTCGGAATACACTTTAACATGTGTTAAGAATTTCTTCTTGTGAGCTAGTCAAATGCATGATGTTAAATTAATTTATTGTTATTGCAGATATAGCTTAATTAATTTAGTATTAATATTTTATAAATACCAGATATAACAGAGATCAATCGTGAAAGGATTAAAAAACATTGAGATTTGTACATAATTATTTTTGATATTTCTTGAAATTATTTACGAAATTGTAAATACTTTTTACATGTGCATTCGGAGATAATATTTTTTCTGTCTTCACATGTTTCCCAAAAAAGACTAATAAGTTTAACACTAATCCACGATCTGGAATTTTTCATTGAGTTCTTCATTGAAGAGAATAAATCTTAAACGCACTTAACGACGAACGTCTTACTTTTAATATCTTTTTACTATTAGTTCATTAAAATGAATTTTTCTCTATCTATCTTTCTTTGATATTAATCTTCGGCATTAAGGGATCTTACTTTTTCATCGAGTTCTCGTTTCTCAGTCATTTTCTATTCATCTCTTTCTTTTTCCTTTTTTTTTTCTTTCTTTTTATTCGCTCGATTTATCAAATTATCGAAGATATACTTATCACTGAGAATCTTAAGTAGAAATGATAATAAAATAATCAAATAATTAAAAAGACATTTTGTGATAAAACGGAGAATTATTTACACGAAAATAGTTTTACGATCCATTATGAACCTAAATCGATCGTTCGATAAACTTTTATGAGAATAGGTTGGTTGGTAGGTACGATATAGTAAAAAATCATTGAATTTCTATAAAAATTCGTCGATAGTACCTATCATGTCACTTTGTATTATAGTTGAAACGAATTCGAGGTCGAGAAAAAGGAAGGAAGTAAGATAAGTATTCTCCTCTGCGTGTTTCAACTCTCGAGAGCGTTTCTGTAAGAAAAATATGTTCAACGATACCAACTCAAGATCGAACTCTTCTTTTCTCTTCGTCTTTTTCAAAGAATTTATATACTACTTCTTCTTCTCTCACGAGAAGAAGAAACTGAACCTCTCTTTGGGATTTTAACGTGACATTAAAGAGAATGATAGTTTTCGATGTATTCGAAATTCAAAATAAAAAAGTGAGGAAGATCGATCTTATCACAAATATTATTTTATGAAGTATTAAAACTACAGAAATGAAAAAAATTTTAATTATTACGTTCATTTAATATTTTTGTTCTTTACAAACATTTTTTTTTTTTTACGAAATAACATTATATACGAATTATTTCTATTTTTTGTTCTTTTTTAATTTCATTTAATGGCAGAACGTTACAAACGAATTTTTTTAATGAGACGAATTATATATTTAATTGTCGCACTTGAAATGACACTCTCGTATTTATTCAAAAAAAAAAAAAAAGATAAATACTTTTCCGTTATCATCACTGTAAAACGTTTTTCCGTTTGTGCACGTAAAACTATTTAAAAATTTTCCTGTTCGAAAACTCAATGATGCTCGTTAACTCGTGTACTTTTTAATCGACTCAAAGGGATAAAATTATGGAAAAAATTTACGTTCAATTTAAAATCCTCTCTTTTCATTGGAATATTGTTTTAAAAATACATATAAAAAAAAAGTTATTAATTTTTTTATTGTCAAGTTCGTGAGTTTTTCAAATTTTATTCTTAACTAGAGATCATTAATTTTTATTAATAATTATTATAATCGTTAGAATAAAATGCGTTGTTTTAATGATAAAAACAAAAAATAAAATGAAGAAAAGTATTATATATATATATAATACAATAATAATCCTCAAAGCATACAAATTCTTATGGAATTTTAAATGCTACGTGCTCAAGAAGCAGTTTTCTTGAAGGATCGTAAACTATCGTTTACTCTCTCTCTCTCTCTCTCTCTCTCTCCTCTCTCTCTCTCTCTCTCTCNCTCTCTCTCTCTCTCTCTCTCTCCTCTCTCTCTCTCTCTCTCTCTCTCTTTCTATCTTTTTTTTTCTATCTTGTCTCTCGCTGTATCTCGTATTCTTTGAAACTTGCTCACATATAATAACAATCGTGCACGCTTGCTTCGTCAGTCGACGAGGCGTAATTAATTCGAAGCCTTCTATCAGCTTCGACGTATATGCCTTGATAAAAAATGCTTTACTCTCAGTTTGCTCGTTAAAACGAAATAAGGATGAAATAAGTTGGCGTATAATTTTTGCAACAATGTATTTTAATTTTTCTCTCTCTCTCTCTCTCTTTTTTATTTCCCTACATTTCTTATAGTTCATACGCTTGTTTGCTTTTAATAAAAAGCATAATTAATAGACATGAAATAATAAAGGTTAATTTCAAATACGTACATAGGTAAACGAGTAATATACTTGTATTATATGGTTAACAAGTATAAAGATAGGTAGCATAGAATAAATATTATATATAGAATATAATTGTATATATCCTACCTTCTAATAGAGAATAATGTAATTTGCGTTAGGAAGATTATAACAACTAGTCGTGTTATAAGCAAAAAGCATCTTTTTCTTTTTGCTTTTGGCAAAAACAGTTTCTTCAATCGAAAAGCTTATAGAAATTTCGCTATGTAACGTAATGAACGGAAACGCCTTCCTTTCTGTATTATCATAATCATTAAATAAGCTTTATAAGCGACACTCGGAATATCATAGACTACAATTAGCTTAGTTATCGCATTCCCAAGCGGTTACTCTCGAAACTTGTCGTTCAATTCGATATAACAAGCAAATAACATTTTACTCTGTAGAAACGTTTCCGCTATTTTCTAAGGATACGAATGAAAAAGTTACACGCGTGTTTATTCATCGTATCTTTTCTTTCCATTAGAAGTTAGTTTTCTTGTAAATTGAGGAATCTATTTTTATTTTTTTTTTTTTTTTACTTAAATGCATTCATTATTTTATTTTTTTTTTTTTTCTATTAAAATTTTTCAATCTTTTATATTATTTTATTTCTTATATATGTATATATGTGTATATTTTATAACATCTGTTTTTAAAACGTAACCACTTTATTTCCGTGTACTTATACATTATAGCATACGTCGCAAAATAAGTTATATATGTATGTCAATGTCATATATGTAACATGAGATCCGTGATTATCCGTCAAACCGCATACGAACGTAGTAGCTTGCAATTTTACTTGCCAACTTTCGTCGTAAGCGTGCATCGTTTCGAGTTAACTTACATTAGTTTTAAACGATGCTTTCACTACGAGAAATAGAAGCATTAATGTTGTGTTCTTTATGATTTTTATGAAATCAGAAAGAAATTAAGACAGAAAGAAACAAAAAGAGAAAATGAAAAAGAGATTGTTATTTCTCCTGAAAATATTACATTCTCATTCCATTATACAACACGATGACAACCAACGTCATACAATAGCTAAAAACGTAATCCGTATTTTCACGTATCGAGCAAGACTACTCTCGCTAATGGAAGATCTAATTTCTCTTATATCAGCAATAATAACAACGAAACGTAGACGGATAAGTATCACTCTCTGTACTCTGTATCCTTAATTTTCACTTGTGGTAATAACGAAAAAAATAGTATTTGCTTTTATCTTTATAAAAATAATACATTAAATTATATCTCTCTCTCTCTCGTAACTACTTTTTATTTCTAATTTCATTTTAGCACGTATTTTCTAGAATGCATAATTTCGATAATTGGAAATTCGCTTGAAAATTATTCCAGAATAATTTAGCATAGAATTTTATTTTTTTTCTCTCCCCACTATAATTGTAAGATATTTTTCCAAAACCACCACGTAACTTGTTTCATGCGGTGAAACAATGAAATCTTTTAAAATCATTCAAATTCAGTCGCGATTTTCCATTTAAATTTGAAATATGGATATTCTATATTTTTCTATCTCAATCTGTCTCTATCTGACGAATATTTTTGTGAAAAAGGACATTTATGTAACGAAATATAAGATAATGATATAACTAGAAAATTCGAATATATCCAATCTAATCAAAACCGTTCCGTAGATGTTTTCGAACGAGAGTCCAGGAATTATTTTTTGTGAATTTAAATTTTGGAATTTTTAAAGTGAATCCTTCAGAAATCTCTTCCGGTAATATGAATCTTCTTATGAATTTTATAACATTGTTTTCAAGTTTGATTATCACACAACGAATATTCCTTTTTTTCGTCCTTTTTTCTTGTTTTATAATAAAACGAAGAAGTAATAGACATTTCATTCGTTCGACAAGAACGAATTGAATACACGTCATTGACAATTACAACATTTTCACGAAAATGATATTCTAATCTTTTGCATTCGGTTGTCTTCACTGAGTGGGATGGTTTTGACGTGAAACATCTTATTTTAAAATTCGTATTTCTGTACATTTAATCGATGAATCAATCCATTATATAAAAAGTATCAACGTTTTATATTAAGATTTCCATTCGTTTATGTACATATAGAAAAAAAAAAAAGACAAATCGTTAGAAAATCGGAAAGTAATAACTGAATCTGTGAGAAAAGTTAACTGCGGTAAGAAGAATGGATTGATTTTGTTTGTCCAAGGTCTTACCAAAGTCTACAAAAAACGTATTCTTCGAAATCTTATGATGAGTTCGATCGATTAACACTCCTACGACACGAAGATCTATCGACAATGTGTCGTAATTCGATTTTCGATACTTTACTTCAAAGAACTTTGTAAACAACATTAATGTTATCAAACTGAACTGTCCAGTTTCTCGTAAATATTCTCTTATCTGTATCATTCTAATGTATGAGTTTTCGTTTAAATTTATTATCATTATCGTAAATCTTTCAAGATGTTTATAATTTTTGTTACAAAACATCCTACATTGGTTTTTCCTAATTTTTACAAACTTTATTTGAAAATAATATATGGATACAATCAATTAATTATTTACTCATATTTACTGATCGATGTACGAGTTTTCGTTTAAATTCTAAAATCTTTTAAGATGCTTGTTAATTTTTTTTACAAAACATCGTACTTCGATTTTTCCTAATTTATGCAAACTTTATTCGAAAATAATATATGTAGATACAATCAATTAATTATTTACCCATGTGTACTGATCGTGTATGTGTATTCATTTATGTGCCGATAATTATAACAGTGAACTAAAAAATTCCAATTTCAAACTTCATTTAATTTCGTTTTTCCTATTAAGGAAAAATCTAATAAAAAATCTTATAACCGAAGTTGATGATTTAATCAATTTTATTCGATTAGCAAAAGTAGCAATAGTTCGTAATAGGCCATAAGCGGCGATTGGACAATGCAACGGCGGTGAACGTAAGAAACGCGTGTATGTCGTAACTGCATATTTCTGTTTATGCGGCTATGCAACTCTCGAGAGTTCGTGAAGAAAGACTTGGACCGTGTTAATAGATAGATAAATAATTAAAAGAAAATATCTAATTATTTTTATTTATGATTACAAATGTATGACTAAAAAATTTATGACTAAAAAGCGTAATTTTTTAAACAGTCTTCTATTCTTATACATTTTTGTAATATTGAAGATATAAATGAACGTACAATTGTAATGCTCACTTGTGTAAAAATTCATTTAATCAATTTTCAGAATAACATTTAATTAATTTTGAAATAATAATAATAATAATAATATACCTAAAAAATAACGAAGCAAGTAACGACGATGACGACTCGAAAGGAATAATAAGCTACGACGTATCGTAAAAAAAATTTTCTTATTGCTTTCATTTACATATGATATGCGAGCCGCCGTATTTATAAACGTTCAGTAAACTACTTTACATAAGAGCGTAAGAGACTACGATTAATTTCCATAGCGTGTAAGTATAATATATAGGTGTATGGTGAGAAGACCAAACGTAACGTCCAATAAAAAACTTCCAACAAATCGAATATACGTTTTTAATCGAAGATGGTAAACGAAATGAAACGAAACGAGACGAAACGGAATAACCGACGATGGCGGCTAAATTTGAAAGGTTCAAGAGTAAGAGATGGGAATAGGGGAATATAAATGATACGATAACAGCCTTATCTCTCAAAGACACCTTACTCTTCCCTTTCAAGTTGAAAGGGAAAAACTTAATACGATCGAAATGCTGACATTTCCACACTTTAAAGCCCCAAGAAGCTTTTCTTTATATCACCATTATGATGCAGTTCTCATACCTTAAACGAAAGGTTATAACGTATCCTTTCTGTACGATACCAACCATCATTTCTTTTATTTCAATATAAAGTAATACGATGTAATAATCCATTAAAAAACAAACAAAAATACAATTTTCATTGATTTTAAATTACTTAATTACTTATTTATATCAAGTATCACTTTACAGTTCACTTTATCTCATAAAAACGTCTTTAAAAATCGCCAAAGGTACGCGCGTAATGTATCGGCGAAATCCTACTTCGTTAGTTTCCGTACGAGTTCGAGAATATTCGGTGTGTTCTTCTCTACGGCCAGTTCACAAAACGATGTGCTACGGTCGTGACTGCTAATTCTCTCGCTCTTATACCTTTTCCTTCGAATCTTTTCTTTCTCTTTCCGTCATTAATGAGAGAAGAAGAAAAGAAAAAATAAAGTAGAAAGAAATAGAAAGAAACAGTGATATACAAAAGTAATAAAAAGAAAAGAATATGATAGAGAAAAAATGTGTAAAAGAAAAATTCTAGTAAATATAACACAACGGAGAAACTTGCAACGCGATTCATTCATATATTTCCATCATTATTCGTCTGTCTCTCTTTCTCTCTCTCTCTCTCCTTACCTACTAGTAGTCACAGTGTATGTGTATGAGTTAGTGTGTGTGCATGCATGCGCGCGCGTACTGTTCGGTAGTTCGCGCTCGTTGAACCGAACGCGCGTCCGTCGTCGTTCGGCACACCTCTATCTTTCTCTCTCTTACACTCGAAGCGTTTCCCCCACCACACCCCCGCGCGTGCCGTTCGCGCCGTGCTCTCGTTGGTCAGTCGCGCGTCGTCCCGGGCAGCGCGCGGGTCTTTTTTTCCAGCTGCGAGTAACTCGCGTCGCGTTCTTGCTGGACGACGACGACTTCGTATGTGCATTGTTTCCTCTCGTTTTCGTCTCTCAACATCATTTTATTTGTTTTTTATTTTGAATCTCTATTCAAAATAATTATTATTAATTAATATTATTATTATTATTATTATTACTATTATTATTACTGGTATTATTATATTTATAAGTTTTCTATATTATCCCCTATTTATTATAACGCCCTTATAATTATTTTTGATGCTCGTTAAAGCACGATGTTTGAACTACGAATAAGCTGAGTAAGAAGAATTTACTGTTTTCTTTTTTTCCTTTTACCCTTTTTCCTTCCCTTCCTCTACCCTCCAATCCAACACCTCCCAACCCCACCCAATCCCACCCCTCCTTCCTATCTTCCCTTTACCTTTTTCCCTTATTCTTCTTCTTATTCTTATTATTCTTCGCCTTTTTCTCCTCCGTGGTATTTTCTCTACCTATACCTTTTTTTTTCTTATTTCTCTTCTCTCGTTTTCTTTTCTTATTTTAATTTCTCAAAGATAAAAGGGTAGTTCACGATCCCTTTGAAAAAGCTTTCCTTTTTATTATTTTTTTTTCTTTATCCCGCTTTCCCTTATATTTATAATAAGAAAAGTATAATAAAAAAAAAAAGATAGAAAAAAAGAGAATAGAAAAGTGAGCTTATTAGGTTATTAAAATTACGACGATAACGATCCAAGTGAAGATACCGAGCGTCGAGGAGGAAATGTGCTTCGTGTGAGAACGTGACCAAAAAAAATATGTGCTTGCGTGAAGCACGACGACGTAGACGAAGACGACGACGAAGACGATGACGATGACTGTGACGATGACGATGATAATTAACTAACTACGATTACGAGTACGATGTGAGGGAAAGAAAGTCGATTATAAATGACAAGAACGATAAAGACAAAGATGACAAAGACGACGAAAATGCCACGAAAGAGAGGTTTTCTTCAACGAGATTCAACGAGATCCCGGTCGAAGTTTTAGCGACGACGGTACGCGGAAAGCTTTCTTAAAAGAAGCTTTTTATTGAAGTTTTTTATTGTTTAGTTTCTCTTTTTACTTTTAGGTTGTTTTTTTCTTTCTTCTTCTTCTTGTTCTTCTTCTTCTAAATACCCCTTTGATTCGACACTTTCCTACGAACTTTCGGAATTGAGAGCTTCTACGCGAAAAATTTATGTTTCTTCTCGTACGTTTAAACAAAAAAATAGTTCATGAAAGATAGAAAAAGAGAAAGAGAGATATAAAGATAATCTACGTATCTAAACTATTTTTGTTTGCGGTAATTGAACAAGTGTTTAAATTAGCATCTATAGATAACTATCGTCATTAAGTTTCACTTCTTTCGTTCTCTCTCTTTCTTATTCTTTTTCTTTTCTTTTCTTTTTCTTTTTTTTTTTTTTTAATCCATCTATCTTTCACGTTCTTCTTCTTCCTACTCTTATTTTTATTCCCCATTCACGTTCACGTAATTGATACATCAATCGGCGATCGCTCATCATCGTTTCACAGTAATCGTTTTTCATCGCATTCATCAGTCAGGCAAAATAATTTCACGAGAAGCTCTTCAAAAGTATACCATCAAGGGATTCTTCATTTTATCATTTTTTTTTCTTTTTACTGTTACGTCTTATATATCCTTTCACGAGGTAGAATAATAATAAGTGAGAATAGAAATCCATCATCATCTCGATGTACAACGTTTCGAGACAAAGAATGTGACATTACGTTTATCATATGCTATTTATTTCATATATTTGATATTTCGAATATATATCAAAGATATCTCCCGTATATTTTCTTACTAAAAAAGAATATTTGTCCTTTTTGCTTTACAATTTCCTTCTTAACTTTTCTTCCTTTTTTTTCTAACAGAAAGAAAACACATCGGTGTTGCAAGTAAAATGCATTCCTTGCAACCGTCGGTACGAATACTAGGATCATTCTAGAACACCTTTCATTGTTAGATAATGTGCGAAAGTGCAAAGATATGTGAAATCGCGTAAATATTTTACACATATCGTTTTAGTTCCTTCTTTTTGTTTCTTTTTGTCATTTATATTTTTATTGTTTCTTGTTTCTTTCTGTCTCTCTTTCTATCTTTTCTCTTTTTTATTTCCTTCCTCATTTTCTATATTTTTGAATATATTTGTAAAGTAACTACGTATGTGAATATAATTTCTAGCACGATTTCTATGTACCATACATTAAGTAACATCTTGCATATATATTGAGAAATCTCTTAGGAAGTTCGACGAGTTTCTAACGGTGCCTTCAAGTTTGTATGAAAAATGCGAAGGATATATTTGAACGTAAGATGGCGTAATGCTGTTCCCATGTAAACCCTGAGGGACTCGTTCGAAACGAAAGGTTTTAAGAAGAATTTTCTTGAGTAAGGAATGATAAATTCGAAAGAATTAGAATGGAAGAAAGTAAAAGATTTATTTTAAAATCAATTATCAATCTTTTATATCAGAGGATAGTCCATTTATCCATACAAGATTTCCCAAAAGTCTCCTTTTATTGAAAAAATGAAAACAAAAACGCCAAATGATTGATTTATTCGTACAATTATAATATTTAGTTTCTCATCTCAACAGTGTCTTTAAAAAAGTATGTACCTATGATGGTGTCACTTCAAATACTTGCTAATAAAAAATGTAATATAGTTTTTGTATTCTTCTTGGGATAATTTAAATTTAAATTTAATTAGTGAATAAAACAATGAAGTAAACATCGCAGATTTAGAATACGATAACGTGTGCGTATTCTAAAGAATAGATCAGGATAACTCGTATCTTTGCACGTCGTAAATCATTTCTAAAGGATCGATCGTAAATCATGTTTCATATGCCATTGAACTGAAATCTACGATTGAATCTTTTGGGAATTCACTTGGTTGGATGTCCTTTGAACGTGGTTTATAGTGAAAGTATTTCGTTCGTTTTTTTTTTTCCCCACCTTCCCTCAGATCATTTCCTTGTCATACTTTATGGAATCGATTTATACTGTGGAGTCAAAGATCGAACGTTCAAGGATAATTTATAAGATGAGAGTAAACGCGAAAGGGTTAACGATCTTTCGGAGTTTCGTAAGAAGAAATTGCACGCACGAGATAGATAGTCAAAAGCCATTTAAATGCTATACGCGTCGTTGAGATCGTACGTGCGTGGAAATTCTTGATCGAGTTATACCACGGAGATAGTAGCAAGGACGGTTAAAGTGAGAAAGAGAGATAGTGATAGAGATACAGATAAAGATAGGGATAGAGATAGAGAGATGGAGAGTGAATAAGTAAAGTGTAAGTTTTAAATTTCGTGTCTATTAATGTCTACCAAGTTCATTTGAAATAAAACAAACGACCATAATCGTCTTGGCGTGATTTTAGGTGCTATTGCATGCTTTGAAATCGCGAATTGATTATATTACGAGGGAGAGGGAGAGAGAAAAAGAGAAAGAGGAATGTCTGAACCAGATGCAAAGCTACGATCTCTGGCAATGGCAACAAATTTGAACGAGAGAGTTGCGTATTGCAATAAATCTAAGTCCTTTCCGTTCTCTTTTCTCCTCTCATTCCTATTTTTCTTTCTCTCTATTTTCTCATTCATCATGAAATAGTAGAAAATTGATTCATCTTGAAAAATCGATAATATTTTTTCTCGAAAAGGTAGTATTCGTCGTGTTTACTTTGATCAGGAATCAACTATGGAAATCAAAATCAAATATAATATTTAATCAAGATCATTTCGTTGATATGTACATGAAAATAATTTTAGTGAACATTTTACTTTTTATTTTTTTCCTCTTCTAATTAACAATTTGTCGTGTAACGAATTTCGTATAAATTTTTTCGAGTCTTTGTAATTTTTTTTTCTTTTTTTTTTGTTTGAAAATTTACGACGACTTGTCATAATTAAATCATTAAGAAGTTAGGCTCGAATTGAAAGTGGGAAAATAATAATTCGCTATTTTTAATGCAGTCCATTAGAAAAAAAATGGCCGAATATCTATCTTCTTATTCATCTTCTTTATTTTCCTTTTCTCTTGCATCTCGTTGTCTCTTTTCTTCTTTATTTTCGCTTGAACGAGAGAAAAAGTATTTTGAAATCGAAACTGTCAGTCGATATACAAACAACAAGTATTCTTCCGCTACGTTGAGAATATTCTTTCTCTTGCGTAAATAACAATAAAAAAAACACACACACACAGAAATAACGATATCTCGTAAAAAGAGGAATCTTTCTACTAGAATATGATCGTGTGAGTTAAAATCGTAGGAGTTTACGAAAATATAACCGATGAGAAAGAACATTCGTTGCAAATTTTGTTTTCGTATTTTCATTACTTTTTACGTACCGTTTTTCAACATTCAAGATCAAACGCGTTTTCTCTTTAGGTTATTATTAAACTACACGATATTTCATAGATTCTATTCCTTTTCGCAGTTTTCTTAACGGAAACATGATAATATTACATATGATGTAAATCGTAACACAATATTGAGACCTATTACACAAATATTCTCTCTCGTTTTTAATTATATTTTCAAATATCTTATGCAATTGTAAAAATATACAATTATGAATGTGTCATCATAATAATATTATTTATTGTGTTCATTAAAATAACGATACCATCAATTTTTCAATAATTTCGTTATTTCAATTCAATTATTAATGTAGTCATAATGAAACGCATTTTTATATATCTATCGGTATATTAACTCTTCAAAAATATGTTAAATTTTTGTCACTTTTCCATCTCCTTAAACCTTTTTCTTCTCAGAATAATATATTTATCATTAAAGCACACACATGTACTTCGTGGAAAGGAATTATGGGTTGAGCGTACTTTTAATAAAATCAGTAATGAATCTCAAGTGCATAGGAAGGCGGAAATTCCCTTGACAGAATACTACAAGCTACCTACCATGTCTTAATTACGTGAATTAGAGAGATATAAGTTACTTTCTTCGTTACTTGCCTTCGATGTTCATCCTTACATATATTATATTTTCTTTTTATATTTTATATTCTTTTTTTTAGTTTTTTTTCTCTAACCCACGTATCATTCGTTTTAAAAGCTACGTAATATACATATTTATTTTATTCATTGTTCCTTGATAAAGCATGTATTCTCAAAAAGTTTTAGTAACGCGAAAGGCATCGAGGGAGTTTCCTCCTTGCGTTCAATGGTCGTCGTTATACTTCGGCTTATGTTAACGTTCTAACTTTGGTCGGGTGCATATTGTTGATCGAGATTCGAACACGATAAAATTATTCTCTCGGTTTCTCATGAGTTATCTATATATATATATATATATATATATATATATATATATATATCTGTTCACGTACGACTCTAACGAAAATCACTTGCAAAGTAAGTTTCTTGCGTATTCGTTCATACGATAAGTTCAAATTTTTTAAAACGAATTTAGTAATAAGTACTATATATATACAAATAAGTACTTAAACAAATTTATTCTATAAAGTTGAAATTTTGAAACACATTTTTATTCATTTATACGTACAATCATCGTTTTTGTTCGTTCATTGAATAATAAATTTCTTTAGTAAATGATACGTAAACGTAGTCGTGTCCTTAATGTAAAACGTATAATTGTTTTTCATTGTTTTATGTTTGACTATTAAGGGTAACGATACTTCTACGATGTTTTAATCTTATAAAATTAATATGAATGGTCCTTGAAGTTTTTTCAAGAAAATTAGTGCTATACGCGTTATATCACAATACTCCTTCTTTCGTTTAATCGCGAATTACTTTGAAGAAACTTATCGACCTTCCGTAATATACACCGCTACGAAACACATTGACAACAGTTATTTCCCGTAGATAGTCGGAGAGTCATGGTAAACTATCTGAGTTTACCGAGTGATTAAAACAACCAAGATCTAAGGACAAAGAGATAGATAAAGAGAGAGAGAGAGAGAGAGAGAGAGAGAGAGAGAGATGAGAACGTAATCGAGAAACGAATATTGGAAGGTAAAGAAGCCGCCGGAGATTTCAGTTATTTGTACGAGATTAATATTATTGTTAAATTTGCTTAACGTTCAGTTTCATTTTTCTTTTTATCTATGGAATATAATACCACACGATCATTCATTTGATTATTAACGTTATTTTATTTGATATGTGTATATACATATATCTTTATACATAAAAATTCAGTATCACAATGTTTGTCCACTAATAATTTTGAAACCATTGAACCGATTTTAATGAAGTATTTTTTATTTTGTGTAATTTTTCCCAACTTAGAATATAAGATAGTTTTTATCTCGATAATTTTGTATTTTTTATTGCTAATTTAAGGATTTATTATCTAGGTTTCTGGTACTGTAAGTTTTCAATAAATGGCGTTGTATTACGATTCAATTATTTCAATTTATTCACGTCACGTGTTTTTTTCAAATTAATTTAACTGCATTAAATAATTTAGAATTATATTAAATGAATGTTTAATAATAAAGCCACTGCAACGTTTGGCCAGAGCACCTTAGTTTATGTTACAAAATAATATATTAAATAATAGGTATAAAACATAGAATAATTTATGTCATAAATAGTCGCATGAATCGTTAAGCCGAAGTACTATATTCCCTAAAAGTTTAAATCCACCTGGTTTTTCAACCAACCAAACCATCCATCCACCCATTTCTACTCTCGTATCGTAGATTTTTTTTCTCGTGCTCATCAGAGCGTCGCAATAAAAGAGGCTTTTTACGGTTCATTCATGCGCGTAATTTGCAAGCCGTCTTCCTCACGTTGAACGAAACTTTTTTTTTCCTCTCTCTCTTTCTCTCTCATTTTTTTCCCATTCTCTTTTTCTATTTTTCCATTTTATTTTTTCAATTTTTTCCCCCTTTAAATTCCTTAAAAACCACACTGACTACACGCACCGATTCCCACTATAAGATAAATTTTACTATTCCTTAATCGCATTATACTCGGAAATGAACGTAAAGTTCCCTGTTTAAGCGGAGAATAGTAAGAGAAAATAAAATGACGAATAATTTTGCGGAGGGTTGCGTATGCAATTCGATTTCTATTCTTTTTCTCTGTATTACTTTGTCTTTCAACTATGGAATTTGATAGATAAAATCTGGATTTTAACGGTTAACCCCTCGTTGTACGAGTATGCTTCGTAGTTTGTGATATTGGAAAATGAATTGAACTTTTTCCACTCGATAAAATAATTTCAAGTCACGGTATCTTATTGCAGTAACATTAGCAGCGCATTGCATGCACGTCCAAAAATATTCTCTCGTCCAGATGCTTGAGAATCATCTAGGCTTTAGAGTTTTAAGCCACGATCTTTAAACTTGTCCTCGAATCTTGTCGGTGGAACGTAAAAACCGAAACGGACGGACGGACGGTCGGACGGACAGGGAGGAGGGGTAGGGGGGCATCTTCTTAAGTAGAGAAAAGTGGAATACGAGTGCAGGCTAGGAAGAAATATATAGCATCGTCGTTGGTGGATCAACGACATAGTGGGAAACGTGTGATCCAAAGTGTCGTTTAAAGCTGCATATTCTCTCTTCTTTTTCCTTTTTGATTTTTTTTTCTCACTTCTTTTTTTTCTGGGCGCCTTTTTCGTGACATGTTCGTAAGGAAAGAAAAGAAAAGAAAAAAAATTCAAGCTAACGACAAGCTCGACACTCTTACTTGTTCGACTTTCTTTCTAGGAGAGGGGGAAGATGGGGAAAGGAAAAAAAATAAAAAAGCCTTAAAGCTTTTGCAACCGTTTTAACAGTTTGATCGATAGCTTTCTACCTTGGATGACATGTGGTTTACCAACAACCTACGAACACAACATGTTCTGACATACGATCGGTTATAGATACTGTATTCGGCAAATGGACGTAGGAACTTCAGTGATATCACGCTAATATTGATACATACTGACGTAAACACAAGTAAGCATCTCTTGTAAGAGAAAATGGCTAATAGAGATAGAATAGTGTTTGCATTGTAACAAGGATAACATTGTCAAGTTCTTTATAAATCATCACCTGCTTAGTTTCATTTATTTGATTGTTTTCATTTGAAAAAAAACTTAAAAATTAAGTTAACGTTTAAAATTCTAAGTATACTTGAACAGATATATCAATTTTTAATTAATATTTAAAAGAAACTTAAAAATTAAGTTAATTATAAATTCAGTTAATTAAAAAAATTATTATTATATTAATTAATATATTATGAATATAATTTAAATTAATTAATAATAATAAATCAAATAAAATTAAAATAATATTAATATATTATTATTAAAATAAATAAAAAAATATTATTAATATAATATTAATTTTTAATTAACTTAATTTTTAAGTTTCTTTTTTAAATATTAATTAAAAATTGATATATTTGTTCAAATATACTTGGACTTTTAAACGTTTTCTTTTATTTGTCTATGAGGATTTTATATTTTTTTTTCTAAAAAATAAAAAAAGAATTTTTAATGAAATCGTTTAAAATGATTAATACCTTAATATGAAGGTAGAAACATAATCATCTATTGGGAAGTGACAAGAAATGCTAAATTATACGTTGTTCTGCGTTCGTAATATTGATGATGATAAACTAGATGCTCGATTATCAACTTATTTGACATTGACAAGAAATGCATAAACCGCTTTTTCATGTATGACTCGTAATTTTAATTATCCTGTTTCTCGATTGGCATTATTTTTTAATTATAACGTTAGGAATTTTGCTCTCGTTCGTTGATACCGTGTGATTTTTACTCTTATCTTCGTGTCCTTGTCAGGTGGATAAATACACACGTACACGTTTTTTCATTCTTATCTATTCTCTCCTCGCGATCTCTTCCTCCATCTTTATTTTTCTTTTTCTTCATCGTCTTTTTTGCAAAGATTTATTATAACTATAGCGTGGGGTGAAGTATCAAAGACGTTAAGGTCATTATATAAAATAATAATTAATGCAAACTATATATATACCTTGGTTGTTTTCAAATCGTTTCGTGCCTCGTAATATATTATTGGATATGATTGTGATACATAAATACGAAAAAGAGAGAGAGAGAGAGAGAGATAGAAAATACTCTTGGGACGTATATCTGTCACGCTTTACTCTTCCATAAATCGACTCTGTTTCATTTGTTCCCTATTTTGTATACTTTATCGATTTAGCATATTCTCGTTTGATTATTTATTAACAAGGGATCGATTATTATTGTAATCCTATTCGACATGGGGGAAAACGTGTCTTTTATAAACGATTTATCGTATGTGGACAATCAAACTGGTAGCTTTCAAACGATTTGCAGAATTATATTCATTCAATCGTACACACACATACATACACATAAATATACCACTGTTATATTCAAGATGAACAGTAATGAATTTCATGACGTCGTTGTAAACCGTCAAACTCTTATAGCATTTTGTCAACCGCAATCGTGTCGAGTTCTACGAACAAACGTATTCAATATGTCCAGCACGAGCATACTCGTTATTTGGATGCATGATTACGGTACCTAAAAGGTGTTCACACACCAAGCAATGTCCATAAGCATTTCGAACGTTTGCTATATTGTTCGTAGGTTTTCCAATGGTTTTATCGTTGATTTTGAGGAATATAGTTCGCTCGATTATAATAATATTCAAAGATAAAATTTGTTCTTTTTTTCTTTTTTTGACGTATTTTTTAATAACTGTAGTAAGTATCGATAATTATAATAGTAGTCTATGTCATTAAATTGCAAAAGTTCATTTTATAATATTTGTAATTGTAAAATCAAGTGAAATGTCAGATGAATTTTTACGATATTTTATAAATTTTTACAAATTTATTACAATATTTATAAATGGATTGTCAATTTTATAATTTATTCAAAATAAATAATTGTGTTTGTTTCATTACATCTATTGTAAAGACTTTCAAGAATATGTATAAATTCATCGTTTATAAAAACTGAGTTAATAAACTACAATTTCATAACATTTAATTTCAAATTACATGTACAAATACTTCTGTGTACAAATATTTTCTACACTCACTGTAAATGTTTCGCAATTTAAGTACGTCTGACCAAAGAGAAACATTTCTACTTGCTATCGTAAATATATGTCATTGTTAAACCGATTTTTCGTATCGAAAAAAGATTACGTATCATTTTTCTGTCACGATTTTGAAAAAAGTGAATAAAAACTGATTACCCGAGTCGATTAGTTATTCGTTTTCAATCATTATAAAAAATAGAAAGTAGAGAAAAGTCATCAAAGAACTGATAAAATGTTGAAAATATCGAATCGATGAAGTGGAAGAAACGAATGAAGCCAAGCAAGCAAGCAAGTAGAAGAAAAAGAATAAAAAGAATAAGAAGAAAAAGATAAATCGTAAAAGCTTTTTTCCATCAAAATTTCATTTTGAAGCGAGTAGTACTCTTGACGTGCGTGTGAGAAGAATGAATTAAAACCCGAGTGGAATCGTTTCGACTTTTGAACTTGAACGGGGATTCTCTTGAAGATTCTCTTTAAAGAACAACCTACGTAAACGGAGCGTTAACGTAAAAAGAATATTGAATTAGTGGTCGATCGAACGTTATACGGATGATACAAAGAGAAAGAGATTGAAAAAAGAGAGAAAGAGAGAGAGAGAGAGAAAAAAGATGTACGATGTGATTTAACGTGCCGATGGGCTATGCAAGTGTATGCTCGCGAACAACCTTGTAATCGCTTTGTCGTGCGAAAGAAATTAGGACGTGGTAACGTCATATCGATATACACGTTTTTGCGACCTACTGTTACTCTCTCTCTTTCTCTCTCTCTCTCTCTCTCTCTCTCACTCTAACACAGCAGATTCTTTTGTCATCGTTATGTGTCGTGTTGTGCAGGAAACAACGTTGTTACATCGAGAAAGCTCATGCGGAAATCTCTGCATAAACCCTCTCTCTTTTTCTCTCTCTCTCTCTCTTTCTCTCTCTCTCTCTCTCACTCGGCTTCTACCAACGAAGAGAAATAAAAAGATAGAAAGGGAAAAAATGATAAGCTATTTACCCTCGCTATATTTTTACTATAACCTTTTAGCACCCTTTCATCACAGACCACTTCTTCTTCCTCTCAATTCCAATGAAGAGAGGGTAACTTTGAAATAAACCTTGCCTCGTGCCATCCCGTTTTTCTTCGTGATGATACATCCTTGTTGAACGTTTTCTATTTAATTTCCGTTTGTAATGTGTCATTACGATTATTATCACTTTGACATTTTTTTTTTATTACCATGTATAAAACATTCTCGTAAAAGACTCTCCTAACTCTTTTTTCTTTATGTTATTTTCTTCCTATTTTTCTCCATTTAAATTTTTTTTGTAATAATTAATCAACGGACAATTTATTTGTCTCTCGTAATAGTTCATCTGTGATATTAGTATAGAGTATGGTTATAATTAACTTTCGTTCTTCTTATTACATTTACACATACGTGTTTCTCGTGAATATATTATATCATCTATTTCTTAATGATCTGTCGTTTAATAATGTTTATTATTTCAATTCTTTACAAATATTCTTACGATCATTGAGTTGGATTATTTTTTCTTTTCTTTCTTTTGTAAAACGATATAATAAAATTCATAATTTCATCGTCACACATTTTTTTCATATTTTTCTTCTTCAATAAATTTTGCCAACGAATTGACAACAATTAATCTGTCTTCCGTAATTATCCATCAACGATGTTAGAGTATAGTACTGTTGCAATTAATTTTCGCTGTCATTACTTTCACATACGTATTTCTCGTGGGGCTTTATATTGGATTTGTTACACGTTACCATCGTTCCCGACAAAATGGAGGTTGGTATGAACTAGAAGTCGAAGTGGATTAGAGGGTAGTTGTAACTAGTTTCTCATTTATTCTCCATTCTCTCTCTCTCTCTCTCTTTCTCTTTAATCTTTTTCGTGAAGATATTGTAACTACTATTATTAACTATTCCCTTTTGTATGTACTTCCCATAATTTCTACCGAGTCCATTCAATATTATCTATAGACATTGACGATGCATTATGCATACACGTATTTATCATTGAATACTTAACGAGTTTGTAAGAAAATATTTTCGTTTGTCAATTTGTGAACAAATGTGAAACTGAATGATAAGATTTTACTCTTATTAAATAAAGAAAGTCAGAGAGAGAGAGAGAGAGTTAGAGAAATTATATATACGAAGTTCACGAGAGTTCACTGACTAGTCTGTTGTTCAGTCTCAACAACGTCTCTAAAGAGTTAATTAGTGCTACTATATAGCATTACAAACCAACACGCTAAAGCTTAGAGTACCGAGAACAAAAGTGAGATTCGAATTTCGCGGTTAAGGTCAATTGTGTCTATATTTTTCCTTCTCTTTCGCACGTGCTCGTTTCTTCTTACGTTTTCTTTTTTACTCTTAATAAACGTAAAGCTCTGCTAACCGATATTAAAATTGTCTTTGTAAGGGTTTTCAAATAGGGGTGAAAAAGGTAAAAGATGGAAAATATCCCTCTTTTGTTATACCACCATCCATACCGTGAGTCATCCAATCGAGTCGAGCAAACTAAATCCAATGCTGAACGAAAACGGAAGCTTTGAAAAGGGGGCCTGTGAAGCCTTATTTATCTCTCTCTTGATATTCAAGAATAAAAATTTGATCGATGGTGTCGACAATGTCTTTTTTTTCTTTTCTTTTCATTTTATATGTAATTCCACTTCAATCTGAATAAGTTTTATCTTATTTTCTCTCTTTCTATCTATGTTTCTTTATTTCTTTTTTTTTTTGTGTGTGTTGAGTAACATAAAGACACGCGAAAATTCACGGTTCAAGGAAATCTGATTGTGAGTCAATCGATGATAATAATCAAACTGGGTTTCTCGTTTGTAATAGATTCGTCTGGTAATGATTGGGATGATTGACATTCCAAGAGTCGAACCCTTGGATCGTACGTAGAACGGAGGGAATTCGTATGCGGCTGATGAAACAATTCATTGGCAGTCCTCTGGCGAATCGCGATGATCGTATCCACAATCGTGAACTCGAATATTTCGCGAACGTTGTTACGATAGCACCTATAATTTCCTGATTCCGTTCATTTTGCGAAATTGCATAGGGTGCTATGAGAAAACACATTTGCATGAAATTATTGATTCGTACAATTATAAATATTTTTAGTTAATTAATTCGAAACTTTTGTACACATTTTTCTTATCGATTATTAAACTGACAATAATTTGAAAAAAAAAACAATTATACAAATTGTAGAATATATATGTTTTATATTCTTATAACGTGAAATTGGGTACAATATTTAAATACACGATATCTCATTGGTGGAGTTTGAGTGTTTCCAAATTGTTTTTCCATCAGATTCCTAAGTAGTCTTCTAACTAACTGTAAGTCCGATTGTATTTCATTAATTAAACGAGGAAAATTTAAAACACTTTTCATTTGTTTTATACGTCTTGATCAAATGAAGCAGTTAAGTTTCGTTTTACTAAGCAACTTCGTTTAAATATTTTTTATTTCCTTTTATTTTTGTTATTTTTCCGAAT
Organism: Polistes dominula; assembly: GCF_001465965.1. Next base: position 3,077,816 of record NW_015148977.1, read on the forward strand.
CGATTTGAATCTGTGAGGTTTGTAATGTATGGGCGTCGTCTTCGACGAAGTGTCGTCGAGGAATATGTAGGTCACGTAGATTTGTATTTGTATTTCGCGATATACATACCATTCGCATATATATATATAGTTTTACTTTATGTACACGGATACATATACAGTACATGTAGTTAGATACGTGCGATTCGCATCACCGAAGAATTTTCTCTCCTCTAACAAAGTTTGATAGGAAGACTGTCCGAAAGATGATATACGGTTTAACTATAAATAATATTACTTTTTGTTTTCAAACGTTGTCATCGTTGTATTCGTCATTATTGTCGTCGTTTCAAAATGACCAAGTGTAATGAATTGTTCACGCTCACGTGGATAAACATAGTTGGTTTATTCGTTGTTCTATCTTTCTCTCTCTCTTTCTTTCTCGACTGGATCGTCTTTGTTGTCATCGAATAAAGAAAAAAAAGTAATATAACGTATTTTAATGCAAAATTAAAAGTCCCATGAAATATTTTTTAATACAGTTATATCAATAATTAACGAATTATTGTGAATAATTTGTATTTTTTTCTTCGAATGTCGTTACTGAAATCGATAAAATGAAATTTATCGTGAATTAAATTAAAAAAAATATGTAACATTTTTATTTGCACCTTTCTATGAAAATATGTTTTCCTTTAAAATATAATTTCTGCAAGTGTGTGTGAAACGTGCGAGATTCTTGACATTTAATATAGTTATAGAAACACTAGACACACAAACGGTATGCTTTCTTTTGAAATTTCTTCATTTTTACCGATTTGCATAAACGTCACTTGGTAAACTTTCACCAAGAATAAATTGAAGTTTAAATATACTCGTTTAATGTAAAAGTTTGACTTTGATACGCTCTTTATTAAAGCGTCCACTTTTACTAGTCGATTTAGGGAAAATGCGAATCAAAGGAAAATTCCTTTCGTCTTTTCTAAATGAAAAGCATTATAAAATTTTAGCGTTGTGTCTTCTTAGTAAAAGTTCTATTCGATTAAATCGATTTTTCAAAGCTTTTGTATTTTCTATGCAACACGAAGAAGAATTATAGCGTAATTTTCATGTGTACGCCTTTGTGTATTCCTTTAATATTTTATATTTAATTTCTCAAATAAAACAATAATATTATATATATAATAATAATATATAAATATTTAAATTAATTTTATATAAATATTCATATTATATTTATATAAATATATAAATTTATTATTATATATATAATATATAAATATTTGGCTTTTAAATTTTTTCTTAAATTTTGAAAGAAAGAAAAGAAAATTATTTAAATGTTCGATTCTAAAAAATTAATCGAATAACTTCTGATTTTGATTGAGATACCGCATTTGTATCCTGAAATTGATAAGTGACCTTTTTACGAATAGATTTTCCTACGCGATTACAATTTGCACAATTTCTAATGGATATTTCGTTGGATTCGTGTGACGAAATTTCGAATAATAATAGCATCGAAAAGGATTTTTGACACCTTCTGGTAAGCCGATCCACTTGATTTTAACTGGAATATCGGAAAAGAATTGAAAATTCAATTGGTGTTCGTTCTTTTTTTTGTTTTTTTCGTTTTACATTAAAAATAAGATGACGACGTTTAAACACTAACGAGTTTTTCTACGATGAGAGTGTGTCATAAAATAGTCAAAGTTTCTAAACAAGAAAACAAGAAAAAAAAAAAACAATTTCAACTTGAATCGATGACACTCGAACAACAACGTGAAATTGCAAAATTCTTCGATGCATTTTTATCTACATACTACTACTTGTATTTACATAATGTCATTCATCCTGATCGATACGATGACTATCGGTTGTGTAACCTCGATTTTCAATGGACTTTAGATAATATTCGAAAGAATAGAAAAATTCTTAAGTTTCACAGTGTTGTCATATATGTAACCAAAGCTTGTATGTTACAATAGCGATTGTAGGTACAGTTTGTTTGTGACTGCTACTTCTCTGTTTGTAATGCATTTGCATTTGCATTTGCATTTGCATTACAATCAGAGAAGACTACTGGTCACAAACGAACTATATAAGTATTGTGCATCCAACTCATGTTCTGCACTATAGATGCGTTCGTTAAAATATCGTATAAACGAAAAATCGTACAGAAAATGATATGTTTCTAATTGTAAAATGAGAGATAGGTTTTATATTATTCTAAATTTGTGTAGAATGAAATAAAAAATTTGATTTTTAATTCGAAACATCCTCTAGTATCACAAAATATTGAATACATGTGTATTTAATATTAAAAAGACATCAAATCTCTTTTTAATATTAAATACACATATATTCAATATTTTGTATTAGTAGGGTAGTGTCAAACAAAACAAAAAAATTAATAAAAATAATTTAATTGTATAAATTCCGAAACGTGTACTGGAATTGCCCGGAAAGTTTATAATACACATTTTTATATCCAATACGAACCTTTTCTAGGTAATACAATATTAATAAAAACACATAACAATTCACATACAATTATATTATACTTAACAGTAAAATTAAATTCATTTGCGTTTCAATGATTTACTATAATTTAAATAAATAATTTATTAATATAACAAAACGAGAAATACTGCAATAAACATGTTGCAAATTTGCTAGACACGAGGATGTAGTCTTCTTTTTTTTGTAAATTTCTAATAACATGAGTTATGCACTTTACCACGGTGAAAATATTTCATCAAATGCATTGTAACGAAGAGCGAACGGGAGAAAATGATTTTGAAAATGTATTAGGGGATATAAATCCTGTCAAAAAGAAACAAAAAGTAAAAAAAAGGTAGTAATAGTTTCAGTAATTGCAATTTTTTCTCAAAAGTTTTATCGTCGATGCATTGCGTTATGCGTTGAAGTAATAATGCTAGAATCTGATTTATCGTAATACATCTATTACTTTTTCGATTCAAAACGATTAATTTTTGAAATGATTTTCGAACGAGATTTAGTTCTCTCTCACATCCACACATACAACACACAACACACTTTTTATTCGAACGTGAAAAATAGAATAAAAGAAGAAACAAAAGGATAGCAAGAAACAAAGAGATCCGCAAGAACTCATTTCTTTTTAGTCGCGAGATTCTCTCGTTTAAAAAAAAAGAAAAGAGATTGTTTAAACTAGAAGCTACCACGAGATGGTTTCGCAATAATCGATCATGCTTCGGTTATAACCAAACGTTACTCGTTCTATCATGCTTGTTCACGAGTTCTATTGTAACGCTACGGATCGTTGTTTCTCTGCTCGTAAAAGTGCTGGCGACATATAGAGTGGGTTGTCCTTTGTCTTACGTGTGTCTAGTGAGTGTAACTGTGTGATAAAACGAACAATATGACAGTGATACAACGAACAATATGATCAATTTTCAAACTTTTTTTTTCAACGATTCTATATGCATTTCCTACTCATTTTCTTAATCACTGAACCAGAATAATTCCTCGAAGATTTCTTTTTTGTTTAATTCTTAATCTCCAAATTCGTTCTGTAAGAATTATTTTATAGTAACGAATATATTTAAATTAAATATATAAAATTAAATATGTATATATATATAAAATAATTTTATAATTATATTTATTTTTTAAATTTATATTATGTTTTTTAAATTAATATTATAATTATAATTATATTTTAAATTATTTTGTACAATATATAAATACATATATAAAATAATTAATAATAATATATAATATAAATATAATACAATTATAAATAAATATAAAATATATATTCACATTATATATATTAATTATTATATATAATATGTAGAAATAATAAAATATATATATATATATATATATNTATATATATATATATATATATATATATATATATATATTTTAATTAAATATATTTATTAAATAATTTTTAATTTTCTTTTTTAATTGTGAATTTAATTTTAATTAAATAAATATATTTAATTAAATAAAAATATATATATTGAATTATAAATATATTAAATATAAAGTATCGTGTTTGTCTGCTAAATTTATCATTAATTGAAACGAGAAAATTTAATAAGGAGGTGAAGGGGATCTTGTTATAAATATTCAAATATTTGTATATGTATTTCAACGATTCGGATTTGTATGATTATTTGTATTATTTTAAATTTTGTTTAATTGCTTTTACGAGAAATTTACTCGTAATTTGTCGGAAAATCCTTATCCCGTAATATAATCTCATCATAGCTTTATTATATCAATAAATGATAAGAGAGAGAGAGAGAGAGAGAGAGGAAAGGAAGAAGACAAGTGTCCTCGTGAAATTTCCTAGCTTGTAACTTTAACAGATAGATAGTTGTCGTTATTATTGAGATTTTACTTTTTGAAGTGTTTTCTCGAGAAATTAAATTCTTTAACGACTCGAGGAAACCCTCTTATCGTTTTCTCGCACACGTTACTTAAATTGTCCTAATTTATTGCTATGATTTATGATAATTCGTCTACTTGGTTCTTTTTTTTAATTCTTGTTCTTGTTTCGAACTGATGTAAATGAAGTTTTCTCAGTTAAAACTCGCAGTTTACTGTATATTCAAAAAAAAAAAAAATCATAATTCTAATAGGTTTACCGAATTCCATTGGTTGTTGTTTTATTAGAAATTTTGAAAACAATTCGATGGATGTCTATAGTTGATCTCGTAGCCAATGTGATACCTCTGTTTTCACTGTACTTCGTTTTGCTTTTGTTTTAATTATAGAACGACAGTCATAATTAGATCGTAGTATACCGAATATCGTGGGAGTTCGAAATATAAAAAGAAAAATCTTTGTTAGTGTTTTATTCTTTTATTATATTTTTCTATCTTAATTATTTATTTTTCATTTCAAATCGAATAACGTATATACTATATATAGTTATATATTTAAATAGATAAAAGAAACATATATGATATTTATTTTATTTTAATTAAATTAGTTTTAATTGGATTAAAATCCAATAATTCAGAACATAAAGTAAATGACTTTTTCATTTTAAACTCAGATTGTAAATTAAAGGGCTCGTGTGTTATACGTATATCTCGTACCACTCTGATGGTGTCCGAAATTACGAAATATTTCAATTTAAATCTGCCCTTAGTTTCACTCGTCTTCAGTCTAATTTGAACATAATTAGCAACGCGAACGACCACCTCTATTCCACACCTATCTGCCATATTTACCACAGATCTCTAACGATTCTAGTCACTGTTTAACTTACGATTACTGGTTTGGAATATATCTTCTCTTGGCGTTGGTATTTAATTAACATTTGTCGGTGTGTAATGTTGACGAACGACCATACTAAATACTAACATTGTAAAACGATCCCGTACGAGTTCTATATTAGTATCGTGTTCTGTATCTTGGGGCTGTTTTTTGTTTACAGTGTTAGAACGTCAATAGAGAATTGTAACATCTTTCATGCCCATTTTAATTTTAAACTTTCAATTAGTATACCGTGTTGATCATTGTGCTCCTATTTTTTTTACTCACGATTAATATATATTTCATTATGTTTTATTATTAAATATCAGTCATTGAGAACTTGTGATAATAATTTTATTATTATTTTTTTTTAATATTAGAAATGCTAATAATTTAATGTATATTTATTTCTACCAATTTATGCTTATGGTTAGGTATAACGTATAAAAAAAGATAATAAAAAAAGTGAGAGAACCATTTGATAAATTATTTATATATTATTATAAATTTATTATAATATATCAATTTATTATATTTATTTATATTTATATATATATATATATATATATATATATATTAGGTATATATCGATGATTTTCTCCTTTTTTTTTATCTTTTCCCACTCACTACGATATCTGGCAACAAACGCGAATGGGGTTGAAGAAGAGCAAGAGGTGTTGGGAAAAGAGGAAGAGGGTGTAAAGCGGTGGTTGATAGAGAGGAAAGGGAAAAGGGAAACAAGCGTTCAAAAGATATTCAGAGACAGAAATCAGTAAACATGAAAGTTTGATGATGAATATCTTTTGAACGCTTAATTTAATCGCCAGAACATAAGACACTATTTTTATAGAGCAGTTAATTTCCTACAACAATTTGTATTGCGCATTTTATAATAGTCATTTATTGTCGAGTTATAAAATTCATAAACAAAAATGAAATTTGTCTTAAAAAAATCAAAATTAAATCTTTAATATCATTCAAATGGTGAGGTTTACGGAAAAAATATAAGATACCTTTTTTGTAGAACATTAAATTTCCTACAAAATTCGTCTAGAATATTTTTCTGTACAATCAATAAATAATGAGGTATGAATTTTAATCTATTAGACTGAAAAAAAATAAAAAACTGCGATGCGGAAGATCTTCCTACTAAAATTAAGAGCTCATATTTGGTGAGAATTTTTTTAAGGTGTCTAGCAACCCATTTTTCCGTGGCACTTATAAAAAAAAAAAAAAATAAGTCATTTTTTTGACCCACCCTAATATATATATATTTATAGGTTATTATAAATTATTATATATTTTGGAATAAAAGTAAGATAATATCGAAAATTACAAAATCATATGTTAATTTTTTAAATAGAATTGTTAAACCAATATTTGAAAATTATAATAATAATTTCGTTTAAAGTTCCCTTTTTTGGTTATAATATTTATATCAATATAAACGTTTTTATAAAATTATTATTATTTGTTTCATCAATGTATACATATCTATTTTGACTATTTTGAATAATGTATTTTTTCGTGTATTGCAGTATACATTTAATGGATATAACATTTTTATTATATACATTTTATAATTTACGTTGCTTTGTTGAACGAACGAACGAACAAACGACCGACCAAGCGAATCTTTTCATCGTAAAAGTTAATCTTCGTCTCTCACGAGCAAAGACCCTATGAAAGATAATCGTGGCCATTTTCCTTTCGCTGTCGCTCGCTTTTAGAGTAGTAGAAGCTGCTTTGTGCAGCTGTTCGTAACGACGTCCATCGAGGTTTTCAGTATAGCAAACGATTAAACATTATTTCGTTCGAGAAAATCCATGTTAAAGCAAAAACAAGTCTGATGTTTATTAACTATGTCCAAAATTACATATTAATTAAAGTATTATAAAAAAAAGTATCGAATTATCCATAATTGATGGATTATAGCAAAGATTATTATTCATTATAATTTTTTTCTCTATTCTATAGTAATCGAAGACCCGATGCTTACCTTAATTGCGTTTAATTCAGTTGAAATAAACAAAAAAAAACGTATAAAAATCTTCTATGAATGATCGATCATCATTTCGAGCTATTTTCTTCTTTTTTATTTTTTTATTTTGTTTGTAATAATGATCAAAGCTCAAAGCATCCTCCTTAGTTAAACAATTCTTGCTAGATAAAATGTAGATTCGATAAAGGTGAGTGTAAGGTAAAGGTAGGAGAACCTTTTGTCCCTTCAGGGCAAAGCTTGATAACGAGTTACCCAGAAAGGCATTGCCAGCCGACCGTATTTCCCTTTTGTCATTTGAATTTCAAATGGCCGATTTAACCGATTTCTTGCTGAATTCACGCTTAGGTTCTAACTAGAATTAAGATCGGACACATTAGATCTGCAACAATTTAACTTTGAATTTGTTTAAGAACGTTGCATTTCAACGTCTAATTACCCTCCCCCTCGCCCCTTTATTTTGTTGTTGTTCCTCTTTTTTTCTTGTTAAGAACGATGATATAGTAATTGATAAGGATAACGTTTGACCAAGACGATAAAAAATAACGTTTGTAGGTCGTGGTAGTCGATAATGCTTCTTATGCGCTATAAATAATAATAATAATAATAATAAAAAAAAATGAAAATAAAAATAAAAATAATAAAACCATCGGGATATATGGGTCTTGAAGGGTTGGATCGAGAATACTTATTGTTAGATAAATGATCAAGGACGCGTGAAGAATTATCATGAAGTCTCTCCGAATATCTCTGACAAGTATATTTACCTTCCTTTCGTCTGAGACGTTATATTTAAGACCTGGGGTAATCGTTAAAGCGATTATTTACAAGTATTAACGATCGTTCCTGTAATTGCAGGCTTACTCGAGAAAATCTCCCTAGTTATTATCTACCTGTACTTAATCATGTAAAACTATGATGAACTATTAGGTTCAAGGATACCTTTGTGACACATCGATCGATTTAGAAAAAAAAAAAGAAACTGAAGATAGATTATATCGAAGAAAGATTTATAGTTTTTTTTTGTTCGTTTTTGTCTTTCTTTATCTTACATGAGATAAACCTTTGACATTTCATTAGACTCTAATGATCAATGATTTTCTTCGAACGAGTTCTTTCGTCTATATTTTCGATCTCTATTCATTTTTTTTTCTTCACTTCAGTACTCGTCATATTTACGCATGACGAAGACAAAAAAAAAAGTAAAAAGAAAACAAAACAGATTTTAGCACCAAACAGTCAAGTTATTATCGGAGAATTATGAAGCTTTCTAGGCTTGTTAATAAATTGAAAAGTGATTTTTTTTTAGCACTAAACGCTAAAAAAGTTTCTCTTATGTCAACGATCAGTTGCGTTTTATTCGTAAATCAACACAGAAAACCGTCCTCTTCTTTTTCATCTTCATCTTCATTTTCATCTTCATCTTCATCTTCATCTTTCATTAAATATCCTCTTATGGTTTTATATTTCTTTTTGACGTAAAAAAATCCTTAAATAAAAATTCACTTTTTTGAATCGCGTTATTTGATATATATATAGCTGATATATGAAATGTGAAAATGTCGCTAAACACAGACGTGTCACGCTCGTTGGATTGACCTGGGGATGATTACTTGAAACTGACAAAAATAAAAAAAGAAACAGAAATGACTCAAATATTGGCTGTGATATATTTTCTCCGACGTTGATTTGAACACCACGATGACGACAATGACACTGACAATGACAATGTACAACAATAAAAAATGAAATGTTATTAAGTTCGAAAAGAAAATTTAACGAAAACAGTGATGGCTAAGATTATAAAAAGAGGATGATAAAGTCGTTCAAGATGAGGAGACAATGAAGAAAACAATGTTTTATTGGTGGTGACCTCGAGCTTCAAGCTCACAGAACGATCAACGATGAGCAGCAACCTTCAAGTTCCGGAGCTTCGTCTTCCGGCCGGTGACGGTGGTGGGGGAACCGGAAGTGGCACCGGAAGTAAAGGTACTGCCCCACTACTCCTTGTTCCACCTAGCAACGTGCCCAGAAGACGGCATTCTTGGATTTGCAGGTGAGGAAAAAAAACTAATTTGTTTGTTTCTCAAACAATTACGTGTGCAATACTACGTTAAAAAAAATAATACAAAATAAGATAGAGGGATGTTTCTTTTCTTTTTTTGAGGGGGGAGGGGTTACTAATTATTTTTATCACTTGTTCTATTCTCCTTTTTTTTTGTTTTTTTTTTTTTGTTGAAATTTGAAATAATTAAGAATAGCATTCGTTGAGCATTGAAATTAATGCGTAAAGTGGAATTTAAAAGTGGAATTCATTTAAAAGCTACTTTCCAGTAGTTATTTTCCATTTCTGTTTTCTTATATCTTCCGAACAAATTATTAATACATTTTCCAAATGGGATTAATGTTAAATTATACGTAATCCCACTTTCATAAATTTAAAAACCAAACTTCTGTTCACATTCGCTTAATCTCTTGAACGTTGAAAGCATCATAATTTTTGCAATTTCTTGAAGGAAATAGGAAAAGAAGTTTTTAGTTTTATACAGTTTAGTCGTTTTTCTGGTTAAATTTGATAAATATTACATATCGATAAAGTATCATTTTAATTTATAGACAGAACCGCACTTTAGGCGATTGAAATTTTTTTTTTCATTTATAACTACCAACCACAATCGAGAGAGAGTAGTAGATACAGACAATCAGACAGTCAGACAGACAGAAAGAAAGACAAGACAGACAGAGGGTTGGATACAAATGTTATCGAAACGAAAATTTCTAACGATCTAGTATATATATATATATATATATACATATAACTATCAACCGAAATATCGATTAAAGCTCGATAGGAAAAGCTGCAATTTTCGATTGACTGGTTTTATTAAAACTTCACGCATTTCGATAGATACGTCAAATGCCAAATTCATGAAGTTATTGTACGAAAAAAACTAACTTTTACGATACATATTTATTTTATTTTACGTAAACCATTCTTAAACTAGGAAAAACTAGGAAAAATAAAAAAAAACAAAAATGAAAAACATATTTAGCGTTAATAATATATCTACGAAATATTCTTGACAATTAAAAAGTTTGATTAGAAAAAGATTTGGAAATCGAAAGAAAGTGAAGGTGATTCTGATTTTCTTTAGGAGGAATTTATACGGAAGAAGAAGAACATGCGTAGAATAAGAAATGAAAATAATAACGGACAGTCAGGGATAGGAAAAGGGGCAGAGGGGAAGATAAAGGAGGATCTATCGAAGAACTGTGTTTGCAAGAAGACGAAAGTTTGGACACGTGAATGGAATTTTAAAGTGGTGTCGCGAGATTGGTATTGAATCACCTTAACACGTTTCTACGTATGTATGTAGGTACTGTCTGTAAAAATAATGTTGTAGCCATTCGAACCTGACATCTCTGAATCGTTGATACACGCGGTTTTGTATTGTTGATATACACTCGTATTATACGGGATACATCATTGATTTTTCCATGAAAAAAAGATAGACACGTTGGAATATATAAAATTTCAATAAAAATTACTCAATTATTATTTTTAAAACGAAGATATTTTATTAACGTCAAACCTGTATATTTTACGCTTGATCATAATCGTTATTATGGTAAACAGTTTATCGTATTATTTTATATTCTCTATATGATTTATATACATTATTACGATAATTTGTTTATACTTACGTGTGTGTATTTTTTGTTCTTTGTCCTTTCCTATTGGTATAAACATTTTGAAAATTTTACATATCGTATTTTTTTTTCTTGATTTTCTTTTCTCGTTGTTAAAAATTTTCTTTTATTAATACAATAAAACTTCACATCAATTCGGTTATCTTAATCTACGTTTTATACAATAAGTACGATAAATCATATTAAATAGCACTCGCATCAATTTTCGTAGATGGTAAACCATAACGTTTGGTGGAAAAGGCTGGTAGGTGTAGAATTTTACGTTCACGTGTTAGATGGTGATAAATCTGTCTGATAAATCTGTGTTGTACATACACACACGGACAGACACAACGTGCGATAATAACTTATTCATATTTTACGCTTGAATTTGTCTCTCAACGGTAGCGATTATAATTTTTCTTTTCAACTTTAAATGATGAGAGAAAAGCGTAACTATCTATCGACTTTATGTATTAACCGTACTACTACTTCTTCATTTTTTTTTCCTTGATAATCGCGAACTGGTGAAACAATAATGTAACACCGTGTAAGGGCTATTAAAACCCGATAATTAGTTACGGTTCGATATACGTTTGATCTTCCCGTGGCGACGCAATTGCGCGTAAATCTCTACTATATAGACACGGTGAACCCATATTTTCTCTCTCTCTCTCTCTCTCTCTCTCTCTCTCTAACACATATATATATATATATATATATATGTACACCTGTGTATATACGTACGTGTATCAACACGGATATAACTATAAATTTCAAAGGGCTTCTGATAACGGAAATTCACGCGCACGATTAATCGATCACTTACGATACACACCACATTCTATCGATGTATCATTATATATATATATACATACATACCTACATATATCGAGAAACGTATGGCATTTACGAAAACTCGTTATTACATGATGTATACTATTGACTACTCGTTCGACATATGACTTGAAAATAATCAAGTTAATGTTCCACCATTCTGTAATTGTCGTTGATCAATTATAATCTAATCCAACGAATTTTTCTAATTTCAAATTTACTATACGATAAAATATACAATATAATTCAATAAAATATAAAAATTTCATTTGTTTCAGAAATTTTTTTTTCTTTACAGATCAGACGTACGTTAAAAGTGATAATAAATAATTTAGTTATTTAAAAAAGAAAGGAAGTAAACGTCAAAGAATGGAATTTTTCTGAAGACACCTGTTAAGAAACTGATGCGACGAATAAAACACGTAGCATCTTTGATCTATGATAAAATAAATGTTCTATCTCTCTCTTTCTCTCTTGCGTTCCTTCTTTTTACGTCACAGAAGTATCTCTAGACAGATCTGCTTCTTACGGCCATAGATAAAAGACAGGATCGAGGACAAGTATGCTTCCTCCATTTTGCACTGTTTAAAGATAGTCTAATGCCCTCTTAACTGCTATTTTAAAGTTCTTCTCACGTACATATATTCCAGTTGAACAGCTATAACATCTACCCTAAATCGTACATTTGTTAATACCCGAAACACGAACTTTGTTTAATACTATAATGTTTAATTCAACTGGCATGTTATTTTAATTACTTTAAGGAAACAAATCTAACTTCCGTATTTTTATTTTTATCTGAATATTTCGAAGATACAATTTTGAAATAGAGAAAAAGAAAGAGAGAGAGTTATATCAATTAAGTCGAACAAACATCCCTAGTAGCACAAAATATTTAAAAATATTGAATACATGTGTATTTAATATTAAAAAGAGATGTAATGTCTTTTTAATATTAAATACACATGTATTCAATATTTTTCAATATTTTGTTCTACTAGAGATGGTAAACGATATTGAATTTAGCGAATATTTATAAAAATATAGTACATATATTTTTATTTTTATTACCCCTGGAAATTTATTTATTTATTTATGTAACAATTGTTATAACTATAAAATGTTTTATATAAAACCAAAAAAAAAGAAAATAACTTTATTGAAAGGAATTGTAATGGTAACGATTTTTGTTCGAAAAAAAAATATACATATATATATATGTATATCAGGTTTTTCGGTTAGGAAACAAAGTTCAAGCATCTATCGAACATAGGTAAACGCGGTACGAAACGTGTTAATCTAATTGAACAAGAAATTTATTTGTTTTTCTTTATTTTCGTTTTCATTTATTTATTTATTTATTTATTTATTTATTTATTTATTTATTTATTCATTAAGTAAAGAAAGAAAAGACAGAATAATTTGAATGAATGGGTCCATACTTTTTAAGATAAAAACATTATTTTCGAAACTATTCTGAAACATCAGAAACATCCTCTTTTTGTATCTCTCTCTATCTGTCTTTCTTTCTGTTTCTTATTTCCTTGTCATACTTCCTAGCGGTCGTTAAGCCACGTAATTTAGTTCCACAACTCGAGCTAATGGAAATTTCTTTCTTCTTTTGTTTCAGGTGAGTCGACTCTTACTTATCCACCTCTTTTGCTACTCTTTAAACTCGAGGAGAAACTCTTGTTTAAGTAAGTAAGTAGTAGTAGTGTAACTAGTATGGTAGTTGCATTTTTTTTCTGTTGTTCTCTGACTAGTTTCTAATCCCAAAAAAGGGGTTAGAAAAGAAAAGATGAGAATCGAAGAAAAGAAGCGACAAAAATTTAATCGGACTACGGAAAGCATCTATATTTATGGATTTTATTTTGCGGTTCATCGATGGATCAAGGGCCATCGTGAACCCCGTCTTTTCGATCTTTCTTATCTAAGGTAGGGTTTCTTTTCAATGAAAAGAATTTCTTTCAATAAGAAATAGAAAAAGATCGTTGAATTCAGATATTTCTCTTTTACGTTCGTACGAATCGTAGGAAACTAACAGGGTATCGTGTCGTTTTCTCTTTTTTCTTTTTTTATATTTGTCGTTTTCGAATATTGAATTTTTGATGAATGTAACACTGGCGATAGATCTAATCGAAAAAATTTCATTTACAAATTTTTATTTTCAAATACTATATTGTTTACAATAACAAATAGCAACGTTATGTCAACTTTGACAAAAGATAGTATTTTAAATATAAAATATATAAATATATTTAAAAAATTAAAAATAAATATATAAAATATTATATTTATATATATATATATATATATATATATATATATATATATATATACATTTGGTAAAAAGTAAATATATTTTCATTGGCTTATTTCTCAACATTCAGTTTGCAAAAATTAATGTTAATTTATGCTATGGGGTTAACTGGTTAGCTTTACTTTGATAAGACTAACTTGAATGCTGACGTTACATATATTTTTCTATGTTGGTATAATTTACATACTATATGTTCTTAGTTATTTTTTTTTTATATTGATATAAAATAGTTAATACAATAGTTATAAGTTTATAAGTTATTTCTATCCACTCTCATTGTAAATTTGAAATAATTACTATAAACTTTCTAAAATTTCTATACACATAGAAAACTATTTTTAAGATTATTAAACGATCAAATTAATATGAATTTTATTGCACATAAATATTTTATTATTAAGTAGAAATAATAATTATTTGAAAATATAATTATATTATTTTTGCAAGTAGTACTCGGTTATATTTTATAATATGTTTTTAAATTATAGGGCAAATCCTACAAGACACATTTTTTTATTACATATATATAAAATTTTATTTCTTTTATAAAAAAAAAATGTTCTTTTGCGATAAAACTTATATCAATTTACAAGTTTAAATAATCCTAAAGTATGTTTTTTCGTATGAAAATTTGAAAACCTTTCATAACAAGTTGAAATTAATTGTTTAAAATTGACTGAATTAATTGTGTGATTTATTTTCTATAAAAAGTTATATAAAAAAAAAGAAAAAATTTATGTTACGAAACACAGTTATTCGAAATGTTTTCAAGAGCGATACAACAAATATGAGAAATAAATAACTTTTCTCGCATATTCTATTCGAAAGCTGGTTTGCGACGAAATTTCAACAAAATAAAAAAAATAAATCCACAATTCGACGTAGATATTCGTATAATTAATGATCATGGTACGGTTTATTTCTATCGGTGTAACATCGCTAACTATAATTAAACAGGTTGTGTACGAGCTCTTTGAAGTGTACAGTTTCATCGAGAACACGACTCGTGATACTGGCCATTTTGCGTGTGAACGTGTATGTATTTATACAGGTGTCGTTATATTACATTCCATTGGTTCGTATCGTAGCAAACTAAAAAAATAGTTGAAATTATTTTGCGATATTAATAAAATGATAAATCGTTTAAAGTTGAGAATTTTGACTTTTTCGTTTGGATTGGAACCGATAACGTGATGATTTCAAATTCTTCTCTCTCACATTCTCTTTCTCGCTTTGATAATGAGAAATGAATTATTAATGATTGATAATTAATTAAAGAAATTAATTATCAATAATTCGTACATATTTTTGGTATTTTATTCCATATTAAGTCATTCGTTAATTAACCATAAATAGAAGTTCTTACGCATCTGTGCTAACATCGTTACGATTTTGTGTTTTTTTCTTTCTTTTTCAGGAGTATTATGTTTGCTTTCTTATAAAAAAACAAAATCAAAATTAATCGAGCGTAATGCATCAGAATGCAGTTTGTATTATACACATTCGCGTTCGGAGAACGTATCTATACGAACGTGACTGCCTACTCCTTGAGGTCAAGAATTTCTTTTCAGTTCGTTTTATTAACTTCTTATTTATAGTCCTTCGCAAACAAGTTTCTTCGTTTTTTTTTTTACATTTTTTTTCCTTCTTTCTCTCTCTCACTCACTTATTATCTTCTTTCACCTCGCGCGCGAGTATATTTTCTCATACTCTTTCTAAGAAGATAATGTCCTTTCTGAACTCTTTGCAACTAGAAGAAGATCACATTCCTGAGATATAACTGACGTTCGAGAACTATGACACGAAAGTATATATAGTTTATTTTTGTTAGTAGATTTAGAAGAGAAGATAAACCGTTTTTATGGATTTTTATCATGGAAGGCAAACTTGTTTACAATATCTTTTGAAATATTTTATTTATTTTTGAACAACACTCGTGAAAAACGTTATATAACTTGCAATTAATAATAATAATAACAACAACAGTGTTATTATTATTATTATTATTATTATTATTATTATTATTATTATTATTATTATTATTATCATTATTATTATTATTATTATTATTATTATTATTATTATTATTATTATTATTATTATTATTATCATTATTATTATTATTATTATTATTATTATTATCATTATTATTATNTATTATCATTATTATTATTATTCTTTAGTTGTGAGATGTTGAGATGTTAACGCGTAGAATTTCGAAAGAATATTTAAAATATTTATATTTCTACGTTAATTCGAGATAAATTTCGACGAAATTTTTGATGAAAGATATTTTGTTTTATTTTTGTTTCTTCTTCTTCTTCTTCTTCTTCTTCTTCTTCTTCTTCTTCTTCTTCCAAATGCCAATCGGTGAACCGGATTGAATTAAAAAGAACAACGTAAAAGGAACAAAAATGTGGAAGTTGGAATCAAAGTAAAAGGTGATCAACGATTGTAATGGAAAGAGGAGTGTCAGTTTCAGAGAAAAATGCTTCGTGTATCACAAAAATAGAAAAATTGCGATTGGAGTTCATATAAAGAGAGAAGAAGAGAAAGTGAGATAGTGAGATGGAATGAGAAAGATGCAAACGTTGCTTCCGATTTGCTTGAAAAATGGACAGCTCGTGAAGCAAACGAGGATAATTCGTTTCGTTTTTCTACATTCCCAGGTACACGACATTAAAAGCGCTTATCGATCGGACGTATATGCCTGCTCGTACCAACAATTTACATAGTTTTCACGATAAAACGAAACGAACCTACGTATACACACCGAAATATCAAATTCGTGTATCTCTGTTTCTCTTATTTTTGCATGCATTGAATATTTAACATTATTATTATTATTTTGTTTTTATTTTGATGTTCTATTATCTTTTTTTTTTCTATGTTCGTTTCCTTTAACGAGGGTTAAAATACTAAAAGAACAAAATTGATACTAAAATTTGTTTTTCTTTCTTTCTTTTATCTGGAACTACTGTATTTAAAGACTTCTCTCGGTGGAGCTTTCGAAAAGTTTTTGAATTGACGCACAAAGAAATTTCGCTACTATTTTTTTCTTTTTTTTTGTTTTTGTTTTTTTTTTCCTCTGAAAAGTTTAAGAACTTTGGAATGTACGAATTTTTTTTTTTTTTTTACTAGACAACGAGATTTTTCTTCGACCGAGAATGTTCTTTCTTCTTTTATTTTTATTTTGTTTCTATTTATTTCTCCAGTTCGCTGAGTTTTCTCGTCGACGATTTTTCTAATCCTCGTGTTTAGACATTTTAAAATGTCGAATTTTCGAGATTAGTTATATAGAATAATTTATTTGTCCGAAAAAAAAAAAACAATAGAACGTATTCGAATGGATAAGAAATAAAAGAAGTTTATTGGAAGAACGAGTTATATGAAACAACGATGTTGAAAAGATTAATCTTTAGACGTTCCAGTTTTTTTGAAAAGTGGAATTAAACTACGGGTGACTAAAAAAAGATTCTTCGTTTTAAAAAATCGAAAAAATATATAAAAATGTAGGAAGATGAATTTAATTTAAAAAAACAGTTGTATTTAACTGTGTATAGTTTTAATCGGTTTATATGAAAAAAAAGCTTATTACAAACATACAAAAAAATATGGTACAACACAAATACCGTATCATTATTTTCGTCGAGTTCACTTACGTGTATTTAATATACACTTATACTATTTGTTAGTCTTTCTTCTTATCTATTTGATTAGAATTTTTTTTTGTTTCTATCAAAAAAACAACCACTCGATTAATTGAAAATTAGTAAAGAACCCATTGAACCATATGCGTTATTAGATTTATTTCGTTGATTAAGAAAACGAAGTAACTGGTTGAGAGTATGTTATGTGTTTGGAAAGGGAATAGTAGTACTAGCAGAATGAGAGGACAGGAAACAGCAAGGAAGAATAGTGTGCAGAGAGTAAGAGAAATAGGGTAAGAGAGTAAGGGAGATAGAGTTCTCCGGTCCTAAGGGATCGATACGAAGCGGGTGCCTGCCGTTGTCGGTGGCTGCACGGGACTGCACTTTCGACCAATGAGCGACACCCTTTCCTCCGATCCGGCCAAATTTAGCGGCGAGTACGCAAAATCGAACATTTCTTTTCGATTATCCTCAACTTGAGAAAATGGATTACAGTTATATTACGATGAATTTCAAAGTTGTAGAAAGAAAGAATTAAAAAAAAAAAAGAAAGAGAAGAAAAGATATAAGAAATTTTTCCTCAACTTTTGAAAAATGATATTTAAAGTTTTTGGGATTCGAGCGAGTATTATGAAAAGAAAAATCAACTTAAAGAAAAAAGAATTTTCTAAGATCAAAGTTTTTTAAGAAATCGAAGAAGAAGAAGAAGTTAAAGAAGAAGAAGAAAAATAATTAGTATACTTTTGCGAAAATGACAATGAAGATACGATTCGATGTTGATGTACATACGTGTAATAGGAAAAAAAATATAAACGTTTCCTTTGTGTGGGAGAGGCGCCTAATTGTAAAGATGACCTCGAGAATCCGTATGCATTCCGCGTATTCTAGTTAGAAAAAGAAGTCGCGTAACAGCACTCGAATAAGTGTGTGTGTGGGGGGGGGTTTGTGTAGACCTGGTGTAAATATGATTGAACGTGTACGTCTTCTTTATATGTGTTCATGTGTGAACTACTATAGACGCTAAGAAAAAGCGACATGCATGTGCAATTTTTTTTTTCTATCGGAAGGTTAACCGATTGGTGCTTGTGTTGAATCGTTATCGTTTTATTTTTTTTAGTAGATGATAACGTTTGCTATTAAATACGAACACGTGCGGCGTCGTTTTAAAACAATTATTATAGTTCGTTTGTATATATGCGTGGATTTGTCTGTCTCTCTCTTTCTTTCTCTCTGTTAGATCCGTGTGCACGTGTTGTATTTGTGTATGCATGTGATGGTCTAATCGTCATGCTCGTTCACACACGTGACGATCATTTTCTTCCCCTACTTCTTATTTTTGCATTCGAGAAAGTGTGCAACGCATTTTAATGCTCTAAGGTGTCGCCATCTGATATCGATCATCGATCGGTTACTATCATTTCTCGGTATACTTATTTACAAGACCTGTCCATTATAATCCCGTGTGCATGTTATAATTTGTAAGGCAATAAAAAAAAGAAAACAACAAGATCTAACTCGCAGTTCGTTCTTTGACATATTTGTTTGTTTGTTTTTTTCTATTCTTTCTTATTAATTTATTCTTGTTTTCTTTTTCTCGTATTTTTCTTTTACGTAGGTAGGAATTAAATAATTTATTCCACGTTGATTCGTACCTGAATAATATTTTTTTCTTTGTTGTTGTTGTTTTTTTTTATATACTATTACATTAATATTAAATGTAAATAGCAATTAATTCGTTGCTTTTAAAAAAAAAAACCAATTTATTATTATCTATTTTGATGATAATCGTATTTTTTTTTTCTACAAAATATTCTCAGTTAATTTTAATAACTTCGTTTCATCTTTTGGACAACTGTAGAATTTCTTGACGAAAATAAATATAAAATGACACGACTTTGATGGAATGGATTTAATATCAAACCAAATATCATCGAATTAATTGCTACAGCTAATATTATTGCTAACAATTCTTTACACGCTCCTGTCATTAAATATTTAGCGAAATTAAATTACTTTCGTTTTGCTGATAGTAATATTACTGGCTTTAGGCTAATTAAAATAAGAGAAGAAAACAACTTCTGGAAATTTGTTGCGGATAGAATATAAATTTTGGACGTAACAGGTGTGGGTCTTTTATAATTTCTGGTTTTCTATTTTTATTTTTTTTTTTATGTATAGAAACAAATAATTGCCGAAGACGTCGAAAGAATCTTCCAATAATTATTTTAATTGTAAATATATACATTTTCAAATTACTTTCGTACTAGTATCATTCACATTTTCTTAAACATTTTATAACACTCTTTTGAATAAAATTAATTCGTAAATTTCTTTCTCGTTTCGACTGTAACATTTGCAAGAATGTAAAAATACACTGGAAAATTTGAAATGTCCTTCCACGTTTCCTATTTTCTATTTAAACATGTGTAAAAATGATCAAACGAGAATTATATATAAATGAAAAATGATTCTTGCCATTCGTGTTCATAAGTATTTTGCCAGAATTTTATTTGGAATGTAAACGCGTGAAGCTCAATGCCATCACCACGCTCTTTTACAATTCGTGATAGTACATGGCGTTCGCATTTTGTTGATTAATTGGGTTTGGTGAAACGCCAGGATTATTAAATTGTCAACATGTCGTAATAATAAAATTAATAAATATCTTCATCAAATTAAATATGCGCTACAAATAAATATTCTTACTAACGATAAGTATTAATATATATTATTACTAATATTAGTAATAATAATTATTACTATTAATAATAATTAGTATTATTACAGTATTATTTAATAATACTATAATATTATTGAATATTTAATAAAAGATTTATTTATTTAAAATACTATTTAATTAATTTAATATAATGTATATATTTTTTCATATAAAATATAGTATATTTTATTTATAGTAAATAAAATTTACTATATTACATTTACTATAATATAGTAAAATGCTATATTATTATATAATATATAATATAGTATATTATATATATATATAGGATATATATCCTTGGTAAAAATTTGATTAAGTTATTAACACCATTTTATTCGATATTATTAAAGGAGGGAAACACAAAGGTAACTCCTCGGTTCGCCTTGTTTTTATCGGATCGATCGTTGAAAGGAAAATGAGGTTTTGCATGTATCATGCAAAATCTTCATCCATAGTCATTGTGAAGTTTTTTTTTACGACCATTAATGGACTGATGTGATACGCCAAACTTGATAGAGAGAGAGAGGGAGAGAGAACGAGAGAGAGAGAGAGAACGAGAGAGAGAGAGAGAGAGTAAGATTTCTAGAGGGAATTACCTTTCCTTGTTTCAGACTAGAAATTTTTTTACTCTATCGGAAAAAATAACGATGCTTCTATTTTTTATTTTATTTTTTTTATTTTTACTTTCTTATTTTATTCATGCATCCTAAAATCGAATCACGTCATCTGAATTTAAACGATCCCTGACTTTAATTCTTTCAGTATAGTAGAAATATAATGTATACAATTAACATATAAAATATATACAATAAATAAAATAAATAAAATATAATAAAAGATATAAAATATAATGGAATATTTAAAATATAATAGAATATATGCACACTATAATAAAATATAATAAAATAAATAAAGTATAATGGAATACATAAAATATAATAAAATATAATATAATACAATATATACAATATAATAAAATATATAAAATATAATGGAACAAAGAGAGGAAGAAAAAGAAATATAGAAAAAGATAGAGAATTATTTACTGAAAAATATGCAATTAATATTATTCGTTCAATGAAAAATCGTCGAATATAAACTGAGACTATTTGTTCTTTGACATATATAAGTTATAGATACATAGATCGCGTACATGAAGTCCAAGCTATCCAGTTCTTCCGAGTTTTATCGATAAAACGTTAGTCAACGTTCTTCGCCACACCTAGATAGAATGTCTTCGAAATAAGTAACCATCAGTTAGAGTAGCAGCTACTAGCTTTGATTAATATCGATTGTTCTTTTTCTTTCTTATTTTTTTCTACTACTTGTTTACCAAGGATACAAATCAATCCTCGATGGTGGACGGGAGGGTGGGAGGTTGAATAGTCGGACTCATTTATTTGGAAACGTACGGACGTGTTTTTTATATTTATCGTGGTAAAAAAATAGCAAGAGACTTACGTTAGTCCAACATTCTTTTCTTCTTCTCTTTCTCTTCTTTTTTTTCTTTTTTCTTTTATATTTTTTTTCTTCTTACATTTTTATTCTTTTTGTTCACGAAGCTTGCTTGCAGTCTTCGACCTATGAGATAGAGGAAGATACATAGGTTGAAAGAGAGAGAAATAAAGAAAAAGACAGAGATATAGTAATGGAGAACTTGACCTAGAAAAAAAAAGCTCAGGGCCGAGCTTTCACAGAACATAGAACTCCTTCGATGCAAGTTTGTGCACGCGATCTTTGCGATTCTTTGATAATGTTATAGAAATGGGATTAGTTTAATTGAACTTTTAATCTCACTTGTCTCGCGCGTTTATTCGAGAAGATTAAAAAGGTTTGTTTGAGATATGAAAGAGATGAACAAGATGGGAAAGTCTCTTTATTTTGTAAGGATTAAAAGAATCAATGAAAAGTAAGAGACCTTCTCTTTTCTTTTTCTTCTTCTTCTTCTTCTTCTTCTTCTTCTTCTTCTTCATCTTCTTCTTGAAGAGGATTGTGTCCACGTAACTTTATGTTCGTCCTTGGTCAATTTTCCGTCATCAAAAATCGTTCTAACGCGTAAACGACATTTCCGTCTTGCTTTATAATTAGATGGTACTTTCGATACGGTTCTGTTAAAGCCACCCCGGAGGCGTCGTCGTAACGCGTACCAAGTTGCGCGTGGCTATCGTTTATGTTTCCGGATTTAATAATAATCTTGGCAGGACACGAGAAAATAAGGTATAAAAAAAAATATGAATTCCCGTGTACACTCACTTCTACGATTTTTCCACTACGACGTTCAACAATAAATTTTTAATCGCATTCTTCACCTATTATTATTATTATTATTATTATTATTATTATTATTATTATTATTATTATTATTATTATTATTATTATTATTGTTATTATTTTGTTTTAAATTTAATATTGAACAAAAAAATATAAAAGAAAGAAAGAAAGAAAGAAAGAAAGAAGAAACAAATTGGAACAAAAGTAAAGAAAAAAGAAAGGGTGGATTCTTCGAAATCTGAGAAATTCTTCGATTATTATTATTATTAATAATTATTATTAATTATTATTATTAATTATATTATTATTAATTATTATTATTATCAATTATATTATTATTTTTATTATTATTATTATTGTTATTATTAACAAAACAAAATAACGAATTATATGAAATAATAAAATAATAATATGTTATTTGTTAATAACAAAATAATTTGTTTTAAATTTAATATATAACAAAAAAATATAAAACAAAGAAAGACAGTAAAAAGAAACAAATTGGAACAAAAGAAAAGGAAAAAAGGAAGTGGATAAAGAATAAAGGTGACAAAACCCTAAATCGTCAGTTTTACGAAGTAAGAAGAAAGATTATTTGTCACGCTAACAGAGCGCATGCCCAATGCAATTTTAATGCATAAACCACCTCGAAAGGGAAGCATTTTGGCGCATGGGTCGCGAGTTATCCACGAACTGAGGAGAGGATGTATGTAATGTAGGTCGGCAAGTGAACATTTCAAAAGTGTGTACAGGAGGTTCTCTCTCTCTTTTCTCTTCTTCTTCTTCTCTTTGGCGGTAGGAATGGATGAAAGAACTCAAGGTCAACTTCTGATGCTAGTCTAGTTTCTAGAATAGCTAATAGTTTGCGTTACGTTGACACAAGAACTCGACAAAAAGTAAGAAATTTTTGTAAATTGTTCTTTATTGCCTTTTATCTTATTCTTTCTGTCTCCTTTTATTTCTTTCTTTCATTCTTTCTTTCCTTATTTTTTCCCACTTTCTCACTTAATTTCTTCTTCTTCTTCTCTCGTTGTTCAGAGTGAAATTAATTTTGCTTTTCAAGGTCACGTAGAATTGTCGCTTTACTTACAAATTTGCAGCTATTTTGCTGTACCCATTTAAAACGTGTAATTTAATTAAAATAGAATGAGAGAAAGAAAATAAGAAATTTGCAATGAAAAATTATAATTATTAAATTAGGTAAAATTTCATGGCCCACCTTTCACCCCCTTCCGCTTCAAAGAATAAAAAAAAAAATACAAAACAAGGAATAAAGAAAGTAAAACAAGAATAATATTGGATTGTTCTGCAAGTAATTTCGTTTTTTCATGACACAATAAAGGTATTAGTTGATGCTAACCGGTAAATAACAATACGTGAGATCGATGAGAGGTGTTAAATTTATCAAATTCAACTGTTTATGCCCACTTGAAAGGCCTAGGTTTAACATCGAAGTAAAAATTATCTTCATTTTCACAAAAAAAAAAAACGAAATTACTTTCCAAACAACCAAATAAATAATTTCTACGTTCACGTTTATATTTGTTTCACTAATATAATTGTCAATATTAATGGTACGAACAAGATACGATTTAATTGGTTGAAAATAATTTTGATGAAAGTAAGAAGATCAAGAGATGAAATGAATTTTGGTACCGAATGAAAACACATGTGCGAATGGCAGTAGCTTTTGGAAGAGGATAGTAAGCATTGAACGGCCTTCAAATGTTCTTCAAAGAGCTTACGGACGAAAGCACCTAACCGCATCATTCTCACTCACTTCAACCAACGTTCGTCCTCCTAACATACGGTGGCCCCGCCCCCACTCGTATAACTAAGTTTACCACCCCCAATAGTATCTTCGTCTTTGGCATTCTCGCTTCTTGTACGATTTGTCTATACAATTTGTATTCGACAAATACATATTAGTCCGTTTTCTCAAGGATTAAAGAAATTTAAAAAAAAAACATAGCCCATTCTCGTTCTTTTTCATTTTTTTAATTTTTACTCTATTGCAGAAAAAAAAGGAAAATATAGAAAGAAATAAACAGGCCCATATTTTTACCATCTATTTTATTGTTTCACCATATACAATGAAAGATACTTCCAATTCTAACAAGAAAAGATAAAATTTTTTTCATTTATTTCTTTTTTGTTTTCTGAAAAGAACGAAACTATATTAGATATACTCCCCCCTCTCTTTCCCTTTTCCTTCTCCTTCTCTTCACCTCACTCGACCCATCTTTAAATCTTTCTTTGTGATATAAAGTTAGGGAGAGTACGATATAAAAAGGGAATGAGAAAATTGCATGTAAGATTCCTGAATTCTCAGTTATAACTTTATATAGTATATAGTAGGATAAATAACTCTATCTAATATGGAATCTTGCAATATTTCCTGTAAGTAAATAATCTAACTAAACTGTTGAACAACTTGCGAAATATTTTTCTTTTACTCTTCTTTTTTTTCTTTTTTATATTTTTTATAGAAAATAATCGTATCGTTGTTTGATCTCTTTCTTTTTTTTGTTTAAAGTTCGTCATTGAAAACAATGCATTATTACGTTGAAAGTTTTTAACAGGCATAAGTTAAATTATAATTTTCAGTAAATGTTGATTTGAGAATCTCTTACTTTCGTATAATTTATTATTAAACATATTTATTTTTGAGTATTCAGAAGTAATTTTACCATTAAATAAATATTTATCTCGGTATAATTATAAATTTTCTTTTGAAATACGTATTTACCTAATATGGAACTTTATAGAGAATGAAAAACAGTAATATAACATAAAATTAATTGAAAAAACTGACAGATATTTGTTCGTTTGAATTGTTTATTTCAAAAAATATTAAACCCCATTCGCAGTATTTAAATCGTTGAGTTCTTTTTTTATCCTACGAATACCAAAGGTGTTTCATATTTCATGATATATTTCGAACTCGTTATTTCATTTATTTATTTTACATTTGTTACTATAATTAAAAAAAAAAAAAGAAATTTATATAATATACGTTTTTACTATTAAATAAAATGTAAATATAAAATAAAAATAATTTTAAATTAAAAAGATATAAAATAAAAAAGATTTAAAATTAAAAAAATATAAAATAAAATAAATTAAGATTACGTTAAGATATATTCATCGTGATGTTTAAAAAGCTGATTTTCATAAATCATAAAAAAATATTGTTAGATATTGCAAATTTGTAAATTCAAATTTAAAGTACTCATCTCAGTACATTCAGCATGTATAAAAATTATCAAATAAAGTATGCATTTAGTCTTACATAGACGAATTAATTTCCGATAATTGTCCATAACTTTTCATTAAGTTTTCTTCTTCGTACTTCATTAGAGCTTTCAAATTGTAATTATTATTGTGCACTTCCTCGCGAGAAAGTCTTCGTCCGCCATTCGTTAATCGAATAATCGGAAGTAATGATTTCCGACTCGTTGATTTTCCTGCTAGATTTCCTCTTACCAGGGATTGGTCAGAATTTTCTTGGAAAATTTGTCAAAATTACTTATATGAGTTTTAGACACGCTTCGTACAACCGGATATTAATCGATCTTTAGACACGATTCACGATTGACTAATTTCCTACTCGTTTTATGGAACAACACTGTCCAGAATAATAATTATTTCATCGGTTATAGATAAATAATAGAAAAAATAAAAAAAAAAAAAAATATTGAGTTGGCAAGAAAGTAATTTCGGTTTTCTAGTGTGAAATAAAACTCAATTGTTTCTAAACTAACAGTTGTAAACAAAATTACACGGAATTTGTTTCTATAGCAACCTAAAAGTGTCAACTATCAAACTTCAAAAGAAAAAAATTCTAACATTAACAAAATAATAAAGCAACAAATATAACTTTATCTATTGGTGCAAGCCGAAATTACTTTCTTGCTAATCCAATATTTCGCATTCGCATCATTTCTTCGAATCAAATTAATTCCAATTGACATCTTCGTAGCTTAACAAATGTTATTAAAACTATATATTTTTTTAATCGATCGAACGATATGTTAATAGGAATATGCGTGCAAATTGCTATTCCAGTTTGAAATTCCGATGTTGGAATTTACTCGTCAAATTGATCATCTCACGTATTACTAGGTATACATATATGTATGCATGTATGCATGTATGCGTATAGACATATCTATGCATATATTAACTCAATATTTGTACCATAATACACGAATTATCATGGTGTGCGATGAAGGGGTAAAAGATGTGATTGTAAAAAGAAGAAAAATACAAAAAGAAAAAGAAAATGAAAAAAAAATAATAATATTCATCGAAACGTGTTCCACTTTCTAATTTTCTCTCTCCATTTTTTTTTCTTTCTTCACTTGTATTACTTCTTCTTTTTTATTTTTTATTTTTTTTTTTATTTTTCAATTCTCTTTTCGCGACCAGAAGAGTATATCAGCAGTTGGCAGTGTAAGTTCTCTTCAAATAAAACTGTGATATACCTTTTTATGGCCTTGAAACGTCTCATTAAAATTTTCCGTTACAACAGACGTGTAAAGAATATTTTCCTCTCTTTTTCTCTTTCTAACCTTTCCTCCCCAATTCGCGTTTTCCTTTTTCCTATCTGTGTCCGTTTCTTTTATTTATCCTTCTTTTTATTACGAGTCAAATTAATGGCACAGGAATTAGAAATTTTTTACCAAGAAATTTTTGAAGGATATTACCAGGCTGCCCTTTGTGTATTACATTGTTATATCAGTGTGAAAACAGATATACACACACATACACATATAAATTTCAACTAACAAGTATAATATGCACTCGATCCAATATTTTATCCGATCACGGAAACATCGTTGAAAACGAAATAAATCTATTTAAAAGAAAAAGTATTTTCGTTAGGGATTTTTCAAAAAACTCGTGTTGTAACTAACTACCAATAGTACACAATTTAGACTACTATTCACGGCTTCTATTATAGTAGGTACGAAATACGATACAAAGTTCGGCGTGACCTGTTTCAAAAGATTTAACGAGATCTCTCTTTCTCTCTTTCTCCTATTTCTCTCTCTCTCTCTCTCTCTCTCTCTCTCTATTTCTCTTTAGTTCTTGCTTGTAACATAAGAGAATGTTTAAAGAAGTCTTACTCTCTAACGAAGGATTAAGTGAGACATAGTCTTCCTTCGAATAATAAAAACGTAATACTTAGAAGGCTTGAGGATTCCCACGAGTAATCTGTTTGAAAATATTTATTTTCGATTTAACAACAGAAAATAGAATAAGTATGTGTAAAACAACAGTTTATATACATGTCGAAGATAACCAGAATGAGTATGGAGTTAAGTGGATAGGCAATGGCAACTTTGAGGAAAACGGAGATCATTTTCTTCAAGGGTTTTGATACATGATATCGTCTCTCTCTCTCTCTCTCTCTCTCTCTCTCTCTCTCTCTCTCTCTCTCTCTCTCTCTCTCTTTCGTTTATAGTATACTTACTATATCATGTGCTTCAGAATTTCTCTTTGTAAGATGGCACACACACACACACAAATATACATTTATATATATAAATCTTCTTACTATGATATTCCGTCGATTTTGTACTAAACACAAACGAAAATGTATGCATCTTTTATACAAATGTCTTCTTAGTAATGGCAACTATTAATTACGTAAATAAGGTATAATACTGAAAACAAAAATGATGTCGTCAATTTTGTCTCCAACGTCAAAACTGTTGATGTTACTGTTGTTATACTGTTGACGTTACTCGATTATATAAAATATTTTCTATGAAATTGTGAAAAAGAAAATAAGAAAATACAGAAAATTCTTTTTTTCTCAGAATTTTAATAACATTTCAATTAACTTGTATAATATGATATTTTAATCATATGTTTCTATGTAATGATTATTATTTTATTATATTTTAGAAAAATACGCATGAAAATTTTTTTCCCTCTTTGTCAATCAATTATTTCTTTAACGAGTGCATAACATTCAGCTTTATTTTGTACGTTTAGTTAAAATCTTCAGTTTTCCATCCTTTGACATTTTTCCATGCACTTTGACGTTCGAAACTATTAACCATGCGTTGGTGGTTTATACTCGGAGAGTTGAAACTTTCTCTATTAACCATATTTTCTATTATTTGTTATTATTATTTTTTTTTAACAATGTACGTGTCTTTTATTTGATTTTTTTTTTTGTTCAACCGACAATGAATAACGAAAAAGAAACAGAAGAAAAATATATTATTCAAAAAGAGAGTAATACTCTTTTATTAATGTTTTCATTTTTCATACGAAAAAGTACAAACCTTAATTAAGTATTTCGTTTTTCCTTGTAAAAAAAAAAAAAAAAAGTAAAAAGAAAAAGGTAATATGTACACTATTTCGATAAACTGAATTATTAAAATGATATTTTTCGATAGTTTTTTGCATAATATTTTTCTAATCCTTCGAGAATAGTATAAAATCAAATTTTGCTATTTTAAGTATATATATTTTCGATTGAAACTTCTCGTCGAATTAATTCAAAATCAATTCTACGTGATTCATTTGCAAAACTCAAATTAATTCGTGCGAAGCCACAGAAAACGTGTGCGGGATGAAAACCGAACGAATCAATTTCTTCTTTCTTGTATCATTTTTCTTTTTTTCCTTCTTATTGTTTTATTTTATTTCTTTATACTTTCTTTCATCGAACGATTTTTTTTTTTTTTTTTTGTAGAATTTCAACGCCTGTCTGCTTGCATTAAATTATAAAATACTTCGTATTAATTCATTTTATTTTTTATTGTATTCAAATATCAATTTTCTTGTGAAGTAAGAAAAATGAGAGAGACAAATAGAGAAAATGTTATATTTCACTAAAAATCACCACTATCAAATTTACAATTAATATCATCATAATCATATTATTATTATTATTATTATTATTTTATTATTGTTTTCTTATTATTACAAACCCCTCATTCAATTATTAACACCATTAATAAAAGTACTTTTACGTATACCATTAAACCATTGTAAGGCTCTCTTATCTTTGTTTACACTTTCTCGTTTCATACAAGCATTTATCTAACCCCCTGACAGCCCCCCTCACCTACTCTTTAAAACACAACCCTACCTTCTCCTTACTTTTCCTTTTTATACAGAAATTTCTTCAATTATTTTTAACGAACTTAATAAAATGCGATATATATATTTCAACGTACAAAGTTCTCTGGTTATTTATTGTATTCGGAAACGAGCTCTTATTGCGTCTTTGTTACTCACGAGAAACAGAAACGTAATAAGAAAGAGGGCTATATTTGAAAATTTATCTTTAAATTCAAAGAGATGAAAATTTTCGCAATGTATTTTCGATGCATCTTGTTGACGATAATTTATCATCGAGATTCCAAATTTAGCAAGGCCCATCCTTTTCACCACCACTCGACAAAATTAACTTCGTGTGTGACGCTGTTAGGGTTAACGGCTCTTTCTTTCATTCTTTCCTCTTTTCCTATTTTTCTGTATTTCTTTTCTCATTCTTTTAGTATTGAAATATTTTATTATCAATATCTTTTTATCATTGCGCAATTTATTATTGGGAAATTTATATCAATCGTTTCTTATTTAATCTCAAATTTCTTTTCTTGTTCACTTAGAATATAATATCAATAAATATAAAATTTTTTACATTTAATTAATTTATTTGTTAACTTTTCTTTGTTTGGTTTTTGTTTGCAGATCAAAAATTTATATAGAGAAAAATTTTAAATTAAATAATATTATTTTGTATTACTTTTAAAACAATAGTTTTCTTTTAGCAGATTTCTTCTTTTGAGTTTCATTACGATCAATACAGTTGTTAGACGATATGAAGTTGAATAATTACCTATACTTTAGAAGAGATGGCGTAGTAGTATAGTAGTAGCAGTAGTATAGTAATTGCAGGTAACTTCCTTACCGACTTGCGGTACAAAATAAAATTTCTTTTTTCAACCGTTGATTCGTGACATTTCAGCGAAGTTCGTTATTTGTTGCAAATGTAGAATTCGCGGTACAAATTTTAAAAAGTTGACACAAACTTTTCTCGAGTTTATTTGAAGAATCCTATATTCAATTATATATATCTTATATTAGAAAAAAAATGTTCAAAAAATAAAGAAAATAAACATAATCGTTGTGTTCACTTTTCAAATAATAGAATTTTGGTCACGCGCAAAATTTTTTGCCGAGTTTATTCCCATCTAAAAGAAAATCGGGTCAAAACATTTTCGCACTTTTTCTTTTAAAAGTACCATTTGTCTTTCTTATAAAAGCAAAACAATAAGTTGTCCATAAAATAACTGTCTTTGTGTGGTATTTTGTGACAAGGCTACGTCCTAGATACCAGTTTAAAGATTTACAGATTTCGTACGATTTCTATCAACGTATGTCTACCTTGAACATTATTAATGAACCGACAGGTGGGTAGGTAATGGTTCGAAGATATCAAAGATATGACGATAATTTCACTAACGATTGATCTCGCGAAAAAACATTAGAGATATAATACAATTCTCCTACTCGTTTTATTCTTTCCAACGAATGTGATCAACAAGTATGATAAACAATTTTCTTGCTTTCGAGAAATGGGATTTTTCATAATTGTATAAATTTTAATAAGACCGGCACTGTGTTAGGATCTTATGATTCATGAATCATTGCGTTGTCTTGCATCACATGGGTAATAAACGATAAACCTTGCCAAATTCATATTCGTGCGTTAGAAAAATTTAGTGGCACACGACATTGCCGCCGTTTCATCCTTCTCCCCCCCTTAGTTGGCCATCACAACCAACCACAAACCACCAACGACCACCACCACCATCATCGTCGCTACTACGAAGGATATTTTGATTCCAAAAATACGGATATTATAATTGGACACTCAAAACTCCCACGATTTTATATATGTTCGTGGATAGACGATGATCCAAAATCTATATCGAACGTTTAAAGTTCGAGACTCTAATAAATAATCGATCGACCTTACGCGTTCCATGTAAATATCTATTTCTAAGTAATCCGTGAGAGGATGCTAATGGAAAAAAGAAAAAAAGAAATAGAAAAAATGTGAAGCTAAAAAATAAAAAATGAAAAGAAATATCTTGGTTATTCGAGCAAATGATCATCGGTGTTGGTTATTAATTTGTTTTTTTTTTATTCTTTTTTTCTTAGCATCAAAAGTTCTCTTCCTATACATTTCCATGGTCACTTTGAGTTTTAAACGCTTATGAATGAAGGAATTACGATGATATCTACTATGATATTTCAAATCTTTTTTATTTTTAAAGATACCCCCGTTCGTTCCTTTTAATGGGAAAACTTTCGAAAAAGTTCAATTGCCTGAGACTAACCCATTGGACCGTGTCACGTATATTTACAGAAATAAGTTGTTAGATATTTTTCAAAGTGCAAATTACTTTTATGTTTGAATAATGAACGTTAGAAATGTCGTTGAAAGTTCACATTCATTTATTTCTTTTTTTTTTCTTCTTTCCTTTTAGTTTTAGTCAGGATGATTAATTTTTCTATCTTATAAATGAAATTTATGAGTATTAATAAGAATCTAGACGACGTTGTACTTGAAGAAGGAACCTTGGCATGCATTTCGAATATCAGATTAATCTATATTTGTCGAGTTGACTGGCAAATATTTTGTAAACACGCCGAATTCTCGCGACAATCGGCACGTGCTCGCTAAAAAATGTATTATCATTTTTTTTTTTTTCTA
The DNA here is from genome assembly GCF_001465965.1 of Polistes dominula. The sequence continues at coordinate 3,110,294 of NW_015148977.1, forward strand.
TTTTTTTCATTCTTATTTTTATTTTTATCTTTATATTTCTTATCTTTTTTGTTTGTTTGGTGCTTCTATTATTAAAACCACAAGAGTAAAATAGTTACGAGAATAATTTGAATATGTAAAAAAAGAAAAATAAGTTCATTTTCTTCGATCAAAAAATATTTTCGTAATTATGGTTTACAAATACATTGTACACTATGGTACAATGATACAAATACATTGTACACTATGTTACTATGGTACAAATACATGTATTTGTACATAAGTATGATTAGATATTATTATATCGATTATTTCAAATAATATTTTTCATATTGCGATATAAATCTAATAGGTATAGAAATTAATTCGATGTTTCGTTAATTTTTCTTCCTTTAAATGATATTTATTTTCATACGAATTCGAATTTTTTTACCACCCTTAATGTCATTTAAAAATTAACCTAACGTTAGTTCTTTTGGATTATAAAAAGTAAACGTCAATGTTTAGAAGTTTGTAATAATAAGAATGTTTATGTTAGAAGAAATTATAAATAAAATAATATTTCAAACGAAAAAAAAATCGGCCATTAAAATTACTGACATGATTAGTTTAATATTATAGAAAGCTACACTTTAATTTATAGTACATGCAAAAAGTGATTTAGCAATGATTTAAAAATGGAAAAATTCTAAAATGATCATTCGGCAGAAATTGTGTTCTCATTGATTTCCACGCGACATTATTCATTACGAGCTCCTTTCACCTGGTCAAACAATAACTACAGACTACTATCAATAGCAGTTAATCACTTTGTACAATGAACTGGAAGGAAAATAGCCATTTATCGATCACGGAACAAGTCACGTTATTTTGCAACATGATAACATTACGCGATACGTTGTTTTAAGCACGCATATAATAACATTGTTAGAAGTTTTTTTCTTTATGTGGTTTACTTTCCGGACCTGATCCCACTGGACTACTATCTTCTTAGGATTTTACAACATAATCTGTCGGGGGAGGGTTTTTTTTAAGTCGGTTGAAGTAGTTCAAAAATATATAAAAGATTTCATTACCGACAAACCATCATCATTTTACGTGAATTTATAATTTATCCAATAAGTGATAAAAGATTATAGAAAAAACAATGAATATTTCAAAACGTAATCCAACATCTAGTATTTGTAATAAAATTTCTAAGTTTAAGGATAAGAAAAAGGGGCAAAATTAATTTCTACGCGTAATAATTTTCTTTATGGCGTAATAGTTTAGCCAAAATGAATATGGTCGTTTTTATTTATTGCAGAAAAACTTTTAGTCGTTTTCTCTCCCCTCCTCACCATGATAATAAATATTTTTTTATGTTTACTTTTAACAACTTTGTGCTTATACTATACTACTTAGAAATTGAACTAATAAATTGTAAGAGTTGAATCTTTTGAGTATATAATAATTCTCACTTTTTTTGATTATTATTTTACTTTTTATTTTTATTTTTTTTTTTTTAAATTAGAAAACAAAAAGTTCATAAATCTAATTAGATATAAAATATAAAAATAATAATTAAAATATGATATAATAAATGATTAGAGAAATCAACGCTTGTTATTGTGGAATAATAGAATTAAAATTTGAAAATATATTTATGGATGATTTATGCTAAAAAATTTTCAAATGAATCACCGAAATATGGAAGAAAGATTTGACTTCTTGTTTTTCGAGAATTTTTTGAAAGAATATTAGTTTAAAAATATTATTATATGAAATGATTATAGAGTATATTAGCGTTTAACTTTTTGGTCACCGTGATTGGTCGTAAAGATGTGGGAGAAAGATTCACAGCTATGACGTTAGTATGACTAATAAAATGTAACATTGGTGAGGGTTGCCAAAGTGGACGATATATAAAAAACATTCTTTCGAAGGTGCTACGCGACATTGATGATGTCTAATTTTTATTTTCCTCTTCTAAATCTATCACTCGATGATCAAACGATTTTTATCTTTAAATTACTATCTATTACTTTAATCGTTGAAATTCGTAATAAAAAATAAAACAAAATAGAGAAAAAAACGAAAGCAAAAAAAAAACATTTCAAATAAATCAAAATAATTAATGGACGTTGTTACGAAAAATAAAAATAATTTACACGAATTTCTCTACTCGAATCATATCGCTTTTGTTTGAAAGGTGAAAAGGAAGGTTGGGGGTTGTTAATTAACGAGGAAAAAAAAATACAAAATAAGATAGAAATAATTAGTTTTGTTTACGAAAAGAAAGAGAGAGAGAGAGAGAAAGAGATAAACGAAAATAACAGTTCGTAACAACGTTCGTTACAATTAACAAAATTCCGTTCGTAAGAGATATCCTTTATCTTCTTAAAAGAAAAAAAAACCGAATTATCTATTATCTAACGTGTAAAATTATTCATCTTTTATCTTTCATTATTTTTTAATGATCCAATAGTTCGACGGTAAGAGATCGTAGCACACTTTTATCACGCAAATGAATTTTTAAAGAAAATGAGTCTACTTCAATAGACAACTAGTTGTTGTGGGTGGATGGGGGGTGGTGTAAAATTTTTCTAGGTGGGGGTGATTGAAAGAGACAAAAAGAAGAAGAAGAGAGAAAGAAAAAGAATGAGTAAAAAAATAGTAGTGTTCTGTGTGTGTGTGTGTGTGGTGCGTGTAGTAGTAATGTAGTGTGTATATTAACAGGGAAAGAAATGACATATACATACGTGAGAAAAGCGACGACGTTCAAAATAATCTGAAGTCGCTCTATAAATACAATACGACATTCAGTCCTGTGCGGTTCGTCGCGATGTTAAGATGCTTATCTCTTTATTCGTTTTCTTTCTCTTTTATTCGTATCATTCTCTTTTTAACTAACTCTCACTCATTACTATTCGATCAATTGAATCATTTGTTTTCTCGTTAGTTGGACAGTTCTTACAATTATTATTATTTACGTTTAAGTTCAAAGCTTTTGAAGGTAATCGTTTTTTCTGCTAATGACAATAATCGTTTAAAGTTTGTTATACTTTTGATGTTAATGTAAGAGAGAAAGAAAGAGAAAGAGTCATTGTCTTTAGAGAACGCAAATTTATATTCGCGAAAGTACGCGACAAACGAACAAAGGCTTCTTACTAAGAGACAGTCGAAGTTGAAATGCCGCATGTTAAAATGTTAAACATGAAAAAAAAGGAAAAAATATGTATCGTTTATTATCGTACATTCGTTAATTTGTTAAATAAGTTTGACGAATTTAAAAGAAAGAAATAAAAAGAAACAAAAATGTTATCAGTGTGATTTTAATCGTGTGTTCTACATTACGTCTAGAAAAAATAAGACTAACAACATGTAAAAAGAATAATAATTATTATTATAATTATATTAATATTCTCGTAAAAATAAAGTATAATATATGATAAAAGCATCGTAGAATATATTTCGTTTTTATTTTGGTTTTTTTTTCCTTAGAAACACATGTTATTTGAAAAAAAAAAATTAAAAAGTTTAAATATTCATCGTTAATTGTAAAATTTGATCGTACATATTTGAAATATGTAAAACGCAATCGGAGGAATAGAAAGAGACGGTGAAAAAGCTGTAGTGAGAAAAATGTGACAACTTATAACAAAAAGTCGTCTTAACAAATAATCGAATCTCTCGTATATATCATAATAAAGAAGTAATCATGGAAAGACTCAGTGTTATGGAATCGTTGAGGCGAAAAGATAAGAGACGTCGTCGAGGGTGGACCGTGGTAGTTGGGCACGAAGTACGGTAAGTGGAAAATGCTCTATACTTTTTTAACCTCGGTACGATGCATCATTCTACTTTAATATTTCACACGAGATAACACACGAGGAAAAGAAAAAAAAAAAAAGAACAAAATACTAGTTTAAGGTAACTTTTTTTTTTCGACTGGAGGTCGTTCACGTAATACCATTCCGACATAATAACGAAAGATAAATTTTTAAATTGCACTTTTGTATAAAAAGTGTGCCTAGTTTGTTTCTTTTTTCATCTTTAATATCTACGTTTTAAAAAAATTTTTTTTTTTCATATTTTATTTATCAAACTTTATATTTTTTTTAGATATTCTCTTTCTTCCTTTCATAATGATTTTTTTTTGCGACGATGTTGTTTATATTATTTTTTAAAAATATATTATTTCCCGCCTTTTATTAGTTTAAATAGAGTGGGTAAACTTGTAATGGAAGTTTTTCATATTTACCTTCCGAGATTATTTTGTTTGACTCTTGTACTGCACACAATATGGTTTCCTTCCTTATCGACTGTGATATCACTTGCATCGTACTGCCATCTTTCATAAATTTAAGCCAACATAAATCTTTTTGCTTATAACTTTTCGTAGATAAATAAACGTCTTGTGTCCAATAATAAATTAATTCTTTTCTCTTTACCTTTTCGTCAAAGTGAAATTTATTTGAAAGGTACTTTTTGACCTCAAGGGAAACATACACTTCACGAATCGTATATTATTTTATTCAATTCTACGTTTCACCGATTGACTACGTGAAAATGATCTACTGACGTTCGATAAATAATTTATACATAGATAACTTTATTTTCAATATTATTTAAGTTTTATTTCGTTTAAATAAAATCGAAAATTTATATAAAATATAAATAATTATATATATGTTTAAATGCGTATGACATTAAATTAATTAACTTTCGATGTACCATTCAAAGAGCAGAACGTTAATACGATGTGAAACATATCGTTTTTAATGAATTTTTTCTTTTTTATTATTTTTCAATGTATAATTCGAAAGCTGAGACCGCGTCTATAATCATTCGAAAGTGTATTTAAAATATTAAAGAGAAAAACATATCAAATATTCATTTATAAAGAGTTAATAAATAATTTTAATAGAAGCACACATTTAAATCCTTTCCTTTTAACTACACTAGTCAAAATGTGACTATTTTTTTTATATACAATTAAATATTAAAAGAAGCGTTATTAGTTGTTACTTCGTTTTGATTTAAATCGATTGCATTTTAAACGTGGAAAAATGGTTGCTTGCATATTCGTTCCATCAAATACCTCAAAAAAAAAAATATATATATATATATATCTATATAATTTGAATGATTTGAATTTTTATTCGCAATTCGATTGACTAGTTCAACAAATTTAAACGATTTATTACTATTCCGGTAACCAAATCGTCTTTTGCAAAAGCCTATGCCGCGTATCTAGCGAACGAAAATTGTACTAGAAATCCAACGACGAATATTTTCCCATTCTCACAATGTTTCAACTTGATAAAATCGTATTTTTGAATAAAATTTATAACTCGAGGTCGAAAGTTGAGTTCGACTTTCTACGTATCTTTGTACCAGTGCTCAGTGGTAATAAAAGTCAACATTGCTTTTATTATTTGAAACGAATTCTATGCTCTCAAATGAAAGATAAATTTTTTTTTTTTTTTTTTTTTTTTTGTAAATACGAAAATCACGATATAACGTAGTGAAATACAAAATGTTTATCGTAACATAGGTAAAATACTTTTGTTTACGTTTGCGTATTTTTGAAAAAACAAACAAAACAATAGAAAAAAAAGATATATGTGTATAAATAAAGAGACAAACGGAGAGTTTGATGAGGGGGGGGGGGTTAAAGGAAGGGATGGTATAAAATAAAATGTATTCAATAACGTTATTTTGATGCGAATCGCCATAGGGGATTTACTTGTTGATCGAATGTGCATTCGTTAAAAGTAATTTTTCATATAACGAATGTAAATTTAGAAATTCGATGCATGTTTAGCTTCGAGCTGATACAATATTTCGTTACGAATTTTCAAGTTATTCGAAAGAATTTACGAAAGGTTTTTCCGCCTGCGGAAAGATCCGTACTATATGTATATGTGTGTATGTGTATATTCTTACCAAAGTTTGGCATTTCTTTCTAGTGAAAAATGGCAAGAAAACTAGAACTATTTCGTTTTTTTACGCGAAAAGAGAAGAAACATTTCTGATTACGTGTGTGTCAACCTTTTTTGATTAATAATTTTGTATTCTATATATATATATATATATATATATATATATATATATATATATCAAAAATGTAAGGAAAAATATAAAATTTCATAAAAATACTTTTTAACCATGAACCCTTTTATATTCTCGTGTCACCGCATAACTATCATACTTATTTCAAGCACGTGCGATTTTAGCCGAAATTTTCGAGAGTGTTTCAACGAGATAATTTTGTACCTTGGAATTTCCAACTCGCTCGCTTTTAGTAAACCTGACTTCTCTCTCTTTCTATCTTTCTTCTTCATCGTCTACTTCTTGAAATATTCAAAATTTAGTAACTTCTTCGCAATATTAAAGGTATTTTAACCATTTTCATGCAGAATAAATTAAAATCGTAGATACTTGAGTACTTTAATTACACTTCATTTATTGTTCTTCTACCAAAGAACAAAGAAAAAGTTTCGTTTTGGGAAAATTGCCAATACGATTATATCGAGGTTTTTTACCTGTTTCTATGTAACCTATTGTTAGATACTCGTTCTATTACTGCCAAAATGGTCATAAATCTAGCATTTTATTTTTCCTTCGGTAATTTTCACGTGTTTAACGTTTTTACCTCTCTTTTCAGAATTTTATGGTTATTTCGTACGTAAAAACAGAGAGATAGTACTAAGAATTTTGCAAAAAGTTAAAACTTTCCTACTCTTACATTTGATATGTTTTCAAAGTGCATAACTATAGATCGATGAAAACGAAAGGTTATAAACATAAATCAGATATATCAAGCTAATAGAAACATCAAGAGGGCTTTCAGCTTTTCCATGAAATTAACGCGGGTGTGTGTTTTCTTATAGTTCCATGTCTCGCGGAAATAATCGTTGTTTCTCTTTGAGAATAATAAGCGTTATGGGTCATACATAGTTGTTATATCTATGTATGTATAAGTACTGGAACGTGAAACAAACATGTTCTATTATTACATTCACTGTCCTATCGTATAATCGAAAACACGTGAAATTTCTGAGTCGTATAAATCTTTCGAAAACTTGACGTGGCAACCAGCACAAGACTAATTTTTTTTATTTTTTTTTTTTAAGAAAGTTATTTTCACGAACCGATGACTACCAAACTAACTATTACTTTCATACTGTATTTTTGTCTTTCTCGAGAAAAAAAATAATATATATGTCACATATACAAATAAATAAATCACTGGGAATTATATTATTTTTATATTTATAGTAGAGACAAATTTCTTCTAAACGATTTGAGATTTGACCTTTTTTGGTATAATTTATATTTTGTTTTTACTTTTCTTTTTTTCTTTTTTTTTTTATATAACGGGCGGACACGTTTCCTAGTTTTTTTTTACGAGTAGGTATATCAAATTCTTTCCTGATAAAGTGAGGGCTAAACTTGAGGAGAAAAGTTGGAGCCTACTTTAAACTCTAGGATTTTCACGAAAACAGGGATTTTGTGAGCTTAAGAAGTCGAAAGTCGACTAGCACGTTCAAAGAGATATTTCTTCTTCCTGATAACTTTTCAAGATGAATACGACGATATAGACGTTAAGTTTAAATCGAAATGTGTTCCATCTTTTCTTTCCCTTTCTTTTCTTTTTTTTTTTAAAAAGATGCATTAAAGTAAAGGAAAAAAAAAAGGAAAAAGAAATAAGAAAAATTCGATAAAATCGTACGGGCTTAAATTTTTATTCATGTTTCTTAAAAGCTTTAAAAGCAATGTATACATATTATTTTTTTCCTTCCTTTTTAATTTAATAATTTATTCGAACAGACGGACAGGGGAAGGATGGGGGAGGGATTATCATATAAATCACTTAATAATCGTGAATTAATAAAACACCTAAAAATTTTCTGTTTTGAAACTTTTAAATTGACATTTGAACCTTTAAAGTAATGAATTTAATCATTGTAGTCCTGCATGCTACAAAGTTTACCTTTTACTAAAAGGTAAACTTAGAAACATGCACGTGAGCACAGGTACTCACGATGAAGAGTAATTTCGCGTTGCGTTGTATCCTTTGGTCATTGCATTCCAATAGTGTAGTCTTGTTTTAGCTAGAAGTCAAATACAATAGACGCGAGTGCGACAACCAAATTAAATCCTCTCACCTCTCTCAGTTTTGCACACGTATGCACTCGAATCGTTGCATTGTCAGGTGCACTGTCAGATCCAACACTGGACTTACCATAGATACGAACATCAGTCAACTGGTAGACATATCACGAAATAGAGTTTAATGGTATTTTGCAACACACGTATAAGCGTTAATGTGGATAATCGTATCAATTATTAAAATTAATTCAAATGAATCTTAATATAATAATCTTATCGTAATTAATTTAAAGAAATTTTGTTTCTTTTCTTTTTCCCATTTTAATTTACTCTTTTTTCGTTGCTTATTCATAAATATATTTGTTAATGGTTTAAAAAGAAGTTGAGGATTAGTAAAATGTTTTTCTTCCTTAGTGTCATACAATGCACTCTTTTCAAATTCATTAAGTTTACATACACATACACATTCCTATTTGCGATATCTAATTAAACAAAAGATAAAGGTATCAGGTAGACCGTTCGACGCACTTATTCAAGCATTAAATGTTCTGTTCTATTTAGCATATCTATTCACACACACACACACACATACACATACACAGCATACCGATGCGAGGCTTACATATTATAATTATAATAGATTTAAATTTGTATAATATACATATTATGTATATATGAAATGTAAATTCATATTATCTATTACAAAATATTATTATTACAAAAATTATAATAATTATTTTCTCAATTATGTGAACTTCTTGTCGAGTTTCTTTGATATTTTTTTTCTACACGTTGCAATAATTTTTTTTTCCTTCTCCAGATTCATTACATTATGTAGTTTTTCCTACGTTTTCAGGATTTAATACGAGTAAAAGCAAACGAGTGTAGTCAAAGAACGTCGTTAAATCCAACTATTCCTACCTTTCTTTTCATATTTTGATTAAAAAAATTCTCACGTAAATATTTGTCTCATATGATTCTTAAAGTTATACTTCTCGACACTGTCATGGTTTTGGGCTTAGATTAGTGGTTTCATACATATCAAGTTAATCCATATTTTAACTTGAAAGTTACTTAATTAGTTGTTAGAAATTCCATACTTGAGCTAATGTGCTTAACTGTTCGATTAAGTTAGAGAGCTTTCATTTGAGAGAGAGCATACTTATATGTCTCTCTCTTCCTCTTTCTCTTTCTCTTTCTCTCTTTCTCCTTTTTGTTTTCCGTTCATTTTCATCTTCTTGACAGTTCGAATTGCATGATAACGTCGGTAAGTTATAAACTACTGCAAACTATGACGTAAGAGATTGTTTTTGTCTGTCTGAAGTAAGAATGAATTAATTCACGATAAAAGGTATTAGATAATCAATCTCATGGAAAATGTGTTCCGTGTCTGAGTCAATTTTCGTCAAGTGTCATTATCAGATCACGTGTACGAATAATAACATGCGACGTAAAATTTGATGAGTATGTAATAATGACATAATTCGTAATTTTTATTTATTTTTTTTTTCTCTTATGTGTGTGAGAGATAATATAATATATTTATTTATAAAGAAGTATATATATATAAAACAAAAAAATTTATTAACATATTATTATTAACATATTATTATTAACATATCTTGCACTTTGCTGCCAAAGTTTTACAGTGTAGCCGACGATTTTTTACAGTTCGGACGCAAAATTCCTACTGCATAAAATAGCTTTAGTTTTGAAACATTAGATTTTTTTAAATAAATAAATATTTAATAATATTTATTAACTTTTTATAATATAAATATTTTATTTTATTTTTTATATAAATTTTTTTCTATAAAATTTAAAATATTTTTTATTTATATATTATTATTTATAATATATAAATATAATTTATAAAAAATTTATAATATATTATTATAAAATAAAAACATAAATTTATATAAAATAAACTTATTTTAATATAAATATAAAAATAATATTTATTAAATAAAAAAAAAAACGACTTTAGTTATCTCCCGCGCAAGATGCGTTAATATTACTTGAATTAAAAAATGAGGTTTAAGTATTACGTATCAAAAAATAGTACAAGTGGTAAATAATGTTAAATTATATCGATAAATCGATTTTGTAAGTTCCTTAAAAAGAATCTTGATCTAATTTAACCCTTTATCGAGCAGTCCTCTTTATTTTGTTTACATGATCTTTGAACTTTCATTTTGGGGTATCCGGTTGGAAATGTTCACGAAACTATTGGTGAATACGACGAAGAAGAAGAAGAAGAAGTAACTTTCTTCCTCCGTTTGATTTCCTCCTTCATTTCCTCTTCTCCGATATATCCTTCATATTTATCGAGTTATACTTATAACTCGATTAAATTTCGTCGGAAACATCGTCCAATGCTATATATATATATATATGGTATATATGGTATATATACCATTACGTATATATATATGTAATAATATATATATGTATATAAGTTCAACATGGCGCCGCACATCTCTTCCCTTTATCCCTTTCACACGTCCTCGACCTAAAGAGATCAGTAACAACGATGTCAACCACGATACCAACGATGGTCTATTTAACTCTTTTCTATCGATTTAAAAGTATACTTGTTAGAAGCCATCTGCATGTTCAAGAATCATTCATCACTCAAGCTTATCGAACTCTAATTATTACGTCGATTAAAAAACAGAGAAAGTATGTGTATATACATCATTGGATAAAAAGATAGTAGATGTGTACTATCATTAAGTTCTAAGGGTCGAATTAAAATCCTTTAAATTTGATGAATGGTATACATGGTATACAATGGTATATATACTATTCATCAAATTTAAAAGATTTTAATATATAATTAATACATACATATAAATATCTAATATGCAATATATAATAAATAATATATAAAATTCAAAAAATTTTAAAAATATTATTATATATATATAAACAGTACTTTATAATTAACTGAATTATATATTGAACCCAAACTAAATAAACGAATGAAATTTATAATACGTTTAAACACGAATTATAGGCTATTATGTTAATTAAATGTTTGTAATAATAGTTTTATTGGATAATTGTTGAATATTTTATAGAACGTTATGTTTATGTGATAAAAATTATAGACAACCACATGTCACCCTTCTTTTCATAGTTGAAAGGTAAAACAATATAAAGATACATATATATATATATACATAGTACCTTATAGTCAGTGATTCCTAAAGTATATGCTGAATTCTTATAAAATTTTCGTAATTTTAATAATATATTCAATTTGATGCAATATGATTTGAGAAATCAATTAGAAATTATCAAAAATTGTTCGTAATATACTATATTACTTAATACAAACTTTTAGTCAAGTTATAAATTATTTGATTACTGTAATACACATATTTTATTTCATTGAACTTTTCAAGTAATTAGATGGACCTCCAAACTCTTAAGTCCGGCCCTGTCGTTATTTATTAAATTCCTCTGAAAGTCATTACTAAGTTTTTACGATTGGAACGCGGTACTGTAGTTAGAAATAATTGCAAGATATTTCACATTTAAAATTAACTTCGAAGAACAGATCTATAATTTACACAAATAAATAGTATATAATTTTATAAGAAACGTTATCCTTTTTTTTTTCTTTTAGAATCTTCGAAAGTAATTATAAAATATTTGCCGAGATAGAAAAATTTTTGCAAAATAATTATACAAAAAAATTGCATATTTAAAATTCACTTTGACAAAACAAAAACAAAAAATAGCATAATCTGTCCTACGTTTACTAACGATCATAAGATGACAAAATATAATATACAATATCATTAAAAAAAAAATTCACTTGAAAAGATTTACAAAAGCAATTAGGATAATATACAAATATTATTCACGTGACTAATAATACAAGAAAATAACATTTTTGATTATTTAAGTTATCATCTCATGCTTTAAATTATCTCATCCAAAGTTGTTGCATAGGCAAATTATTTAATAGTTACATCATTGATTATATTGCTAACCTTCTGGTCGATGCCTTTGCTAAATTCCTTTTGTATTTTTTTTTTTTTTTTTACTTTTCGTGATGTGAGACTTCTATTTTGAGATTGACTCCTTTCTCCCCTTTTTTCTCCGTTTCTTTCACCCTGGGTGCAATACACATTATTCACTTACATATTTCATAAATTTACGTAGGTCGTGTGTAGGAATATAGTATGTTTACATATATATCACACTTGCTACTTATAACTAGAATGTATGTATTGTAATATATGTATATATATATATACTAACACATACTATAGGCGGCTTAAAAAGGAGTGGGAGAGAGAGAGAGAGAGAGAGAGAGAGAGAAAGAGAGAGCATACTCGACCGCAGCAGACGAGCATAGACCTGCTTGACGGGAGGGCAGGAGCTTGAAGCCCGCAACCGGCACTCTCTCTGCTATTCTCCTCTCCTCAGTTCGACAGTACGTGCGACCTCGTGCGGATCGGTCGTCGTCCGTCTACATATTTTACACTTTTTCTCTTTTTAAATACACACACATATACACATTTACATACACATACATTATACATATGTATATAATATTACACAGGACATTTAAAGTACTTTTTTCATCCCCCGTTAACGAGATCATCGAGTTTTAAAAAATATTCACAAGTAGTTTTATTTTGTTTTTGTTTTTATTCTTCCTTTGTTAGTGTGAGTTTGTGAAAAAATTCAATAAGTGAAGTTTTTTTTTGTTTTTTAATATATAACGTTCTCCCCACCCCAGTTTCCTCCGTTATTTCAAGTCACACATCCCCATCGATATCGTCTTTCAAGGATTCGTGAGGGACATATTTGTTCTTAGCTTTCCAATTGGTGAGAATTTTTTTGATTATATTGTTTTGTGTCAAAGTGTTATCTGCGTCTTTTTTCTTTTTACACATTTTAAAGAGAACGGAATAAAACAAGTTTTTTTTTTTGTATTTGCGCGCATACGCTTGGTGCGTATATGACTTTTTTTCTTCTTTTTTTTTGTGAATAATCTTGTTCATTTAAATATCGATCTCAGTGAGAGAGAGATTTTGATTTATATTATGAATTCTATTAATAAATGAGATAAGCAAAGCGTTTATTAATCGTTAGTTGCCGAAGAGAGAAACGATCATATTTCTTATTTCTTTTTTTAGAGAAAAGTTACATCGAGTTTTACACCCGATTATGTCGGAAACGGTTAACGCACGCGATACCGTAATTAACTTATCTACCTTGATCGTTTTCGCTCTACTACCTCGTAATCGTAGTCATAATCGTAGTTGTTGTTGTCTTCGTCTTCGTCTTCGTCTTCGTCGTCATTCTCGTAATCGAAGACGATACTTCAAAATATCGTTGATAATCTATCGATATTTAATAAAAAGAAACGAGAAGAAGAAGAAGAAGAAGACAAAAAAAAACCTCATTAAATAACAAAGACGCAGGTAGACATGATGAATTTGTGTTAACGTTAATCAACTTAGTTTTAATCGAAACGCTTGGAGTCACTACTACACGTTTACAGTCCTAATATATTTTTTATATTTACATTGTGTCTTGTTAAATTTATTATCAAAATATGGAATACAATGGTTCCTTATGAAATACGAGTGCGAAACGTTTCTACAAATTAATTTTACAAAAAGTAGGTCGATGGGTACCTGTGTATATAGGTATGCACCATTGTAACTTGGAGTAAGCAAAAGAAATCTTCCTGAAAAGCAAAAGCCATTACTCTTTACTTGTATATAATTATATATATATATATATATATATATATACATATATGTATGTACACACCTACAAATATACGTATGTGAAGAATATATTCTTACTTACCTACTTACTTACTTATCTACCTACTTACTTATTTACTTAATTACTAATGTTTCAATGTACAAATGTACGAATCCAATTTCATTGTAATTAGTTTTCTTTAATTATGTTTTCTCATAAGAAACTTTTACCTAACATATCCGTGTGTTTTTCCCATAGAGATCGATTTAAATAATACTTTTGTCATACAATTAAAAGTTCGATAGCTATATTTGTTGTTTAAAGAATTTCTATTTTTATTTTTCTACCCTTCTCAGTCTCCTACCCCTTCTCCATTTTTTTTTCTTTTCCTTATGTTTCGGTTAATTTAATTTCACGGAAAGATAAGGTAATAATAAAAAAAAAAGAAAGAAAAAAAAAATGAAAATATAACGTTCACGTAATTTCTTTGGTATGATAATGAGCTTACGAAGTCTGGCTCATGTTCAAGCCTTTAGGTACTTTTATTTTATCGAGCCAACGGCAGAAGCTTCAAGACAATTGTGCAAATATTATAATACGCGTTGATGGATCATTGTCAATAGAGAAAAAAAAATGAAAAAGAATAAAGAAAAAAAAATCATTTTTTTTTGTCCTTTCTTTCTTTTTTCTCTATGATACTTCTTGTGCCAGGATAATTTTGCTTTCTTTCGATTTGAAAAGATTTTTTTGCTTTTTTTTTTGATCCAATCGTTTTTTCTTAAAGCTTTCGAGTCAAGAGAAGAAATCTTACTTCAATCGAAAAACTGTCAATCTTATTTGATGTTACAAATACATAAATATCTCAGGTGTTACTTTTTTTCCCTCTCTCTTTCTCATGAAAGAAATACATTTTTTTTTATCTTCGAAAGGATTACATGTAACAATAACGACGTATCATACTCTTCATATATATATATTTCAAGAAATATCAAATCCGTGAACTAAACTCTTATATCTTTTTTTCCAAAGGATGAAAAATGAGAAAAGAAAAGGTGAAAAAGAATTTATTTACAATAAGTAATATTTACGAACGGTTACTTTCTTATACTTCGATTCTTTTTCATTCTTTTACTTTGTAAACGCGAATATATTAAATGCAAACAACTCGTAGAAACGAGTTCGTTGATTTAAGAAGAAATTTTCCCTTCAAAGTTTTCTTATTTTCCATTCCGATAATAACTCGGTTTTTTAAAGATATTAAATAATAGGATTATTTAACTGTTACAAATTTATCTGAATAACCTCTGGAACAATTAATAACTTTTTATTTTTATACTTGGAAAAAATAAATTTTTTTAAAAATTAGATGCAACATTGTTACATGACAAAAATATGACAATGTAATTTCATCAATTTTTTTTTTTTTTTTATAATCTTTGTGTCGTTAATAATAATTTATTTTTTAATATTGTATATATTTAAAATGTATAAATATATATTATATATTATATTTAATTTTATATTTAAAAATTAATAAATTAAAAAAAATTTAAAAATTTTTATTAAATTTATTAATTATAATATATATTATTTATATATAAATATATAATATTAATTTATATTTATATGATATTAATTTATTCTATGTAATAACAATTTATTTTACATTACGTACTTTACAATATATAAATCATAAAATCAATTTTTTTTTACGATCTATTTTTTAATTTAACTACACATTGTCATTAAATCAATTTATTATGAAAAACCCGTTATTTTTGACCTTTGAATTTTTCTTTAATTTACTTTACGAACTTTATTATTATATTCCATCAACAATCCCATTGTAGGAGCTTTAAATATGTGTCAAGAGAGAAAAAAAATGTACACATAAATATCCGATCATTCAGTCACTGTCTTATACCCTTTGACCACATTGGACAAGACAATAAATATGTTCGTTTTCTTGAAGTAGGCGTGCGCAATGGGAAATGTCGGTCGGGTTCCTTTCAAAAGATATGAGCAGATATCTCGAGCGCACTTTTCATACTTGACGAATGGCGGTACCTACAAACGCCCACGTCATAAAATCTTTGACATATAAGTAGGTCAAAGCGATTTTTCCACGTCGATCTATCGTTTTGAAGACATCGATATTTACTTCCTTGAACGTTTGAGACAGGTTTGACGGTTTCTAATTTTAAAAATAGAAAATATACATGTAAATATTTATTTCGATGATTTTTTTGTTCTTTTTTTAATATCCTATTTTTTGCATACAACATTTTTTTCCACAAAATTTCAATTATATTTATAAAAGATAAGAAATCATCTTTTTATCGGGTCTATCGTAAAATCATTTAATTGGAGGAATTCCTTAAGAGATGCTGGAAATGATGAAAGCTATTTAGCTTCCTGCGTTGAGAGAGAGAGAGAGAGAGAGAGAGAGAGAGAGAGTTCCTTGAATATTTGAGAATTGGCATGTCTCTTGATTATTGGATCTATCAGATAGAAGAGAGAGAGAGAGAGAGAGAGAAATAGTCTTTATTCACTTGTATGTCTAATTAATTATTTCGAGACGTATATACAAACACATATAAACACTTTACAAACGTATTTAGTATTCACCTGTCCTGCAGTGATCTAAAATCAACTTGAAATACTTATTCGTATTTTTTTTCGTATTAATTTTTTTTACTTTTCAAAACTCAACTCGTATTACCAAATGTCAATGAGTCGAGTTCCCAAAGAATATTATATTTTTATAATTTTATTTGAAATCTGCATAAATTCAAATATATATATATATATATATATATATCTGTGAAAATATTATGATTATTATTATGACCGTTTTTCCTCAATAAAGAGAGCTTATTAAAGGAAAATGCAAGCAAATTTAAATAATAAAATAATCGTGAAATCTCTTCTAGGGATAATAGAAGTGTTCTTGAATGTGTATATGTATAAATTTATGTGAAAAATTATACCATGAATTTTTTATAGATTTTTCCTTTAATAGATTATTTTACCTTAAGACATAGTATTATCTAAATGATATCATAAAATGATCTATGTTTTACAAAAGTTCGATTGATGTATCATACTACGCATCTAATAATTATTGACGTGTTCAATGTTCAATGAACGTATGCATTGTATGGTAAATTACTCGGTTAACACTTTAACCCAAGAGAATAACGGTGACGAGCTTGCAGGTGACGCGGTTTAGTCGGAAGGTCAAGGGATAATGCAGCTGCATGCGGTTGCATACAGCTGCGTACAATTGCATAGCCAAATAATTGATCTTTTTCTACGAAGAATGTCACATTTTCAAAGCATCTATATCAATCAGACATATCCCAAGAATTTAATCGATATTATTAAACAAAAAATAATTATTTACATTGCTTACGCGTTATTTGAATATCAATTTTATTGTTAAATAATGTTAATATTTGTAGAAATAATTTGAAAATGTTATTTATACTATTCAGTTAGTTTCAAATAGTATTATGTTAAATCTCTGTTTTCAGGTCGACTGTAAAATTATTCAAATTACCAATGATTTATCAGGGCTTGATTAATCGAGCATAAATTACATCAAAGGTACTGGTACTGGTACTGGTGCTGGTACTGATGCTGGTGCTAGTCCTAATCATTACTTCAAATTCGTGTATGAACAATTACAATTTACGATAGTAGCTTTAACGATTTCAAAGATTTCTATGAACTATAGACAGTGGTAAACCGCAAATCAATCCATAGTTATTGTCAGAAAATCGTTACCTTATTTATATTAATCGTGGATTCTACAATACTACTATGTCTTTGACTTAATTAATTGCTAATTGGTACATTAATTACCTCCAGTGCTAAGCGCGCATCAACCATGGCGCGTAAATTATAATTTAATTACAAGTTTATGAAATTGCACGGTGAATGGTATTATCATAATGTGATGTTATAATCCATATAATTACGTACAAGCACGAATATGATTCACAGTCATTTTAAATTGTCAATCAATTGATTCACCGATTTTAATATCTATCGATGTATCATCGAATAGCCAATTAAATAATTACTTACATGCGATTCTCGAAATTCGACTAACAAAAAGATTATCCTCAATGAAATATCATTTTTATTCCATAATCCATCATTTATTCAATTTAAATTAAGATTTTAACGAGGTCGTGAACTTTTGTTAAAATTGGTTATATATACTGTATATATTTATCGGTTTTTAACGAACTTAAACCTTTGATGTAAACAATTTCACGTTAAAATGTTCGTTTTATGCGAACCGTGATATAATAATCATTCAATTAAAATAGTTATAATGTTTTCAATATTTCGTCGTTTAACGATAATTGAATTAAAAGGGATCATAAGATACATTTACGTAAATAAATTTGCAGCGTTAAAATAAGAGCAAATTATCTTGAATATCTCATAAAAATAGGAAATTCGATATGAAATCAACACCGAAAGAATTATCCTCTTCGTTTGAATCGTACTTTTTTCTTCGTTATTTGGCATTAATTATATTCATTATTATTATTACAAATTGTTGTTTAATTATAACTTATAATAGTTGTAATTAGTCAAAATTTATCGATTTGCTATATAAATAAACACTTTTTTATTCTAATCTAATGATAACAACGAACTTCGCGTTTTCTAATTGCATTTAATTCAATTTATTGGAATTTCATTTATTTTTTAACTCGACAAAATTTCAATAGAACATATGTCTTCAATGTAAATGGAACACTAACAAACAATTAATTATACTTGTACGGATTATAATTAGTAGAATAGTATTGTATATCAGTTCAAGTCTAGATTGCATTCGAATGTCCAGCCATGAAACATGTGGTTGTCCTTGATGTATCAAGATAGACATTGACGAAATTCGATGTGTTATAGTAAACGAGAAAATCAAATGTACGTGCACATATAACATATGTGAAGACAATCGTGTCATTTATATTTAATTTATAAAGCTATATATATTTGAAATTGAAAAAAATGCGAACACGAATACAAATATTTTTGTTTTTTTGTTTAAACGGATAAAATTCGATTAGCTGCTAATAAAATGAACGATTTTGTAGAATGCATTTGCCAAACAATTCTTTTTTCTTTTTTTTTTTTTTTGAAAAAAAAAATAATTAAATTAAATAAAATATACATTGATTGTCAGAACAATTTTATAAAATTCACGTACTCGCATTAATATTTTTCCTAAATTTTGATAAAAATAGAACGAAATTTATTGTAGTACTTTGAAGATCAAACTTTGCTTTCGTTACAAAGTACTTTAGGTATACTTTTTAATATTCGTAGTATAACAAAAACAAACTTTTCAAATAAGGTTTTTGCAAAATTAAGCGCCAGTTGTCCATGACATTAAAAGTGTTTATAAAACGATAATCATGAATAACAAATCATGAATAATAATCATGAAATAATATTATGAATAAATATAAATAATTATAAAACAATAAAAAAACGAATAGATTAAGACAACAATTTATCTGCTTACTTTAATTAATACTATTAGAACACTTACATTTAATAAAATAATTAAATAACAAGATTTTTATAATATATATATATATAAATAGATTTTATAATATACATAAAAACACGATAGCTTAAGCAAATAAGGTTTGGATATAAATTAGGTTGGTTTTTAAAACAATTATAATTGTATAGAAACACTATCAGTTTTCCTATTAATTATATTATAACTTTTATGTTTGATTTACCGAATTTCAATCGATACAGAACCAAATATTATCTGATAGGAACAATACGGGACTAATTTACGATATAATTTGATATCCAATTGTAAATAATCGGAATAAACATTAATACGAACGAGAATCTTTATAATTATAACAATTGTAAAATTTTTGTTCGATATTTATTATAAATGTTATTATCAATAACGACGAATAAAAATTTGAAATTTTTATTTATTTTGAAAAATTTGTTACAATACATGTTTGTTTGTAGGTATCGTCGAAAAACGTGATAATCAGGTTATTGTAAAAAAAAAAAAAAAAAAAGAAAAGAAATGAAAAAACAACATGTAAAGAACACCTGGTGTAGATTTTCACACGGTTAAAAAACGACGATAGAAGAACGATCGATGAGAGGACGAAACTCTACACAAGTTTCTACGAATAATAACAAAAGATCTGTCCTCGATTGGACGAACGGTTAATTTCGTGCAAAAAGAAAGTATTTCTCTTACTGTCCTAATCTGTCCGTATAATCGGCAGACGTATAACGAGTTTTAGGTAAATACACATATATATACATTATTAAGGGTATACGAGCTTTCTGATAGTGTCTCGTTTGTCAAATAAACGGAAAGTAGTTTGCCGTCTTTTAGAGACTCCCTCTTATTTTTCATTCCCTCATTTTCTCTCATTTTCTCGCTTTCTTTTTTTACACAAATTTATCTGTCCTCTATAGTTGGATATTCAGATAATGCGCATGTCTGGAACAATGTTTTTCTTTCTTATTTTCTTTTTCTTTTTCTTTTTCTCGATCTTTTTATATCATCAAGAAAAAAAGTGAGGTTAACCAACATGAATATATATATACGCGTTCAAGTGTGTTCAAATAATAGTTAAATGTATTTAACACAAATATTTCTTTTTATCGAACAATGTAGTTGAAATTTTCTTCTGTCAGTTTATTTAAATTAGGAAAAATATTATATCTTTTTTATGATATAGAATATTTTTAATTTTTAAATCATTTAGAATCATAGATAGAGAAATATGACTTTAGTAATCGTTTATTATAATTATATTTTATAATTAAGTTATTATATTCGAAGAAATATTTACATTTTTACATAAATCATTTTAATCTAAATAGAAATAACTAATTTTATTATTCATTAATCAAACAAAAATAGTTTATTTAACATTAAGAATAAACGAGAAAAGGATGTTAGTATCCATCATGATTCTAATGATAGAAAAAACGAGTGTTACTTTTTAAACGAGGGGTGGAATAGACTTTTTTATGTTAGCATACGGTTATTGTGTCTGTCTCTATATATTTTCTTTTTTTTTTTTTTGCTCTTTCATTGATAATAAAATTTAAAATGGAGAGAGAATCATTCAAAATATTCTATCGTAATGTAACAAAATTACAAAATAAGTGAATAGATGGTACAATTCACTTGATATCTCGTTTTATTTATTTCTTTTTCAACTTCTACCCTTTAACTTTATTCGAACATAAAATTCTTATATGAGAGAACAGTCCTGGGAATAGGGAATAAAAATTGTATAAAGTAAGAAGAATGAAAATGGAGTACAATGGAAAACGTAAAAATTTTATTTAATAATACCGACAATAATCGTCATTTTTTGAATTTGCCCTTTTGTTTTATCCTAACGTTTGTTCTTTCTTCCAGTATCGGACAAAAATTTTGTAAATCTTTTTGTAATAATACATTGCATAAATATGTTAATGCAAATATCGATTAAACTGTGATATCTTCAATTTATATTTTTATTTTTAAACGAATAATAGAATGTAGACGCTATAGAAAGAAAAATAATGTTCCTAGGTGATAAACGTATATTGATTTGTTTTTTCTTTTCATGTCTTCGACCCTTACGGTTATGAAAAAAAAATGTTCACATTTATCTTGGTTTTTAATCTATTTAATTTTTCACAACGTAATTACGTTCTATACTCAACACTAATGCCACAAGTCTACTATGGTTTCTACAAATATCACTCACGTTGACTATTTGATCAAACCTGTGCTTACTTCTTCGATTCCTATTATACATAAAGACACGTTTTAGTTTATGTCATATTTCTATACGTATATATATATATTCTTATGTATGCATGTATATGTATATATGAGTACACATGCGATAGTAAAACACGGTTAAGTTATTCACCAATAGAATTCCTAATCCTCGTACTAACAGTTCCAATGTAAATTGAAAATCATTCGTTTACGACACGTGTTCGATGCAAAAGGGAAAAAGTATATGCAAATAATATGTGCGAAATGATTTCAATCTTTTTATCTCTCTTATAACTATTATCATTTTGCATTAAGAACGAAAGAACATCAAGAAAATATTCTCCATTTGACACGTGACACATCATACTATATTTTTTTGATAATCATTGAATATTTTACTCATTTTTTTAATGTGTACTAAATTTAACGATCCAACCGCGATATATTTTTATTATTATTTTTTTTTAATTTTTGTTTTTGTATCGTTATACTACGTTTCAAAAAGAATAAATGTTTTCTTTAACGAGCGTCGAAAAAACATCGACACAGTGGTACAAGCTTACTATAATAACGAGTCGACGAATCGATAAGAGAATGCAGAGTTCTTCCTTTAGAGAATAAGAAAAAAAGGAAGAGGAAAAAATAAATATTGTTTATACACAGATTGCAAGTGAAAATGAGAAAAATAAACGAAAATAATTGGCATTGAGTATCAATGCGACATAATGGAAAAGTATTAACAACGGAACGTATAATAATAAAATTATATTGACTTATGGGGGAAAATAAAGAAAAGAGAAAAGGGTTCGGGCAGTTCATTTTACAAGTCCATGAAATTTAAAATTAAGTTTGTAATAATAATGCAAATTATTTTTTAAAAGGAAAGGTACATAATTAATATATTTTTTTCCCTTTCACGCTATCTCTTTCCTTGAATCCAACTTATTGTTAATAATTTATCACCAGAATAGAACAAAGTCTATGAAAAGGAGTTATAATAATAAAATGGACCAAAGACGAGTTTTATTTTTCTTTTTTTTTTTTACCTTTGTAGTAAAGACTTGTATAATAAAGAAAAATAAAAGTCTCCTTGTCTTTCTTAGATTATTAGGTTACGGAATTTACTGAATAGAGAATTTTTATTATACCTATGCATATAGGGATCAAGGTAGCTTGAAACAAGAAAGACAGAAAGAAAGAAAGAGAGAGAAAGACAGGTATAATAATCAACTCTACTTTTTTTTACCTTCAAAGATCGTCTTATGTTAGTTAAAATATTCTTGATAAACTTTGATAAAGGCAATACTGTATAACACGTGTATAAACCCAAGTATCGTATGTGAAATTAAAAATGAAGAGTTTCTTATGTCGATTCGTTAAATTATCAACATAAAGCAATATAAATTGATCATATATGTGAGATGGTAATGTAGGGGGTTGAGAAAAAGAGTAAAAATCAAGAACAAAACATCGTACTAACGTCATCGCGTGTTATTATGCGTACGTGGCACTGGTATGTGTTGTGTGTAAACGTGTGTGTATGTATATTGCGTGGATCGATAACCGTGTGCTATTTTGCGCTTATATAGTCTTTTGTTTTTTTTTTAAACGTTTTCTTATTTTACTTTTTGTCTTTTCTCACCACTAACACGACTAAACGAGTTATAACTTAACATATATGTAACGTTATCTCTCTCTCTCTCTCTCTTTCTTTCTCTCTTTCATTAACCCTGTTTTCTTTCTCACTTTTTTCCATTTAATTTGAACGATATCTTCGCTTGTAATCGAGTTCTATTACCTTTGGGTAAAAGTTTTCTGTTTTTTCTTCTTTTTTATGAAAAAAGTTTTCTATCATGAGAAAAGTAGCAAACTCGTGAGAAGCAAGTAAAAAAGAATGATTAACATCACACACACAGAAATAGACGTTTTCATTTGAAGATTGATCGTGCAATTTTGTATTAATTTTTACGAAAATTAAATGAAAACTCAATACGACGTTCGATTTTTCACCATTATCATTATCTTTTGATAGTAATCTTACCCATCAATCATATTTTATTTATTCTGTTTTGAATTAACATGGAAATTAATTAATTACACATCTGTACGTACATACATACGTATGTAATCATTTTCTATTCATAGTAATCCGACGTGACGGGATTATATTATACGATTGTAGTTGTTATTTTAGTTTCTCCAGGAAAGTCATATCTTTTGAAAGGTATTCCCCATGTAATTCGATTTGACAGTTAACAACATTAATTCGAAGGAAAATTTCTATTTCATCGAAATAATAACAAGTAACTAACAAAAACATGTGTTATTGAAGATCGAACGTTAATTGGTGGTTTCATTAATTATTGTATCGTTTTACGGTATACCATAGACTTTTCGATATATAATGCCTCGTTCTGACTCAGTTAATGTTATCCGACTATAAATGAAAACATAAATTAATAATAGGATAGAAGGAGTTTAATCTAGAACCGATCGATTAATCAAATATATAATTTTCGTTAGATACAGTGTATTTTCAAATATATTCACGATAACAAATAAAAAGTACGTTTCAATTAAAAAAGTATTTAATCAAGATAAAAATTTAAAAAGAAAATTTATTAGTTATCGTTAAAAATTAATTAAATTCCTGACAATTGTGTTGTTACACATCGAATTTTCTTCAATATTCTTTTCGTGACGTATTTCTTAAACGATCATATAATTTTATTCATTAAATACAGTATATTTTGAAATATATTCACGATAAAGAATAAAAAGTAAGTTTTAATTAAAAAATTATTTAATCTAAATAAAAATTAACCCTTTGGGTACATTTGACGAGTGAGACTCGTCATCTGCTTACTTGGGCGAAGTTACGGTGGACTACGAGTTTGACTCGTCATCTAAATTTAAGAAGCTTATGTAAATATATAAAATATATAAATATTTCCATTTTCTTTCATTTATATATTTATTTACATTTTTTAATTGAAATGTTGTTGCAAAAATATATTTATATTACCAATATAAATATATTCCAAATAAAATGTATTACTTTTACATTGTGAAATACGTGACGTATTTCTTAAACAATCATATAATTTTACTCATCTAAAATGAATTAAAAAAAAAAAAGAAAATATTCAAATATAAGAGTAATTTAGAAAATAATTTTCTTTAACTTAAATATTTTAATGTACAATGAATGAAAAAAAAAAGAACAATCTTGTGCTTCATTACATATTTAATTAATGTATATATACAGTTATTAAATATTCAAAAATAAATTCTATATAATGGTAAACACTTTACGATACTTTTGCTATAACCGATAGAAAGAAATCCGATGACTTATATTTATTTGTCTCCGATTAGATATATCGTCAAAATTTAAATACAAAAGTAGTAAAAGACAAAAAGTGCCAGAGGCTTAAAACTTCTGCTTTCTAAGATAAAAGGGGAGTTCATTGTTGCGTAAAATGCACGGCTTCTTTCTATTCCCCATGGAATAATCTCATCTCGTATGGCAAAGAACTTTTCGAGATGCTTATTTTTAAAGAAAAGAAAGGAAAAAGAAGAAAATAGTGAAAGAAAGAAAGATAAAGATGGAGAAAGAGAGTGGGTGAAAAAGACTTTTTCATTAAACCTTTCTTTTTCTTCATATCTTATATTTTATTTTTTCTTTATCTTACATAGAATAATATTCACATGCAAGATTAGTTTTTACGTCGCATTGAAATAATTAAAAATAATAAAGAATTTTGAAAGGAAAAAATATATATATGAATAGATAAATGAAAATAATAATAAATAATAAAATAATAATAAAATAATATATATATATATATATATATATATATATATATATATAATAATAAAATTTTTTAATATAATAATAAAATAAAATAATAAGTAATAAAATAATAATAACTAATAAATAAGAATATAATAAAATTTCTGGATTTTTCATTTCTTTCTTTCTTTCTCTCTCTCTCTTTATAGAATCAAAAAAATATATTATACAAGACAGAGAATAAATATTTGTACATACAACATAGAAATGTAAAATTATTATAAGAGAACAGAATTCGACATTATAAACTCTATCATAGTATGCAAAGAAAATATGTATTCATTTCGAAAAGTTTTTCAACTATGATACCAACCGAATATTTATACAATAGCATACAATTTCGTACTATATAATTCAAAAACTGCAATTGATTACTTATAAATACATTTATGCAAATGTATAATATATATGAAAAATTGATTACAGTGCAATATCCCTTTTTTTTACTTAACACTTCTTATTATTTAGTAACTTTTACAATTCCTTTGTTAAATTTCTTGTATTACGCCGAAGAACAACTTATGCTGCATTAAATAAATTTTTCAAGATATCTTTTAATGATATTATTTTCACGTGCTTATTTACGTACCTTTAATAACAATCATACTAACTAATATATTTTGCAGTAATTATCACAGGACGGTTTAAGTATGTTTGTTTAATTTTAACGAGAAGAGTTTCGTTCGTTAAGCTTAGCTATGCTTAAACGTTTCTACTAGTTTATTTGTGTGATTATACATTCATAAATGCACACACTTATACACACGTATACACAAATACGATATACATACAAACGTAGGATTAGTCAAAAGTAACATAGCAAAACTATTTTCGGTTTCGTGTCATCGTTTCCAACATCGTTACGAGGGCTCAATAACATTTGCCTTCTTCGATTTTACGTATGTGTATGTGTGTGTGTGTGTATTTCTACGGCCAATGAGCTATTTCCGTTTACATAGGCACCTTGCTATAATTATCATTAAATTGATTTTAAAGTAAATTCAGATAGGGAAATTAATCGTACTGACATGAACGAATTTCACGTTTTAAGTTGATGTATTATTTTATAATATTTTTTAACGATATATATATATATATATATAGAAATGAGAAATATTAGAAAAGATAAATATCGTTGATTTGACAAACAACGAAACATCGTTCTATTAACGATTGTATACACGAATAACCTCGAATAGAATTTTACTTTTCAAACTGCGATTGGGTAGTGAAATATGTTCTTCTTCCCAGGGAGAGAGAGAATATGAAAAAGAAATTTCTGAAAGGAAACGGAAATGGTTAAAACATACAAAAGAAAAATCATGTATTTTACTATTCGACATTTTTTCTTTTTTTTACCATCGTTATGATGGCAAAAGTAAATGAGCGTATTAAAATTCACAAGGTTTGACGCGGTTGAACACAGTTACCTGCATACGAAAACGTTGACAATGAACGCGTATAGAAGATTAAAATTGCTTTTTTCATTTTTTGACATTTTTTTATTAAAATTTTGTTATTCCACGTGAGATGAAATTTTCTAAGAAGATTTTTCTAAGACAAATGGATGGGGTATTCTGAACCATATAAATTTTTTTTTTTATAGAAAATCCCTATATCTAAAAATCCATTGAAATATATTCCTCAATATATATATATATATATATATATATATATATATATATATAT